>CM054947.1:563098-988683 GCA_029168755.2 Tillandsia fasciculata | reverse complement strand
AGAAGTGTCGGAGGATTCGCCACTAATAGAAGGCGAATCCGATCCTTTGGTGCTATCTTCCCATATAGCTCCCCTATCAAAAAGAAATTAGAAATATTATGCTACGTAATGTACTAATGGAAATAGACATATATAACAATTAAAAGAAATATGATATGGTGGACTAACTTAGTTATTGGTTGTGCTATAAAAAAGTTGATTGCAAAATCATCCTCTTTAGGAATCTTATCTCGACCCGGATATTCGCGACGAGACTCAAAACGAAACCGGGTGAGCTATCCAGAGAGGGTTCATCCGGAACATTGATGGATGAAACTCCACTTCTGGATCATCATACTCTTTTTTTAATGCCTGTTATCATTAAAAATAATTATGCAACTGTCATACTTTATAAATTTGTTAAGCTTCAATACACCAAACATATTACAATAATACCATAAGGACGTCGGCAATGGCCCCGGAAGCAGAATCTGATGCTGTTGTTTGTTTCGACCCCTGCTCTTTAGAATCAAGGCGGCGCTTTCTAGTATAATATGCTTTACGTCCTCTTGTCCCGGCCGTGAAATCGTCAGATAATTCCTTTCGTTTCCTTTCACGGGCTTTAATCCTTTCAATTCTTGACGGGACTTCGATTCTAATATCGGCAGTGGGCACCACTATATTAATCTCACCACCATCAACGGGATGTTCGAAAGTTCCTTTCCCTTCTGCTGTGTGCTGCCCACCTTCAGCCTGATCTTCAACATTTTCTTTTTCGACATCGAGTGTCGCGCCCCCTTCTGCTGCAACAGCTGAGCCGCTATCAATTTGATCCTGAAGCTTCTTATTTATATCCTTTAACTTGAGATTCTCTGCTTCCAAGATTTTAATCCGCTCTTCAAGGACATAAAGAGTTTGTTCCAAATTATTAAGTGAATTTCTGATATTGCTACAATCCCCAGCTGTAGAGGTAGTAGCGACAGGAGTAGCCGGTTGAATCTGTATCAATAAAGAAGAACACAAAGACGGTAAGTAGGGAAATTAGTAAAGTAACCACATCATAACATATATAATCCTTAACTTATACAATACCTGGGGCTGTTGCCAAACACGTGCCAACGATTTAATATATACATTTCTTCAGGACGATAGGTAAAGTTGGGTATAACCTGCAATATATATATATATATATATATATATATATATATATATATATATATATATATATATATATATATATATATATATATATATATATATCATTACATATTTACATTTAATATTTTAAAGGAGATTTATAAAATTAAAATTCCGTAAAGAATTTATTACCTCTGAAGGAGAATAAGACAACAATTTTTTCCTAAGCTTATCATAGCTCCTAAATGCTACTGAACCTTTCCATTTTCTCATCCGTGGGACAGCTTTATCCCCATCAGAAGTACCCAAACCCTTTATATGCTCATACGCCCAGCTCTACATGCAGAGTCATAATGACTTATAAGTAATGGAATGAACATATAAATATTTTAAATATAAAATATATTCAAACACTAATTTAGAATTGTACTCACCGTGAACGCTACTGTACACCCATCAATATACCCGGCTTTTATTTCGTCCCCTCTATTCCGACGCTTTACATTACGGGATGCTTTCGAAATAGAACTTACAAGAAAATTATATACAGTATGCCCCCAGGCATAGTCGCCTATTCTATGTATATCATCTATATATCTATACAGAGCCTTCGGCACATTGTAGTGGCTAGTGGGAAAGAGAACGGTCGCAAAAACATATAATACGAAAATGGAGACAAAATCGGTGACGGCGTCCACACCCTGCTGTCCAGCAAGAGTGTATAAGATATGACGAAGTTTTCTTCTATCGGCGTGCTTATACTCGCCATTAAAGTATCTATCAAATATATTAGAATTTATACTCTTTTTTGACCATTCTATCGGCTCCCCCTGCGTCGGTAACCCAACCAAGACAGCTATTTCATCTGGAATCAGGGGAATGAAAGTATCTCCGATTCTAACACCTCTGTTCTCCTCATCCCAAAAACTTAGGAGAGTATCCACTAATACAAGGTCTTGCTTTAGAGGTGGAAGATCAATATATGAAGCAAATGGCGTTGTTCTCAAGAGTGCCATTTGTTCAGTAGAGATAACTTCCCTTAGTGCTGGGCCAGCAGTGGTATAGTTGGCCTCAGTCTTGGGAGACTCTTGTACATTCATCGTATTGTATAGATGTTTTGGAAAACATCTTCCACAAACCAATTGAGTCTTCGTTGGGCTCTTTCTCCTAACATGACTACTAGTGCTGGCCTCCTTGGCCACTCTGCTCGATGACATAGCTCTGGTAGAAACCATATCTTCAGCTGCATTATAATAACCATATCAGTTTGTATTGATAAAATCATATCTTAGTACATCATGAATTTATGGACTATTCAAAGCAATATGGACTAGTCAAACATCTCTACATTTCTTTAATTGCTGCATTATAAAGTCTAACAGAAGCCTACTACCATGTGAATTTTGTTTTCAATTATTTTTTTTTTAAATACTGAATCAAACATTATAACAAAAGCATACTATCTTGCATTATACTTTATTACTGATTCTGGTATATTAAATTCCTTTCTGCTCCATTACATGACAAAGACGATGACCTGAACAACAATGGCATTCTGAATGTTTGGTTCCTGTTAGCTTTGTCATAACTTTGCTGATATAGGTTGCATAATTTGTCTGCTTGTCTATTCTGTGTAATGGTGATGAAACTCTATAAGCAACAAGACTTGGATGCCAGATAGTAACATGTTAATTTTATTGTTCAGATTCTTCAACTTAATGATGGTAAGGCTTTGTCTTGTCGCCTACTAATTGATTCTATGAGTAAATTTCTCTCCAATTGTGAAGCAGGTATGTCTTTAAGCATGTTGGATGTGTTATTCTCAGTGGAAATTGTTGCTTTTCTGTGCTTGTATATTTTCAGCTTTGAGAGATATGGGCAATCTATATATAGAAGTTGATACTTTAGGCTGTTTTCTTAGTTCTGTAACCTAACATATGCTAATCTAAATGCCGAAACATTGGATGGATTGCACAATCATTATAATAAGCTGGAGGATCAGTTTTGTATGAAACTTAGGTTAAAATTGCAAAATCCATTGTTCAAGGTTTGGTGAGGTATGGAATGAAAAATGGAAGTATGAAATTATCTTCATATCATAAGCTAACCACAATTCACAATAGTTTTACACTCTTGTGAAACTTCTGAACACTCTTGTGTAGCCAGTGTGTACCGGTACACAACCATAGGTACCGGTACAGGGCTTGTGTTCCCCCTTTGTACCGGTACACTTTTCTCTCTACAAAAGAAATGGTCTAATTGGGTGGCAACTTGAATTTGTACAAAACCCATCGATAGCTGTCGATGGAACATATATAACTGTGCTTAACACATCTATATGAATTTGGAATGGAGAGCTATATAGCAGCAGACATAACAGGGATTTATGGGATTGAATGTACCTGTAAATAATCTTTATTTTCAAGGTCGAGAGAGAGAGCGGTGCTCGGGTGCTGCGAAATGCGAGTGAAAAGAAACCCTACACCGACGGAGGGGAGAAAGCCCTGCTTGAGAAGTCCTCGGATGGTGTTCGAGAGGGCTAGCAGGCGAGACCGAGTTCGAGAGCCCTAGCAAGCGAGAGAGCGAGCGCGAGAGAGCACTGGAGAGGGAGCGCGAGAGAGAGGGGGGCGGTTTTGGCGGAGAGAGACCACTGGAGACGGAGCGCGAGAGAGTGGGGGGCCGGTTTTGGCGGAGGGAGTGGAGAGAGGTGGAGAGAGGCGTTTTAGAGAGGAGAGAGAGAGAGAGAGAGAGAGAGAGAGAGAGAGATAGAAGGGAAGAGGGTGTGAGAATACCGGCTGGGATTTTTAGTTTCAATCCCAGCCGTCCCTGTTAGGGGTGTAGGATATACACCCCTAACAGGGGTGTATCACTAGCACTGCTGATATAAGAATAATTAGCATCTAATAAAAATATATATATATATTTCGAAACATCATTTCAATTGAAAATGATCATATTACTACATATTATATATGTTTTAAGGTTAATTTTATTTAGTTTCCTATAGAAATATTGAATACCAAATATATTCTTATGAATTTCAATTTTTTATATTTATTTTTTTAAAAAAATTAAAATTTTTATATATATTTATCTGGTTTATTACCGTTAGTTTACTATTTATTTTTAAATAGAGTATAAATAAAATATCAAATTTATTCTTATAAATATATCTCTTCAAAAATTTTAATTATTAAAAAATATATCTATAGTTAAGTATGATTAAATATTTAATTTATCGTTAATTATATTTTTCTAACGAATATTGACGATAGGACATATAAATATTTTTGACGAAATAGATATAAAATATTAAATTTTATAGGATATATATATATGCTATTCTGTTTACCCAGTGCCCCATTTTTTACTACTTTTACTGAGCAATAAAATTATTTTAAAGTGTATATATATATATATATATATATATATATAATATAATAATAATAATAAAAATACAATAATCCCACTCCACTTTGAGTCCACTTTGTGAGTTACTTTTGCGGGTCTTTGTACATATCTAATTTACACAGAGGCCATAAAAGGGGGACTAGAATCAAATAACGCTCTCCAGAGGCCACAAAGCAAACTTGTGGCTCAGAATCCCTCTCCCCCTGCTGACGTGGCACTACTCTCTCTCTCTCTCTCTCCCCTTCCCCCTCTTTTCTCTCTCTAAAACCCTAGATAGCCCGAGCGAGCGCGAGAGAGAAGGAGAGAGGGGGGGAGAGAGAGAGAGAGAGAGAGAAGAGAGAGGAGATGTTGGAGAGAATGGATTCGGCGATCAAGCTCTTTGGGAAAACGATTCCTCTGCAACCTAATGGGGAGCCTCCTCCGATCGCCGATTGCGGCGCTGATGGTGGCGGAGAAGAGGAAAAGGTTCGATTACTGGGGAAAAGATCGGATGTTTATGATTTGTTTCTTTTGATTCGATCGGATTTTATGTGTGTTTTGGTGTGTGCTGATAAAAGTTTTTGGTAATTTGGGGCTACTCTTTTGAAGGGAAAAGAGTAGTTTTTTTTTTTTTTTTTTTTTTTGTTTGTGGGTACTTGAGTTAGCATGAAAACATGGGATCTTCGTTGATTGTTGCTTCCAATTAAATCGAATTTAATGTGTTTTTTTAATTAGAATTGGATTAGATTATTTTGGGGGAGATTGGTTTGCTTGGATTTGGTGTTCTGATAATTTTGTTTTGTGATTTGGTGGGGCTTGTGGGGATCTGTAGTATACTACTCATTTGAAGAGAAAAAATTTGGTCTTTTCGCAAATATATCATCTGAGCTTTTACAGCAGGAAACTGATTGAATTGGGGATAATAGTTCTATGTTCTGTAAACAGTAAGTTCTTATAGGAATTGAGAATTACTTTCACTGAAATAGAAGATAATCTGTTGTAGTTTTCCCTCTTTTTCATTTCAGTAATGTGAGCATTCAAATTTCCCTTTTTTTTAAAAAAAATGTCCTCCTCTTGGCTGAGATCAGTACTAGAGCTGAAACATGTTGAATATTTATTGATAGTTTCCCCCCTTTCTCTAGTAAGATAATAATGTATACTGATTGAATAAGGTAATCAACTAGAAATAATTTGTGTTTTGTTGTGGATTTGGGCTGCTTCATTGTTTGTAATTTAGGCAGAGGAATATTATCACTAATCTTTCTCTTTCTCTTACAAAATATCTTCATCTTAGTTTCAGGACCTCCTAGAAAATGAAGCTTCTCTTAACACCAAATACCAAGACCAAGAGTTAGCAAATTCAGAAGGAAAGCCTGACCCTTCTTTGCCGCCTGCGCCAATGGATTCATCGAAACCATCTCCTCCTGATGCCGCTACGGAGAGTAGTAGCTCACAGCCCGAACAGAAATCGAACAATACATCGTCGAGTGAACTGACGGAGAAAACCCTGAAAAAGCCCGACAAGATCCTCCCTTGCCCCCGATGCAACAGCATGGACACCAAGTTCTGCTACTACAACAACTACAACGTCAACCAACCACGCCACTTCTGCAAAAAGTGCCAGAGATACTGGACGGCCGGCGGTTCCATGAGAAATGTGCCGGTTGGAGCCGGTCGGCGAAAGAACAAGAACCCCAGTTCCCATTATCGAAACTTAACTGTGGCACATTCCTCTCTTCGGGCAGTTGGCACCAACAGTAACGGTACCGTACTAAGCTTCGGTTCGGATGCCCCTCTCTGCGAATCAATTGCTTCGGTGCTTAGCATCAGAGATCAAACGATGAAGGACTGTACTCGAAACGGAGTGATAGTGGTGGAAAATGGCGCAGAGAAATCAAGTGAGTCTTCCGTGATTGAACCGAATTCGAAGGAGGAGGGAAGGATTAATTTGAAAGAGAAGACTGCTGAAAAATGTCAAGGGATTGGTACTCAGCTCCCCAGCCCATGTTTGAATGGTAGTGCTTGGCCCTATAATCCCTTCTATGCTCAGAGCTTTGCTATACCATTGTACCCTGCAGCTTATTGGGGTTGCGCTATGCCTGCTAATTGGACAATTCCATGGGCATCAAATTTCGCGGTAAAGACTAACTCTCCAACCTTAGGCAAGCATTCGAGGGATGGAAATGCGGCCAAAGAAGACGACATAAACAAAGCAGGAAACCGCAAAGTAGCCCTTCAGGAAAAATGTGTGTGGGTTCCCAAGACACTTAGGATCGACGATCTCGATGAGGCCGCGAAGAGTTCTATCTGGGCGATGGTCGGCATAAAGAACGGTGAGCGGGGCTCGGTCTTCAACGCATTCCAGCCTAAAGTTGATGCGAAGAATTATTCTGCGGAGAATTCGCAGCTTCTGCATGCTAACCCCGCGGCTTTTTCGCGGTCTCTCAACTACCATGAAAGTTCTTAGTTAAGCTTTTTAACTCCATATCTATACATACTAAGTAGATAATATTGAAAAATTTTGTAAATTAGATGAGGATTTGACTATGTTGTTTATGATGGTTATGTTGTATTTTGTACATGTAAATAGCTACTGGGTGAGAAAAGAGGGGGGATGATAAAAAGGAGGGGGAGAGAGAGTGAGCAAGCAAGAGAGATTTGCTGTTGTATATAAATAAATTTGCTTATGTAACTGAAGAGGATATATTTTTGACTTCTTTTGTACCTTTGCTCTTTGACTCTTCTTCTTGGTCTTCTTCCTGGCTTGTTATCTTCATCAGTCACAGTGTATGCAGTGGAAAGGTCACATTAATATACAAAGATCAGCTGTGAGTGCCAACTATAGAAGGTAAAATTCATATTAACAGAATAAATATCAATAGAAAGGTACAGTTCAGAAGCCATTACTTGGAATATAAGGCAGAGATAATTTTAACATGAAAAAGTATTGTGGGAAAAGGTGGAGATAAGGCAAGCAACTAAAGAAAGAGGCCACTAGAGGACCACCTCTAACTCTTTTGAGGATTGGCATGGATTTTCATCCACAAAGAGCCAAGCATCTTTCTTTTTCAAATACACTTTCCAATTGACTCTTACAATGTGGTGGAAAGAAGAATATGAATGAGATATGTTGCAAAAGAATTGAAAAAGAGGGTTATGTAGTTCACATTTTAATATACCCACTTGCCTTTTACTAACCACAATTTGATGTGAAAACAACCCATTCATTTCAATTTGAACCATAAATCTTGATTTGGTGCAAAAGAACCCACCAGTTATCTAATGTTACTAAGTTTAATTTTATGTAAACAACTAATTTTGGCCCACAAAGTAAATATGGTGGAAAAGTGGCTTTTTTTTTTCTTTTTTCTATAATGATTTTGATGCAACAAAAGTATTCTCTGCAGGTTATTCTGCATCAGAAAAAGAACCAGCAAAAAGAGAGAAAAGCAGGTGCCTTTAGATTTCTCAAGGAGCTTTTGCTCAATCAATTAGATTCTGTACTACAAGCATTCCCAGATATGTATTACCTTAATATTGTCATGTACTTAATAAAGTACTCCTTGTCCTATTTTTATCTCATATGTCTCACCAACTTAATATTGTCCTGTACTTAGTAGATGCTCTCGTTTCATTAAAATCAACTCAATCATTTTTCTCCAAAGCAAAAATAAATTCATCCAATAATTTTCCACTACAGCAGAGAGAGAGAGAGAGAGAGAGAGAAAAAAGAAGATGTTCAAATCAAAGCTTTAATTTTTGGACTAAGAATTAAACTTTTTATCAGCTACCATCTAAGTTACTATTCGAAAAGCAAGTTCTCAAAATCTAAAGTTCAAAACACAAAGATGCGTTTTGAGAAAAATCTACTTTTTCTATTAAGAAAAGAACCTTTTTTGCAATTAATTTACTGTTGTTTTAAATGCTTTTAAGTTTTCACGAGGAAATAAATTAACAAACTCCTCCATTTTGTGGTATTGCTACTACACCCATACATTTTTTATCCTATCTTTTTTTCCTTTTTTTTTTTTTGGTCGTTGCTCAATGAGAGAGGTCAACGTCAGTTGACTCTTTAGCATTTGTGCCCACTCTCTGTGAATGATTCATTGGTGGTCTCACATAAAAAGTTTTTCCTTTTCTTTTTTTTTTTTACTTTGGGTTGTGGGGCCCTCAACCTCGAGAAGCACGCCACTTTGGCCACGTGTAAAAGCACTTATCCCAAAAGCCAAAAGTTAAAAAAAAAAATTATAATAGTGGGAGAAGCTACATAGATTTAAATCAAAGTGTTCAAAAAAAATAATTATTATTATTTTTTTTTTTTTTTGGGCAGTGGCAGAGAAATAGAAACTTCAAATTGAGAATTTTACTTTTAAAGTTTAAAAAACTCTTTTTGTTTTCTTCAACTCTCGGCCATATTAAAAGGGTGGTCAAACTGGAAATTCTTTGGTTTGCAAAAGAAAGTTTAGAAAAAATTAATGCTGCAACTGCTTTATATTTGAAAGATATCGAAATTCGAAATAAAATTTCAATTCAATAAGTGCCAAATTGCTACTTCTTGTAAGTTTTAGTCAGAATTGAGAGGAAAAAGATGGCTTGTAACTTGTAAGTAACTACCAAAATCCTAACTTTGTTTTAAAAAAAATTATATTTTTTTTAGAGAACCTCTTCAAAAACTTCCAATAGTTTACTCATATATAACTTCACAACAGGAAATTGAACCTTCTAGTACCAATCAACTGTACACTGTACAGTACAAAGTAGTGGTGATACTATCAAGAGAGATGCTAGGTGTACACTCCTTCAGGGGTGTACATCCTACACCCCATGTCAGAATGGGGTGGGTATTATTCCACTCGTCATATCGAGTGACGAGTGAAATTCACCCCACTCCAGAATGAGATGGGGTGTAAGATATACATCCCTAAAGGGGTGTATACTTATATATACCCATATTGAGGGATACTTTTAGGAGTGTACATCCTACACCCCACCCCATTCTGGAATAGGGTGATGTGACGAGTGGAATAATACCCATCTCAGAATGAGGTGGGGTGTAAGATATACACCCCTAAAGGGGTGTATATCTTACACCCGGGGTGTATATCTTACACCCCTTTAGGGGTGTATATATACCCCTAAAGAAGTGTATATATACCCATTTAAATATGCCTGTTCAGAAGGCACAAAAGATAGCCTCAAGGAAAGATATTTTAGGATGAATATATTTCCTAGAAAATTCTCGGGTACTTAGGAAGAGGTTAGCAATCATAAAGAATATTCAAATTTAAAATGTTTTGTGCTCTAGTTTGGAGTAATAATCAACAAAATACCACTATTTGATCATCATTACTGGAGAACTACAACACACCAAATTTAAAAATTTTACTAGTCCTCGTAGAAATCATCGAGTAACTTCCTACCAATCTTTCCTACTTACTTACGCGGTAATATTAACAGAATCACTTTTGATATGAAAAGACAAATTTTGTCCAAGTGATCAGATTCAATACTTTGGGTCAGATTTCAGATTTGTCAGAAGAGTGCATCATCAGATGGAGAATAAAAAATAACTAACAGGATGCTCAGCTTAGCTTATTTTCTGGGTATTTCTAGTCATCCTTTTTCTGCTTTAAGATTCACAAAAGGAGAGAATGATTGAACCTATCTTCTAGAAATCTGTTCTCGTGAGTTCTAGAGAAGCATTGAATGGCTAAGGTTGTCCCCCACACATGTCCAGTTCACTACCCACCTTCCCCAGCTGATTTCACCAAAAGCCATAGAGAGAGAGAGAGAGCAACAGAGAGTTATTGCTATCACAGCATGCAAATCCCTAAACACATTAATAAGCAATATACTCACAACCGAAATCTAGAAACGTCGATGAAATTTCACAAATATAGTTTAATTTAAAGTTGTGAGAAATTCGTCGAGTTGCATGAATATCTGTCTCATTTAAACCACGGCAACTTTACCCAGCGCCCACCCACGACATAACACACAAAGAGGATTAAAGATATTAAGGGTTCAGATTTCAACTTACGAGATTTCAGAGAAACGATGGCTCCGTCTCGCTTCCTCGCTCTTCTTCTCCTCTCCGCCATCGTCCTCTCTCACTCGGTTTCACAAGGTGCTCCTTTCGATTTCTCGTCCTCCGTTGTCCTTCCCGAGTTTCTGTTAAATCACCGAGCCATGTTTACTCTTTGTAATGCAGGATATGGAAGAAGGATTCAGAATCTGAAACAACATGAGATTGATCACATTTCAGTAACTGATGTTGGTTTTCTCCACATTGCTTGGTTCTTTTTATTCTTACTGGATTTTCATCAAGTGAGCTTTTCTTTTTTTTCTAAATTCATTGATTGGATATGTTAGGAGGGTTCATTGGCGAAAAGAGAAGTGGTGGATATAGAGATGGACTACAAGGAGCCCGGGGCGAATACCAACTGGAAGAATGGAGCCCTCTTCAATACTCCACCAGCTCCTAAACCAGAGTAGCTTCCAATCGGCTCCGGCAAAAATTACAAGTATGGATACTCTACATAAATAACAAAGGATCTAGTTTTCCTTAAAAAAACATCTTAGTATCTGACTCTTACGATAAACGTCTTATAGCCGTCTGAACAAAATGCGGCCGATATAGCTCACATCTTATCATCCCTTACCATCTTTGTTGTAATAAAAAGATGTATACAAGAAGAAACATTTGAAACTTGGGTTGGAGCATACACTTCAATCAACAACTATTTTAGTAAACCATGTTCTAAGTGTGAGTTCGGTGCATACCGTGGCAGATTCTTCATACAGTATCAATTAATCAAAACCAGTGGAAATCATTATCACAGGTAGAATCTATGATTCGACTTAGCTTAAGAAATGTATAAATCTAAAACCTGCAAAGATGAAATATCTACGACACTCGAAGTGTAAACATTTTTCTGCTTAGTTTGTCCAGTAGTTTCTGGAACTGGAAAAATATAGCTATTACATTTTTTAATTATTATGTTTGTATTGCATAAAGCTGGTTATGTGGAAACTTAATACAAAACAGGACAAAGGAATCTTCTATATATTTAAATCAAGATAAATAAAGTAAAATTCATGCAGAGGATGCCAAAAACATGTAATTAGATAATGGATTAAACAACAACTAATTCCCACAAATTAATTAAGCAGAACAAATTTATCAGTAAATTTCCTACAGAGGAAACATCAAGCACCTCACTTTATAGGTGATCAAACAATAAGAGTTTAAAAAATAGTGATGCTTAAAAATATTGTATTGGTTGTTTTGGACCTCACAACATTAGCATAAAATCACTGTCCACAGAAATGGAATCTAGAGTTTAAATTATTCACTCATAGTTCCCAAAATCACAAACGCTATTGCATCTGCATCATTTTGCCAATTGGAGGAGAGAGCCATGCTCCCAAACAATAAGAAGCAGGTAAAAAACACAAAATTGAACGATTATTTTCCCAAATCAGCTCGAAAAAAAAAAGGAGAAAATTCTCACCTTCAAAGGAAAAAAGAAGGAAAAATCGGATCAATTACACACATTTGAGGAGGAGGAGGAGGAGGAGGAGACACTGCGATCGTAGCCATGGGGAAGAGACACGGCGCCGCCGCTAGGGTTTATGTTGAGAGGAGAGAAACGGAGGAGGAGGTGGTGGGCCGGTTCAAACCGGACCGGAGTCGTCCCGGCTCGGGCGCGGTCGTGGCTCGCTCGACCGGTCCACTTCCTCGGTCTAGTTTCCGACCGAGTAGATGGTCTAAGTTAGTGCCTCGAGTCTAATCTTTTTCTTTAATGGAAAAAAAAATACTTTGGTTTATCATGATCTAGTTTAGTTTTATTTTTATTTTTTATAATACTAACATTTTAAAAAAATATTTAATCTTTTTAATGAATAAAATGTATAATATACCCTCCACTTTTGAATCCACATTGGTATTTCTTTTTTTCCCTCTTAACTAAAATTTGTTTCACCAAAAATAGGTTTTGAGTTGAAATGAAGTTTAGTTGAAATTTTTTTTTTTTTTTGGTGTTTGTTTATATATAGTTATAGGGGTGAAGTTTTTTCAATTATGTTGTTTGTTTGAATGAATAGTATAAAAATTATAATTGATATATAAATAATAAATAATTTAATAAATAAAAAGAAATATAATTATATTTTTATATAATTAAAAAATATAATCTAAAACAATTAAAGTACAATTTTTTCTACATAAATTATAATAATACAATAATAAAATTATAGATCGAGTAAAAGAAATATTAATACTTAGCTAATTAATTTTTATCGTATTGTAAATGTATAAATTAAAAAAATATATACTAAAACTTAAATAATTAATTTTATTATATTTTAAATATATAAACTAAATAAAAAAATAATTAGTACCATAATTAAATATATTTAAATATATATAAAACTATCATTTGTATTTTTTTTTTTCTTTACCTCGTTTTACCATAATTGACTTTGATCCTGAATAGGCCGAAGTCAATTACGTTGTTCTAAAAAATTCGAATTTCGACGGTTTTTTTACTACCATAGAAACTTTTTGGTATTTCTATGTACATCTTACATCCTATCTATTCAAGAATCGATAAATTTTATCCATCATTTTAAAATAATAAATAAAAAAATTTTATCTTTGAATAAATAGAAGTATAAGATGCATATCCATAAATAAATATAAAGATAGCATTCTATGAAAATAACAGTTCACAACTCGCACTGAATCACCTAAAACTGCGGAAATAAGTTGGAAGGGGGACTAGTTGACAAAGAATGCATCCATTTGTCTCCTTAACTTAATTAGCTGAAGTTCACATTTTGTCCTCTAGTACTCCAAAACCCAAATAAAAAAATTTAAGGATTTTTGGCAATGAAACTTGGCATCAGGTCTGTCACTTTTCCACTGAAAACACCAAAAGCAGGTTCTCTTTTCCACTCCTCTTCCATGCAGGAAGTTTCTTGGGAACCAAAGATCACATCATGTTAATCTATAAGATGCCAACTTTGCACCAAATTTCCAACATTTTTCCAAAGAAGGTTTGGAATGATTTGCCATCATATCCAACACTCACCAAGACTATCTCAAAATATTTCAAAATATTTAATGGTCTACAACAAAAAATAATAATAATTAAAAATCCTTCCAAAATATTTAATGGGAGGATTTTCATATATATATATATATATATATATATATATATATATATATATATATATATATATATATAGAGTCCCACTACTATATTTTTATATGCATAGATTTTGTTCATATTCATAAATTTTCGATTCTTATATATTATGAAAAATTATATTACTGTAAATAATTAATATATTTCAGGAGTTTGTTTATTTCTTTTTATTTATCTGTCTAAGCTTGACATTGGCACCTACCAATTGTGGCTGATCATTAGACTTTCAAAATTTGAAATCAATTTAATTTTAAAATATTTAAAATTTTTACTCCGAAGATTTTTATTGCGAATCTACCAAAGCTGAATAAATTTTTAAATTTCACGATAGTAACTCCAACAAGAACCGTCTTTATTTTTTCAAAAGCCAAAAATAAAAAGAAATTTAGTTATACAACAGTATTTTTTCGAATAGATCTGACTAATCCGATATCACCTATATAGTGGTGACGGCTACAGTATGTTTCTAGGCTAAATATTTTTCTCCGAAATCGCTACCAAGCTAATAAATAAATTTCACGATAGTAACTCCAACGAAAATCGTCTTTATTTTTTCAAAAGCCAAAAATAAAAAAAATAATAATTATACAACAGTACTTTTTCGAAACTAATCCGATATCAAAATATAGCTGGTGACGGCTAACTATTTTCTAGGAAATTTCCGCTTAGTCCAAAAAATAATATAATATCCACAGGGCTCAGTAGTAGCCTTGATCCTTTACTACACTCAACCAAGTACCCTCAAAACTCTCTCTCTCTTTTTCTCTCTCACTTTCCCTCGTCACTCTCTCCTCTCTCTCTCTCTCTCTCTCTTTAAGAGCCACCACATCCTTTTATTTAACCATGCACTTCCTCCTGATCCCCTCACATCCTCTTCATCCAACTACAGCACCACCAGAAGAACCTGGTCACTAGCTACCATCTATACATCTAAACAAGTAGAACAACCAGCTGCAAATGGAGAAGGCATCGAAAACTAGCGCTTCTCGTGATCAATCGTTTCCGGAGCTAATCGGGTTCTTCTTCCTTCAACACATACTCAACTTTGTGGCCAAGACACTTCACATGTTCTTCCCCGGATCACTCCCCTCCACCCTCTCCTATTCCATGCTGTGTCTATGCTCACCAGTAGTTTACGACAAGCCAAAGTTGAAGAACAGTACTAGTGTTCACAACGAACACGATCACTGTTTGAGGAGAGAAGATGTGGAGATCATTTTGGAATCCATAGGATCCAGTTTCGGCACGGAGGATGACCTGCGGAAAGATTGCATGGGGGTTGGTGAGATGCGTAATTTGTTCGAGGAGGAGGAGCCCAGTTTGGAGGAAGCAAAAGAGGCCTTTTGTGTGTTTGATGAGAATGGAGATGGCTTTATTGATGAATGGGAGCTACTGAGAGTTCTTCAGAAGCTGGGTTTCAGAGAAGGGAAGGATTTGAATGCATGCAGGAAGATGATTGCAGCATATGACAGAAACAGAGATGGGAAGATTGATTTCAATGAGTTTCTCAAGTTCTTAGAGATCAGCTTATGCTGAATTTTCTGCTACTTCTTCTAATTAACTTCTTCTTCTTCTTCTTCTTCTTTTTGTACTTCTGAGCTGTACATATAATATTTGTGATGACAATGAAGAACAAGATCAAGCTAATTATTACTATGGGCATATTTGCATAAATGTTGTGTGATGAGAGCTATTCAATACCTAACGACAACATATGTATTAATTCATTTCATCTTCTCACAATAAAAATAAAAAAGAAAAAAGAAGCAATTCAAGTGTACAAAATCCTTCTTAACTAATAGTTTTTGAAATTGAATAATATTAGCAACACCTGGACTTCTTTTTCTGCGCTTGTTAACTCTCATTTTTTTTTTTTTTTTTTAGTTAGATAAATTAGAGATATTATCTAATTTTAGTTAGATGATAATAATAATAATAATAATAATAATAATAATAATAATAATAATAATAATAAAAAATAAAACTGAAGTTATTTATTATTATTAGATAAATTAGAGATATTATCAAATTCATCATGGTTCCCTCAAATTTAATAATTTGAATCACTTTTAATAAATAAAACTAAAGTTATTACTGACTAATAGCCAATAGAGCTATTAAATTTTACTAAAATATCTAAATTTACTAACTAAAATAACTCAAATGAAAAGGTTAAGAAATTAAATAATGTCATTAGGAAAAACTGAAGTTGAGAGGCCTATTTTTGCCTTCTTTTGTTGAAATTTTTAGATTTCTATAATTATGTTCGATTAATTTAAAAAAAATTCCCCTAAATCCAACTATAATTCTATTAAATTTATTAGTTTCAATTATCTTTTAACAAATAGAAATTTATCAATTATCTTTTAACAGCGTTTTCACTTGAATTAAGTACGATAATTTAAATTAAAAAAAATTAAAATTGAGAGGAGTCAAACAAATTAAAAGCGCATATATAATGTTGAGGGACCTTTTCCAAAATCATTAATAGTTGAGGGGCTGGCCCATACCTTTTCCCACCTAGGCCTGAGCAAAGTTGAGAGCCCGACCCGCTCGGCCTTGCCAATTTGGACCCGGTCAGACAGGATAAATTGGATCGGGTAGGCCACAAAATTTTGCCCGATCCGGCCCGTCTCAGGTGCGTCTACCTCCGCATCTCCATCTCTGTGTGTGTGTGGTCGGAGAAACGGCGATCGCAGGTGCTCCTCTATCCCTATTCCCTACTTCCGAGCTTAATTAAACCCTAATAATCCTCATTTTCTCAATCGGAGTTTTTCAATTAGTGTTTTTTTTTTTTTGAATCATAAAGTTTATGGTGTAAAAATCTGCTTTTGATTTGCTGATCCTCGATGGGGATTTTCGTGAGGTTTTTATTTTTATTTTTTGGTTTTTGGATGTGATTTTTTTGCCGTTGTTGTTGTAATTGGATCTGCGCGAAATTGATTCGGCCAATTTGATGCTGGAGATGTGTTTTAAAGCAAAGTAGTGTTCAATTTAGAGTCGTGTTTGCTAGGAAGAAAAAAAAGTTGCTGTTTTTACTCCCTCCCAAACAGGAAGAGCGTAGAGATTAATCTGGATTCTGGAACTATTTTGGGCAAAACCAATTTGTTTTATTGCTATTACTTTTGACTATTTTAGCTAAAAACCAAAATTTTATTTTTCGATCGAGACCAATGAAACTAAGTGCCTGTTTGGCTCTGCGTATTTGGTTCGAGTTTTTCGATTTTTGCAGAAGCGCTGTTCGGCTTCTGCTTGAATGCTACTTTATGGAGTAGAGAAGCTAATTCAGAAGCTAGGCCAAGCAGGCATTAAGCAAGCTTCCAGGTTTGTTTCTGCTTACTTTCGGTAAGGTTTGATCGGAACTCGAGTTCAGAAAAGCTGAATTCGGAAGGTTGAAGCAGAATCTTTAGGACTGAAAAAATAACGAGCTTCTCGGTCTTAAAGGTTGATATCCATTGTTGGTTGATATCCATTGTTTGATGAAGAATTTGTAGAAGAACAATGACATTTGGGGCCCTAGTTTGCTAACTGAATTTTTAAAAAAAAAAAAAAAAAAAAAAAAATCTACCTGCGAAGGCCCTTTACAATTATATTCGTGCTTTTGATGTAACAATGTAGCTCTATGGTATATAGTAAGAAGTTAGTTTCGCAGCAAATATCAATATACTCCTGCTGCATAGTTTTATGTAAGTTGAGGAGAATATGATAATTTCTGTAGAAATATCTGCTCGTTATTCTTCTTATTGGTATCCTGCTTCCTCTTGCAGTAAGATCTGTCGTATATGAAACACCGTAAATAATTTGTTTTTACTTCTATAGGGCTTCTTAATTTGGCAAGCAGAAGAATATGAAAGCGAGACAAAGCAGGTTTTCGGGCAACTTGGGAGATTAAACTGGCCATTTGTTTCAGAAGGAAAGAAAAATATCTTCTGAATCTCTACTATCAGAATGGTCTCATATCCAGCTACAAGTGTTATTCGGCCCGTGATGAATCTTATTAAATTGAAAGAATTTAGTATTTTAAAGCAACTATATTTGGAGGAAAAGCTACTCAGGTGCTCTTCAGAAAATTGGTGCATTATCAATGATGGAACAAAGCAACCTACTATTGTCATGGGTGTTTCTGGGTAACTTTTAGATGCATCTTTTTTTATCTTATCCTTTTTTTTTTTCATCTTTGGTTGCACTTAGGGTCATTATGACCCCCGTAATTTCTTTATTAAGACATTGTTCTCATTTTCTAAAATAGGCTTACAACTGTCGGTATGTAACTTTAACACCAGGAGGCCTTCCGAACTCGTCAATATAAACTCTGTGCTTCGTGATCAAATCCCTGTAATAAGGAGGTTTAGCGGAGGAGGCACTGTTATTGTTGATAATGGGACAATTTTTGTCACACTAATTTGCAACAAAGATGATATTCCTGGGTTGCAACCATTTCCTCGCCCTATCATGTCTTGGACCGGGCAATTTTATGGTGAAGTGCTTCGTGAATTTGGTGACTTCCACCTACGAGAAAATGGTACGTGACGAAAGATATACTTTAGCTGCTTTTGTTAATGCAGTTGGCACTAAAATATCGCAGTCTGCACTTTAAACCCCTCAATAATGAAAACCTATCGATCGTAATCCCCCTATTTATAAAATGTTACCACTTTACCCCCTTTAATAGGGAAGTAAAGTGCAAGATTTTCTCACAAAATTAGGGTTATCTACAGGTTTTGACTACCAAGAAGGGTAAAGTACAAATCACAATATATGCAGGGGGTTATCTGCAGTTGGCCCCTTTTGTTTATGTTGCGAACTTTCAACAAATATTCATGAACGTTTGTTATGAATAAGTTTGCTAACAGATGCTATTGAATAAACAACATTTTGCAGACTATGCATTTGACAGCAGGAAATTTGGTGGAAATGCTCAATCAATAACCAAAAATCGATGGGTTCATCACACATCATTCCTATGGGATTATGATGTGACCAACATGGATTACCTAAAGCTGCCCAGACGAGCTCCAGAATATCGATCTGTATATTTTTTTTGCCAGTGTTTCTTCATTTTCTTTTATTTACAAGGGGAGTTTTGAAGTACTTCATTGCAGTTATTTTTGTGCAGCTGTTAGATAATCTGATGTTCTTAGATGAAGATAAGTGTTAATTTCATGTGTTGGTGTCAATCTACCCGTTTTCTTTATCAGGCGAGGTCCCATGTAGAGTTCTTATGCCGAATGAAGGAAATTTTGCCATCCAAGTCGACATTCATAGAGGGGACGATTGAAGCTCTTGGAAGCCACTTCTCAGTTCAACCGATCCAATCGAACGCACTAACCAATCTTTCTAATATACCGCACCTGCCCTCCACCAGGCTTTTGACAAGACAGGAGCTCGAGCAGGCATTATTATCGGCAAGTGAAAATTCCAACACCAATTCCTCAATTTATGCTGTTCCATAGAATTATTAATCATTTTTTACTGAATCAATTTGTTCTTTTGTAATTTCAAACAAATTTTCAACATAGACTCTTTGCAAAAAAATAAATACTGCTTTGAAAGCCTTTTGAGAACTTTGTGTGTTTTCCTAGATACATTTATATGCACCCAAAGCAACAAAAAGTCTTGTTCATAGTTAAAAATCAAAATATGTAGAAGAGATGCTCAAGAATTTAGATGAGTTCACATCAGTGTTGTGAAATTTTCTGGAGCTTTTGTCTTGGAAAGCTAAAGATTAAGTTAAACTCAAGCAGGGGAATGATTACATTTTGCTTGAGTAAATTTGCCAACATCAGAGAAGTTTAGGAACTCATAGGCCTCCTCAATGAGAGATTATGCCCCAGATTTGGTTCACCATGTTATTCGTGGACTGCCAATCATCTGTCTACCCTTCGTCGATACTTCTCTACCCTAGGTCCGAAACATGCAGTGGTTTGCCTTCTTTTTCAGATTTAAAAACTATTATCTTTAAATGTGTATGGATTAAAAGTACAGGAGAAAGGAAGGGCAGGTGCGCTAGTAGTTTTGCGGCTAGAAAATTTCACAATAATGAAAGGGTTTGTTGTTCGAGAGAATCGCATTAGTACATAAAACTCTATATCATTCTGCTTTATGTGGTCCAGTTTGTCCTAAATGATTCCCCTGTTTTTGATTTTAGGAATACTTCTGTGTGCCCTCTATGATGAACACTCTATATATAGATGCAAAAGTAACATTTGTCTCACAAAGAACTTAAAGCATTAGATCTTCATATAAGGTAGAAGTAGCAGTACAGTCATGTAGATGGTACAACTTAAACAAGTTACATTCAGCAACCAACTCATTACAACAACTTATGGAAGAAGCTCTTTCAGAGCTTACCCTTTCAGCATACTAAAGCACACAAATAAAAAAGAAAAGTGAAAAAAAAGGAAAGACCGGTGGGCGGTAAAAGCCTACCACTGCCAATTACTGCAATTCAGAGAGAAGCCCTTTTCTTCTCCTGAAGCAGTCTTAAGAAAGCTTCATAGAGACCCTTCTGCAAAGCCACAGTTAATCTGATACTATATACGAAGAGCCACAGTAAAATGAGCCCTTCTTACCTGCTTAATCAAACTTAACATATATGCATATTTACTAACTTTAGTGCAGATCATAGTAGAAATATGATTACGATATCAATTTAATTGGCCTCCACTAAAAGTTTGGCCGAAAGACCAACTAGCCGGAGCCACGTTGTAGGAGATAACGGATCGTCCGTCGCTCGTCGTGACCTTAAAGGACAGTGACTGGCCATTAAGATAAGAACTGCTCTGCCAATTTTGGCCCCAGTTTCGCGACATTGGTTGCCAATTGGTCCTTGATCCTTTGATGGAAACTGCATGAACATCTCCAGCTCCTCCAACATTGGTGATCAGCACTAGATTGAAGTAAGAGTGGCCATTAATGGTGAACCTTATCCCCCCTCTCTTCCCGCATGGGACCCTGAAAAAGTATAATCCTTTTGTTAAGGTTCTTTCTCAAAAATGTTCAGAAGAAGACATTGCATGTGCTGAGGAGAAGAAAAATGTTGGTAGCATGAGAAAAGAGGAGAAGAAAAAAGATTAAAGGGCGACCAACTAAGATGTCACTGTTTTTTATGTTGTTGTGATATGGGACAATTAGCTAGTGTTTATGTGGAAACACTTGAAAGGCTTAATAGCTTCAAGCTGTGCAGGTTTTATTCTGCCTAATTAGAATAAGAGTCATGTAAGAGGATATTGTAGGTAAGTCACTATGAAGTTGGCCCACATGATCACCTACAGTTGATTCTTAACATGAACAACAAACAAGAGTGAAAAGCCTAAAATGCCCAAGAGAGAGCAAAGCCTCTACCTTTCATGTGCCTGCAAAATCATCCATTTATATTTAACACACCGCAAAATTTGAATTTTCATATATTCTCTCGAAATCTTTATTTAATATATATACACACACCCTAGGTGGTCATTTTGTAAAGTTATGATTTAGTGGATGGTCGGTGAAATAGCATGATCTAAGAGATAGATCTGATGGTGCAAAAATTATAAGCACTAAGTGCTTGGTGCTTTAAAAAACACCATAGGCAGACTATATATATATATATAGTCCAATTTGTGTGTTTTTAAAAATACGAAGGCCTCCGTACTATCAAATTGTTTTCGATGTTGGGACTTCCGAATTGGCGATTGGTTTCGTTAGACTTGTTCTAGAATATTTGAAATACCTAGAAAATAAATTTCATAATATTTCGATACCATTTATCTAGTGACCGAAATAGCTCAAAATCAACGGCTGAAAATAAAAATTCCACAAAATGTGATGATATAATACTAAAATTTTAGAACAAAGATATTGATCTTGTTTTATATATAGTATAAAAAATTTTCTATCACAATTTTAGGTGATTTGGATATTTCAACACTGTTAAACTTGCAAACGGCTCACCACGACCATTAAAATTGTTGATTTTGAGCCATTTTGATCAGAAGGCAAATAATATCGAAAAATTACAAAGTTTATTTTCTAGGCCTTTTAAATACTCTAGATCGAGTTTAGCAGAGCCGCTCGTCCATTCGAAAGTCCTAACATCGAAAATAACTTGAAAGCACAGAAGCCTCCGTACTTTTAAAAGTACACAAGCCTAGCTCTATATATAAAGTCCAACTTGTATGCTTTTAAAAGCACGAAAGCTTCCGTACTATCAAGTTGTTTTCGATGTTGGGACTTCCGAATCGACGATCGGTTCGTTAGATTTAATATAAAATATTTGATCTTGTTCCGTTAGACTTGATCTATGTGTGTATGTGTGTGTGTGAAAGAAATCAAGTGTTTGAAAAGCATTATAAAAATTCAATTTTTTGAGTGATATGACTATATATATATATAGGATGATTTTGCAGGTATGTATATAAATCTCTGTTTTATACATTAGCTCTACATGACCAATGAGGTAAAAGGTGGCGGCTTTATATAGCACTTATAAACAGATCCTAGAAGAAGAATAGCATTGCAAGCTAACGCAAAAAATATACAATATGGCAAAATAAATTACTCACCTTCTAAAGGAAACAGGGACAACCCCTGCCCTATACTGAGCAATTTGCTGGAAAACAGGCTGAGAGAGGTCAAAATGTTGGAGGGGAGGGTTGCACCACCCTCCTGCATTGTTTGGGAGTGCATAGTTTGGAGGGCAGAAGTTTGTGGCAGTGACCACAATGGAACCAGAGAGACACCATTTGGGGTCATTCACACAACTTATCTCATAACATGCCCCACAGCTTTGCCCATTGTTGAATAGGGCTGTGCTCAGTGCTGCTGTGTTAGTCCCATATCCTTGGCTATATAGATTTCCATACCCACATGCCCCACCTACAAAAGCATATACCCAAAAAGCACACACACATTATTTTTATAGTTGCCATACATGTTTATGTAGCACAAGTATGTTCTCTGTACTTTAGGGTGAAGTTTATGGATAGTCATTGTACTATCTAGATAATGTACTCTAATTTAGTTTATTACTATTCAAGAAAGTTAAAAATTATTTTTAAAATGACCACCTACCTACTGAAGTGTAAAATATATAAAAGTTCAGCGGCTGAAATGGTTAAGTGAGAAGTTCATGGACCGAGTTATATATTAAGGTGTAGGAGGGTTGATCATATATTTTACCCATTTGTTTACCAATAAACCAAAAACTTGTTGCCGGTGCCTTATAAAATCGACAGTCGTGTGCGTTGTGTTTCTATTGTTCTGCATTGTGACGTAAAAGTTGGATAGCTGAATTGAAAGCATGAAACAAGATGCACGAATGCACTAGATACGGGCAATGATTTCTAGTATAACACGGCATTATTTGTGAAAGAAACAAGCAAGATTGCAACAAGTACCCATTGTCCCAGAAGCATCACTTCCCCCATAGAAAGTGGCATGGGCACTGGACCATCCTCCTCCATTGTACCCATGTACTATAGAGAGCAATGAGAGGGAAACAATAAGCAAAATCCAAGCACAACCCATATTTCCCCTGCAATGATAGAGAACAAAAAAGGTAGAATAATTGTTTAGGAATTAATAGATCACCTCAAAATTAAGAAGCATAAAGCAATGAGAGGAGAAATATTACTTGGGAATGATGAATGCTAAGTGATAGATAGATGGGTGAGAGTAAAGTTTGATTTCCTTGTGGTGGGAAGGGGAGGGAGTTGGGAGGAATAAATAGATGTTTGAAGTGGGGTGGGGTGGGGTTGGGGGTGGGGGGAAGTGTCTTCTTTTGGTTTTTAACTCTCCTTTTCCCAGACTTTGACTTTCCTGACACTTGGGACTGTTTATGGATAAAAAGAACAGGTAAAAATAGTAAGTGGTTCAGTTACAAGTACAAGACAAACGATTACTGTGTAGATGATTGTTTCATTTCACATGCACAACCGTGTGGTTTTGAGAGGGGGTTCCTTGAGATGTAAAACCACTTGCTAAACAAGGTGGCACATGCACATTGCCCCTTCAATTTTTATTTTTTTTTTTAGAGAAAAGTGGCATGTTAACCGTTTTGTTTATTTTGAAATAAATTTAGCTGAAAATATGAAACAATTAGGCTTCGAACTCGGGGTCTCGAATATCAACTATCAAGTCTTTTATCACTTACACTAGGGATGGTCGATCCCTTCAATTTGTTATCTGTAAGTTTTAAAGAGAATATATGTGGTTGTGGTTGTGGTTGGCGACGAATTAGATTTGGAGTGGAAATCAAAATTATCGTCTCCATGCCGACTGTTTAATCGGAGGGTACAACATTGCGACTTCTTAAGTACGAAGTTGATGAGAGCGGTCTAATCTCCTTATTTTTACCATGGCCTAAAATCCTAGAGTCGAATCTCATTCATAGGTGAATGATAATCATTCCTTCTATTTCTTATTCTGGTTGCGAACCAAAACAAACCAACAAAATCAGGCATTTTCATTATGATTACAATTCATTACAAATTCATTTCTAATTTGTTTTCAAACACAATTGGTCTCGCTTTGGAAGTAGTTTCTCTATTTTTAAGAATTCAACAACCAAAGCATGCTGAGATGAACTGTTGAGCTCGAAGCAAAAACTTGTAATTTAAAATTTCTTCTTTCCTGAAAGCAAGAAATTCTTACAGGTGTTTTCAATGAAAAAGTTACTTCTGCAGCTCCTCTAGAATGAAATTGAAGGCCCAAAATTAGTGATGCCTCCAAGAGTAATTTTTGTACTTTCCATTTTTTTATTTCAGATTAATTAAATCATGTCAGACATCTCATCAACTATAGAGGATATAGGCCAAGCTTGCTTCTGCACAGTACAGAGGTATAGACAGACCCACTGGAGGGAATATAGAGAAGTGACAGGTGTAAAGGCTCCCTTCCATTATAAACAGAAGGTTTTCTCTCCTATCAAAGTCTAAAGCCAGCCCTCTATTATGACTTTTGAGATTGGAAAACATAAATATGAGCACAAAAATATTTTGACCAATATAGTAATGTTTAAAAAAAAAAAAAATCATTTTATAGTTTCATCCTTACATCTCTGCCATTAAATAGTCCTCTGAATGCTGGCCTATCTCTCTCTCTCTCTCTATGTTTCTGTAACCACATGGCAGCTCAGCTTGCCAGGAAATTTAACTTGAAATATACATATTGCAATTAAAAGTAGTCCATATTTACATAGATAATTAACTTTAGATCTTTTTTAGATGGATCAGATTTGATCTATTTTAAGTCAGTGTGAAAACAGATTAAGTGAAAAGACTCTAGAGTGCATGACATGAATAAGG
Organism: Tillandsia fasciculata; assembly: GCA_029168755.2. Taxonomy (NCBI): domain Eukaryota; kingdom Viridiplantae; phylum Streptophyta; class Magnoliopsida; order Poales; family Bromeliaceae; genus Tillandsia; species Tillandsia fasciculata. The sequence continues at coordinate 963,677 of CM054947.1, read as the reverse complement.
TTGCATCTGGTTGTAGCAATACAGTTTGATATGTTATTCTCTCCAGATAAATTGTCTTGACCTCTTTGAGATATAAATTAAACTAGCAAAAATATTGTTCTTAGTTAAATGCACTTAAGTACTGGAAGAGAGAGACAGGAGAATTTGTTGTCAACTTTTTTAATGTGAACAGTCAAATCTGATATGAGCTCTGTTAGGCATAAAAATATTGGCATAACAAATTAAGTGGTAGGACCTTAATTAGATAACCTAGAAATCTGCTATTCTCATAAAATTAAGAGAAAAAGATGAAGCAAGATCCTCAGGAACAACACACATATTTTATTTCCATTATGAGTAGAAAATTAAGATAATTAGATCGTGGGAGTTTGACAAGATCTGCAGAGTCAAATTTAATTCATCAAAAGGCATCTGAACTTTACTAATTGTAGCTAATAGTCACCATTCAGGAAATTATTTTTTTTTTTGTTGCACTCATAATTTTTGATTCAGTGGCCAATGTAGATAAGAGGCAAAATTCAACAGTCAAAGTGCTACCACCATGGCATTAATTTTGTTTTCCAAAAGTTATTCTCAAGATAGCATTTTAAAGTCCGATTACTACTTTCGTTTAAAGATGAACTCTATTTGCAATTAACTTTGCGAAGGTTCAAATTGATTAATATGAGCATACATATATCTTTCTGTTATTAGCATAGTCATTATGGTGATTGATTGATATGTAAGCATACAAAGTAAACATAAAAAAAAAACAAGAACATATGAGAAGCAACATGAACAGCTTTTTCTTGTATTTCTATCTCTAAGAAAAAGAGTTAATTATGAGTCTAATCTGAGAAACTAAGATCTAAGATTTTGAAAATCAGATTCGTAAGTAAGAAGATTTTCCTCCTATATAGCTTTGCAAGTTGCAACTTGCAAGTTTCTCTCAGTTCTGGAGTTGGAAAAGTGTCAGAAGTTTATTTATTCTTGAGAATCTTTAAATCCTTTGTAGAGGATTTAAAGTTGAGTCCTTTATATGTACTCTGACCGCTTCTTAATCTCAAGTGGAACTATTGGAAGAACAAATATATATAGCAATATATTACTTGTATCAATTTATCATATATTAATTAGTCACTAGAGTTTTCGTACCCTATAGATTAAGTTTATTATCTCCCCTTTCTGAGGAATTCAACAAGAAACCATTTCAACTGTCATTAACCAACTTGCCAATTTGTTTTCCCCTTTTGAAACCAATGCATAATTATCTCTGATATATGACTTTTTTAACTTTGCCTTTCACCTTTTTTTTTTTTAATCCAATGTGCTGATTGGTTGGTTTAAAGAGCCATTTATGTTCCATATCCATGATCTCAGCTTAAATTTCTCTCTAAGATTTTTGGGTCCCATTTTCTGTATCCTTTTCTACTGTTGCTTAGGTCATAGACTATCATTTTATGCTACACATTAGAAAATTAAATGTCATTAAAAGCACAACACTATTTTGCACTGTTACAAGTGAGCTTGCTTTATCCCCCACAAACTGTGTTTTGCCTATGTTTTATACCTTTTCATTTACCCATTAAGATGTAGTTACAAGAAAGGTATCACTAGTTAGCTCCCCTGCCTTGAGCAAAAGATACAGTAACTTTGAGAGCAGTATCTCTAGTTCTGATTTACTTACTTTTAAGCAAATCGTACGTCGATATCAGTATTGGTTGATCTTATATGGTTCTTTGTCACATGATCTTGTCCCCAATGGTCCTACTATGGCAAAGGTGTTAATCATATAGTCATTTTCATGTCGGTGCGTACCAAGAGAAATTAGTTAAGCTGTAACTCAAAATTTGTGTAATCTACCTTTGAAATCCAAGTAATCACACCATTCCAACTTCTGAGAGATTACTTAAACTATTCTCTAATTTCTCTACCCCAGGAACATTGTTTACCTGTTGGAGCCTATCAAATGTAAGTAGCATTAAGCATCATTCTCCATGCTCAAAAAGAGTTTGTACCTCTTAACTTTTCCCTCTCTAGTGACTCATCTAGTGCTGTTTAAAATAACACCAGTAGAGAGTGCATTTGAGTGAATTTTAGGAAGTTTTGGATATCACATATGACTGATACCTAACTGTACAGTGGCTAATCTACAGCATTAAATACCTTCAAATGGAAGTAGAATTTCCCTCAGGAAAAAAAAAAAAAAACGAATTCGACAAGAGGAATCAAGATTTGATCCTCTAAGAAACAAAGGAGACCATTCTTTACCAAAACCTTTAAATTCTCACTACTAAAGGTTTGTGATTCTTGTAGCATCATATGCTAGGGAGAAGAGAGAAAAAGAACCCCCCCTCCCTTTTTTTTTTGAATAGATTGGGTGGGAGTGTCCTTTGAATAACTTTATAGACCTTAGTGCCTCCTTGTGGATTAGAGTTTTGTAACTAACATTCCTCCTTTGCAGCATATCATATCATGAGCTTTTGATTGAATTCAATCTTTTTGATTGAGAGCTTCAAAAAGCTTTTACAAGGAATGGAGCCTTGTTCAAAGGCAATGGGGAGGCAAAGGGAATAAAGTGCTCCTTATCAAATTGTTTCTGGTTGACTATCTAAATGGTTTGAGCAAATGAGCTTTATAATAATAAAAGATATTTCCAAGTATTTGTAAACATATGAGGTGATCAAAGTACTTGGTGTTCCACTTGACCACTAATTCTTACACTAATTAGAGAAAAAAGACTCAAATTTTTTTCAAGAAACTGATAAAGCTTCCAGAAAAAGAATAAACAAATTAATTTCCAAAATTCTGTTTTCTTAAAGCAAAATGCTCAATTTGATCTTACTTCTGGTACTGCTAATCTACTTGAGAAGCAATAATCTACTAAAAATTTTGCTGTGGGGGTAGCTAAAATGGAGCTAATGGAGCTTTTACAGCTCAAAAGCATAAACTCCAAAATGAAAGGATCTTTGTATACTGCAAGCAAGAAAAAATATTTTCTTTTTGAAAAAAAAAATTTGTTAGTCCAGAAAATCTTCCTTTGAGATCAGCATTCGACCGTCGACGCCACTGGTAAAAAGTTGTACACAAAAAAGAACCCTTTAATATTCAATTCTCATCACCAATTAATCCATGTGAATAAAACAGTAGATTTGGCTTTTCATATTGTATTGAGGAGTCAGAGAGGCCCCCCACATATGTTTATGAAAGGTGATATTGTCTAATTAAAGACTGGTCATACAATTAAGTTTAATTTTTAATTAGCAGTGGAATGTCAAACTGAAGGCAATTTGTGCTCATGCTGACTCTATCAATTCTCAATTCTCCACTCACAATCCTCAAAAGCTTTACAGGAGCATTTCCATTTAATTATTGTTTTGACCATAAATGGTTGTACAGAATTAGATACAGGTCTCAACAACTTGCAAATATCAAGAATGAATCATAATAACCGCAACCGAAAATCAGTAAATTTATACCTACTAAGTTTCGATCAAAACTGTTCTGTTCAGAATGGCGGTGAGTGCAACTCAGAAATACCTGTTGTAAAATCAAAGCTTTAGACAGAAAACAAGAGCATTAAAGAGCATCATATACATATGTACTTGAGATTTGTAGGACTTGTATATAGTAAATCAAACATACATTAACTATCCAGCAGTCTGTGATTAAGTACTTGGCGGTGCATTATACGGCAACAACCGAATCTTCTCCAGAATTTAATCAACTCAGTTTGAACAAAAAGATATTGTAGCATGAACGCTGCAACAAAAATCAGTATAAGTTGGGACCAATGTTATCCAATCTCTTCAATGATCCACAGTTTACTTGTGCATAAAGAGTATCTTGCTCAAGCTTACAGAGATGAAGCTACAAGGAGAGCACAGATTCCTGAAGTACTTGTTGCCAAAAGCCAGATGGAAAGCACTTCAGCAAAGTGTATTAGACATATGCTATATATCTAATGGGCTCCATCTCAACAATGAAGATCACATGGGTATGACTAAAACACTAAAATCCAGTATCATACTACATTTTCCTCCTCAACCTTATTCTATGAATAAGAATCAGGTACATGATGATAAGATTACGAGTTGTACACACATTACATATTTATCTCTCATACATTACAGATGCACTCGACTCAGCAGTACTAAGCCATCATTGCATGCCAGGGTACCAGGTGGCGTCGGTGTAAATCCTCTTTTGTTACCCAACTCCAATTATTTGAGATATCTAGTTCCCTAGACACACATTTTGGTTGATGGAGAATGCTGCTTTTGAATCACTAGTATTTTGGCCAATCATCGAAAAAGCTTAAGCACCATAGTAAAAATTATTTGCCCTATAAGCGCAAGGATGTTAGGAAGATATAGACCTTTATCTACAAGAACATTAGGCCAAATATGTAGCAGAATTAAGCAAAGCAGTTGTAAATGAATGAGACTTGCGATGAGCCGCTAATAGAATGTGCAAACTCCTCTAGTAAATCCAGTTGAATCATAGTAGGAGGACAGTTCTTAATTAGACTGATAAAGGGACCCAGGAGACAAGATGGTGAGTTAGGAGCCTCTCATGTCTCACATATGCATACAGAGAGGCAACAGCTGTGAAATAAAGGATGAGGCACTCTAATAACAACTTCAGGCAATAGATTGGCAAAGTGCACTAGCCAGTCGCATCACTTGCGATCAAGATCTAACCGATGTTTAAGCAAACAAGAGTTTGATAGACATGCAAATGCGTAATGTAAGTGAAATATCCAGAATGTAAGGTAAGAGAAAAGTAAAAAGATGATCAATGTAATGATGAATCAGTTAACCATAGGTCTCTCGACTTTTCGCGATCAGGCTCCTTATTTTCACTTCTTTTAATATGAGAAATTTCATCTCAATCAGTGAATGTGCAAATAAAACTAGCAGGAATCTCATAGACAATTCTTTTAATTTGAGAAATTTCATCTCATTCAGTGAATGTGCAAATAAAACTAGCAGGAATCTCATAGACAAGCAGGAGTCAAATGGCAAGGCATGTTGAAATAACCATCAATTCCTCATAGCTGGTTGATTACTTGGATAAAATGTTCAAATGGAATCAAGAAATACTATCGTTTAAGTGACGGTGACCTAAAAACTTTCAAATTATCTACAATAGAACAATCTATAGTTGGAAAGTATACTACATTTTTACCTAAAGTTCAATTCCAGAATCCCTTTTACAATGCAAATTAATAGGTAAAAATAATATATCAAGCGCCCCAAAAGGTGGAGAAATAAACTCCCAATCTGGATATTTAAACAGCTCATTTTAAGTTGAGATTTTGTCGAACAGAATTCAGGACATGCAATCCAAGCTTAATGACAAGCAAGTAATTAAAATGCAGGTAATTTGTGATTAAAAAGCTTCGAATACAAGAACCAAATTCTTATGAACAATCTAAATTAGGAAACTTTCATCAACTACACAACCTCCTATCCGGAAAACAATGACCACCATCAACCAGAGATTTACAATCATCACCAAAGCTTCCATTCAACAGCAACATGAAAAACCACTAGCTAAAACACCTGAGGTGAACGGGCTCCACTTCCCTTCGAACTCTCTGCCCTGTCCCTACCTGAATTTCCCTTCAATATCAAATGCCTCTTTAGACGATTCCGGCTCAACACCAACATACTATTACTCTTAGGCCCATGTAGAGCTCCTTCCACACAGTCACCGACCTGGGCGCAGCTCCAAACCCTCGAAGGTCCTTCCTCCCCTAACGATCTTAACCTTGGAAGCCCGTTCTTTAACCGGCAGACCGCCCACTGCTCATAGAAATTTCCCAATGACTTCTCGCATAGAGGACAAGGAGGGTCGTGTTTATGTGTTTTAGGTGTGGTCCTCTCTAAGCACTCCGCATGATAAACATGTCCACATGACAGAATACTGGTGGTTGGCATATCTCCACTACGAACAATCCGACGAGAACCCCATGGTGATCTCTTACATAATATTCTCTCGCAAAGCCCACATTTGGTGCTTCCATACTTGGAATTCATACGTGAAGGGCTGAGCAATATGGATTCCAGAGATTCAGAAGCATCTGTGAAATCAATACTGCTTGCGCTACTAAATTGCAAAGATTCAATTTGAGTATTAGGGGACCAAAGCTCCTTGCAAGTTTGAATTTGTTTCAAATCAGAATTCTGAGTTGCATTGGATGATGCAATAGAGTGGTCAGGAAAAGAGAGCGGGTGAACGGCCTTTGAAATGAAAGAGCGGCGGTTTAGGGTGTTGTGGCGAAGTGCTTTTAATGGAAGCTCGTATTCGACACTTCCATCAGAACGAGAGGAAGTTGAACCACCACTGTAAGGAAGCCCTGAAGTTCCCTACAGAAAGAGAAGAAAAAGGCAATCAGGAAAAGCCTTGCACAGAGGAAAAAACAGTAGATGGAAAGGTGAAACCGATTACCTCCACCAATGGTGAAAAGGCCAGAGGCTCGAATGATAGTTCTGTGGAACAGGAAAAACAACTTGAGGCAATGGATAGAATGGAGACGTGTATCTCATATCATAAACAGCATTAAAAACAATTGAATGCATGTTGATAATTATGAGAAAGAACTTGAAACAAGAGATACATTCACTACACAAAAATTAGAGCAATTATGTTGCTTCTCAAATGAAGAGAAATCAGTCATCTGTCCAATCCAAATGAAAAGACTTCACTCCATAATTAAAAAAGAGTTGAAAACCCACACCTACAAGTTGTTAGACTGATTGCCAGAGAGTACATAGTTTCTCATGTGCAGATTACACAATAAACATGCATGGTTTTCTCACGTGCAGATTATACAATAAACGTGCGTAGTGGTTAATATGCTTGAAGTGCTATTTGAAAATGCTAGGCTTACAACTGAAATCCACAGCTGTTTATAACCGTACAAATGTTGCTGCGTTTCCTTGACATGTAGATGAAAATGAGGACAAGAAAGAATCAATAATACGCATGAGTACTAGAAAGTTGTAAATTTTGGTTTAAGCATGACATTACTCATGATGTACAATATAATAATGCAATAGTGCTTTGCCCTTAAGAGTTAAGAGAAATATCAAAATCTATGGACGTTAAATAACTACTTAACAAATTATAACTACATAAATTTGATGTAATTTAATACGGAGCATACGATTAACAAATAGCCAATTATATGGCACATGAATAAAAGAATATTCCAATAGGCTCTTGCAAATGTGGCAACTATTGCCAGAGGAAACAATGAGCCAGAATGGCCAATGAATCAGTTTACTGCTCAAGATAGACGGAAAGGAGGGTGAACTCATCAAATTAGACCACTCATAGTTCTCCAATAAAGTAACTCACTGCACTCTACAGAGATTTAGAAATATATTAAAAAAATTATCACGTGCACAATATCCTAAACTAAAATCTACTCCTCATCAAACAAATGCTATTTATACGTGTATGGAGATCGTTCAAAATGCAACACATTCCTTCATGCATAAAGCACAAAACTGATGTAGGAATCTCTGGATGTCTGGTTATTTAATGTCAATCTAAACCATAATTTAGCAAACCAAAAGGTCCATTATGCATCAACAGAGCATCTTTTTGAAATGTGCGAGCCGTTAATGCTGCAAACAATGCCAGTCTACTAGAATACCAAGCAGTTTGCAGCCTAATAAATCAACCCATATCTTTTTAGCAAGAGTAACCTTAAAAAATCAACTTATGAGCTTCCTAAATCAAAACAAAAATCACCATCTAGACCATCTAGAACCCAGACCTCTATATTTCCTCATGGGCATGTCAAAGTAAAGCAAAAGCTTGAGGTTACCCAAGACATATTGACCAAGAAGAGCACAAATAGTCAGAGACTTTCAACAGAAGATTAATTTGATGTACGATGGAATGATCAAATGTCACTACGGAATGATTGAACCCCTTAGATGCTTTTTACTGGTAAACTCTCATAGGTGCTTACTTAGCTTCTCCAAGTTAGACTGTTCATTACAGAATTTTTTATCCAACCAAATTAGTTTCCTGATCATATGGTCAAGTATTTCCATTCTAGCTATGAATCAACTGAGCATTCATTTGTTTCAGTCCCGCATCTCGGCATTTAATTTTTGTACAAAGTTGGTTTCAAAACACCAAACACATTGAGGGGGAATTAATCTAACACCAATTCATAGCACAGAGGAAGGGTGTCCAAGGCTTACACTGATTACCGCAAACAGATAGGACATTTCACATTGAAGATCCACACCATCAAACATGACATGACTTACTGCATTCAAAATGGCCAAACCAGCAATAAATGTTACAGCTTTCTTACATTAGGAGCAAGCAGTACCAGAGACAATAACAATTTCCTGTCAATTTGCCTATTAATGGATTAGAAACATTACAACATGTAAAATAGATCCTCGAAAACTCTTGAGTAACGAAGGTTACATCACATAAGTTTTCATGGAAACTATGGTCTTAGATAAGGACCTACTGCACACAATAGAGCTTATTTATTGTTCAATCCAGGTGCATACGAATGAACGGTTCAGAAGACATCATCAACAATATATACTGATTCAACAAGCTTATTCTTAGTTCTAAAACATTAGCTACTTTTGCTAAAACACTAATAATATATTCGACCATTACTTTTATACATGAAAAGAAACTAAAAGAGCTAGATTTCGGCTAAAAGATGAATTTTTTTACTAGAAAAGAATAACTACGGAGAAACCCATCAATGCAGCATACCTCTCACAAATTCATCGTTGTTGGCCCCTTGAACAAGAGGCTGCATCAATTGCCGACGCTGGAAACTATCATTTGGGCTACTAAAATCGGAAGCGCCACCGTCCGAAGCGGAGTAAGGATGAGCATGAACAAGGTCGCCCCTTTCCCAACTACTCCCCTTATTAGAAGACATAGAAGAGCTATAATTCGGGCCTCCATCTTCTCCTTGAGAACCAAAAGACGAAAAGCCTTCCGAGTGAAGCCGATAGTCCCACCTCCGCGAGAGGGGCGGCGAGAAGCTCGTGTTCACCCGCCAAAAGGGCTCGCTCGGGCCCATGGACCAATCTCGGCTCGCCGTGCCGGGGCCATGGGGCCTCGCGGCCACGCAACAAAGAGAACCCGTCTTCGCTGCCGCCTTATACCCACAACTAAACAGCTGAAATCGTTGAGGCAATTTGTCGAACAGGTGAAAGGCCACTCCTTTCAACTCTACTGGAGATCAATCCAAGTATCTCGCTGCACCTACATGTATTGATACCACTGAAGGAGAGATGAAGAAGAGGTTTTCTGTAGCGTTAGCACAATCCCAAGGGTTTCCGTACCAATCCAAGACCTAAATCGGGAAAAATGGATTATTTTGAGCAGAAAAAAGTAGGGTAGAAAAAAGAAAAAAACCATTTTTAAAGCACGGAACAAAGCGAAAGCGAACAACAGTTCAACAACCAAATCAAATACTCAAAATATTACCATTTAACACAGAAAAAATCGGAAAAAAAAGCGATTTTATTAGAAATTCCGAAGCAAGGGAATCCACTCAAGAATATTATATCAGAAAAAAAAAAAAAAACACCAAAAAATCACAAAAAAAATTGGAAAACAAAGCGGGGAAAAGAGAAAACATACTCCGTCGTCGGCAAAGTCGATGGAGCAGAGATGAAGTGAGAGAAAAAAAAAAAAAAAAAAAAAAAAAAAAAAAAAAAAAGAGAAAAGAAGAGAGAGAGAGAGAGAGAGAGAGAGAAAGAGGAAAAGCGTCGCTTTTGCGGTGGTCGGTGGGAGAAAATATTCTTCCGAAATTACCCCCGACATTTGCCAAAATTACATCCGTGCCACTGACATGGCTCCCTGTAACGGAGATGTACGAACTATACGCCCTGTCACTATTGTACACGCGGCAAATGAAAATTACTCTGTGCACCGGGTGTATAACTATATTTTACACACCATATCTTTTATAGCTTTATGATCAAAATTTAAAATTTTAAAATTTAAATAGCCTATTTAATCAAAATGTTTATATGTATGTACGTTTCAAAAATTTTAGATTTTGGTTTTAAATTTTTTAATTTACGAATAGAAAGTGCGGTGCGTGATGTAAATATATACGCCCGGTGCATGCATAGTTTCTCTGCAAGAACGGTCAGGGCGGTGAGATTACCGGCTTGCCTGATTGGACTGCACGAGTCAAAACCCCGTGCCTCGAGATTCTCGTCGGCACGAATCTCGAAGCAGGCGCTCGTATTTTCTCGGGTCTCGGGTCTCGGGGATCCGGCGCCGGGTCGGGTCGACCGGTGCATGGAGGACTAGTGCCGTGGTGGAGATCTGATAAGGAGAAAAAAAGAACCAATAATTGTTTGGCACGTGTTACGCCAGATCCCTTATGAGCTGTAGGGTACCTATTTAATTGAGTCCTACTTTGGTATAGATAATTTAAAAAAATATTTTATCCACAAACAAAATTTTATAATATTTTACTTAATTAATAATTGAATTGCCATTTTAAAATTATAACTCATACTGATCTTCTCCAGATTTACACTTCTTCACTAATTAAATATTATTATAAATTTTATTTATAAATATAAAAAAAATATTATTTTTAAATATTTTATTATTAACAAATTATAAACTATCGTGAAAATATTAATTTTTGAATTGATAAGATGTAAAAATTTATATTAATTTTTTGATTGTACAAATAATATAACATTGCTCTTTTAGTTAATTTGATTTTGTTCTATTAATTTTTAAATTTAATTCAGTTTTAAAAGTTGAAAATTAATTGCATGATCCAAACATGATATGAAATTTACAGAAAATAATCCAAAAATGGCAAAATATGAACAATCACTATAATTAAACAATATGATACTGTATCAAATAAGTGAAACATAAGCTGATATTTTGTATCGTTTTCTCAAATCACTTTCTTCAAACATCTTTTAAATCAGTCATTTTCTTAATTATTCTCAAATTTTATTATTTAACGCCCTGGCACATCCTCTATCTTATGTTTGTGCATCTCTTTCCTTCGCATTTAATGTGATATCTCATAATTTGCGTCTCTAATCATAAACTTAGCTTGATAATGTATAAAGTCACGACATTGACGATACCTTTATTATAGAGCATCTGCTTCTTGTAAGGCCGTAAAATTATATATATAAAAAATGTATTTTTAGAAGCTTTGTTGGAAAAAAAAAAAAAAAAATTCTTTTGACAAGGATTATATATAAACAAATAATTTGGGTCTCTAATCATAGACTTAGCTCAATAATGTATAAAGTCACAATATTGACGATACCTTTATTATAGAGCATCTGCTTTTTATAAGAACATAAAATTATATATATAAAAATGTATTTTTAGTGCTAAATTACGTCATTTTTATAATTATTAATGTCCATGTCTTTTATAAATTCCATCACAATTCCATTCACATTCGATGTGGAACTATTTAGGTGTCACAGATTTTTTTCGTTTAGGTCTGACGTCTATGTCAGCCAGATTAGTGATAGGTTACGATGTTTTTACATAAGGTCCCAGTGACTAAGATGATAGTTTCGATTTGGTACTTGAGTTTATCTTATTTTTTTATCCTTTTAGATATCATACTTAACTAATCATTTAAAAATCTCGGGGATCAAAATAGTAGTTTCGAATGAAAATCTTTCTGTTACCCATTTAGATATCATACTTACCTAACCGTTTAAAAATCTCAGTGATCAAATAGTAGTTTCGAGTGGAAATCTCTTTTTTACCTATCATACTTGACTAATCGTTGAAAATTTTAAAAATAGATAGTTGTAAGGATAAAATTAATATTTTTTTATATTATGTTAAAAAATAAATAATAAACTAATAAGTAACAATATATATATATATATATATATATATATATATATATATATATATATATATATATATATATATATATTTAAAATTTTTGAATGAATAAATATAAAATGTTGGTTTGAGGGATATATACGAACAATTTAAAATTTCATTCAATGAATATATTTACTATTCGATATGTTTACAAGAGCTTAACCTATAAAAAAACCGCAAAAAAAGAAGAGAAAGAAAAAAAGAGAAGAAAACATTAGCAAAGGCTAATAAAAATTTACGGAAGAAGTATTTATATAATATAATAGATATTTTCTAATAAAATATGACACAAAAATTTATTTTTTAAAAAAATTAAAATTTTATGATATTTTTGTGAATAAATATGGTGTACAAATTTATATTAATTTTAAAATAATTATTAAAATAATTATAATGTATATTCAGATTTACTATATAAAAGTTATTTTGTAACTTATGAAATAATAAATGAACTTTTTTTCAGAATAATTTTATAAAAATTTATAATTTGGTAATTGATTATTCTAAAATTTAATCAAGATATTTAGGTTGTTAACATAATATGTGATTCGTTGAAATAAACTTTTATGTGGTTACTAAAATTATATATAATTTATCAAATTATTTATCATTATTAATATATATATAAAAATAATAAATAATTGATCGTTATTTTATTTTATTTTATTTTATTTTTCACTCTATAGTTGTGCTGGGCAAAATAAAATTATTTTACCAATTGTTTTTACGTGGTTATTTGACTAATTATATATTTTTAAAGGGTTAAAATAGAAAAAAAAAATAAAAAATATTAGAATTAAATACAAAGTTACGAAAATAAAAGGCCGGTTCAACTCAATTGCGGCCCACGACAAACCCTACAACCCCTCGCCCCACTCTCTTCCCAAACCCTTACAAGTCGCAACTCGTTCCTCCAAACACACACACTCTCTCTCTCTCTCTCTCTCTCTCTCTCTCTCTCTCTCTCCGTTCGATTCGTCGTCGCCCTCTTCGTGCGCTCTCATCTCAATTCTCTCGGATCGGGTGAGTCAAATCTCTCGCTGGATCTACGATCATTACCTGCTTTACTCTCCTCCAATCCGATCTTTGCTGTTTTTTTTTTTAAATAGTTTTTTTTGGGGTAATTTATAGATCTAATCGGTTTTCTTTTGTTTTGTTGAGGTGGTAGGGTTATTAATATATTTTTATAGCATTTTTCTTTGTTTTGTTAGTTATTTTTGGGAGCGTACAGTACTCGAAGTTTTTTATTTTTTGATAATTTTTGTGTATTTTCATTGGATCTTCTGTGATTTTTCATACAATCTCGAAGAAAAAAAGTTGTTTTTGGGTGATTTTAGTCGATCTTATGTAAATTGCTATTCTTATCTCACTGTTCTTGAAATAACGTTGAGAATTTCCGGGGCTAAGTCGAAATATCGGGATTGAACAGTCACATGCCATACAATTAACTGTTAATATTATATGAAATCATATGTGAAAGTTGTTTAGGAAGCTTGTTTAATTTGCTAGGATGCATGTGTAGGATCTTAAGAAAGTTAGTTTTACTATGGAAGCATGAATTAGTTAAATTAGAAGAAGAGATAAGCAGGAGAAGAAACAACGAAACGCGTTTGCTTAGAAGTATAATAAAGATGATGGGCGAATTTTGACTGGAAGGTTAAATTGGTGATTGGCAGTTCAAGTGTATGTAAGTATGCAAATTAAAGAGAGATCTTCGGAATACTTATTCCTCCCGGCTTTAATTATGCTGGGCATATTTTCCTCTCAGGGTTAATGCTTCGAAGATACTTTCATTTTTTGTTGCCCGTAAGAAACCAGCATCGGTATGTCAGGATCAGCCACTTCCTGTTTGCTTTTGGTATTTCTGGCAATGTGGATTATGCGGATGTCCGCTAACTTGAACATTCAATATCCATTTACCTTAACTAGTTGTGATATTTCGCTACATGAGCTTTTCTTGGATATTCTTTCTTTTTTGGATTGTGCTGATTCTGCTTTTGCTTCACCATTTGATCATATAAGTATGCTATTGAATATATTTCATTGCATATGACCATTCTCTGCAGGTGATGGCTGGGCAGAGAAATAACTATGGAAAACGGCAATCTGACTATCCTGACAATGGGGGAAGTAAGAGACGACATCCCGGCGAAGAAAGAGACACTTATGTTCCAGGCCCAGAGGACACTGTTTACCGTTTGCTGTGTCCAGGAAAAAAGATAGGAAGCATTATTGGGAGGGGCGGTGAGATAGTGAAGCAGTTGAGGGCCGACACGCAATCCAGGATCAGGATTGGCGAAAGCGTTCCTGGCTGTGATGAGCGCGTCATCACAATTTTCAGTGCGAGCAGGGAAACTAACACCTTTGAAGATGGCGATGAGAAAGCTTGCCCTGCACAAGATGCTCTATTTAGAGTGCACGAGAGGCTCGTTACAGATGAGATGCCTGATGATGAGAACGAAGCTGGCTCTCCTCAAGTTAGTTTACGTCTGCTCGTGCCGTCTGATCAAATTGGATGCATTATCGGGAAAGGAGGGCAAATCATCCAAGGAATCCGTAGTGATACTGGTGCCCAAATTCGTATTCTAAAGAATGAGCATCTGCCTGCTTGTGCCATTAGTGGCGATGAACTTCTGCAGGTATGAGAAGATCACTTTTTCAGATTTTTACTGCATTGTCCTTGCTATCTTTAATAAAATTTGTTCTTCCAGTTACTCTTATAGTCTATTTCAGGCTGAAATGTAGCAATTTGACCCCTTCAGTGTTTAGACTATTTGTACTTAAACCTCTTCTTGTCTCAATCACTGATCGGGAGCTGTTAGAAAGTTTTAAAATATGATATTCCCACTATAAAGGATAATGGAATTTTGAGATCATCTCTTTAGACTATCTAGCATATCTTGTGCTAAAAGTTTAATATTGAGGGGGTTTAGTGTTGATTTTCATGATTCAGATGGGCAAAATGCAAATAACCCTATTTTCTTAGGGAATTTCTGCAATTTATCATTATATCCTATAGAGTATATATAACTTTATATGCTCAGATCTCCAACTTACTTGTTAATAGATCACTGGGGATGCCTCGATCGTAAAGAAAGCGCTTTTTCAAATTTCATCTCGCCTGCATGACAACCCATCTCGTTCACAACACTTACTTGCGTCCAGCATGTCCCAAGGATATCCTGGCCAGTTTGGTGCCGGTGCACCTGTTGTAGGAATGGGCCCCATTATTAGTCCCTATGGCGGGTACAAAGGTGATGTGGGTGGAGACTGGCCACCTTTCTACCCTCCTTCCCGGGATGAAAGCTCTGCAAAGGAGTTTAGCTTACGCCTCCTTTGTCGCTCTGCTAACTTAGGTGGTGTGATTGGCAAGGGCGGTTCTATTATTAAGCAGATCCGGCAGGAATCTGGTGCTTTCATCAAGGCAGATAGTACTGCCGCTGAAGATGACAGCATTATTTTGATATCTGCAAAGGAGGTTAGTACTGTTTTTGTTTTCATTATATTCTGCAGTTTTAATGATTGGGTGAAATGTGTGGGACTATCCATACATTTTAGACTTTTATCCTGCAATATTGATGATTGATTTGTTCCATTGATTCACTTCTTTTTTTTTTTAGTTCTTTGAAGATCCAATCTCTCCTTCAATAGATGCAGCAGTTCGCTTGCAACCTAGATGCAGTGAGAAAAATGAGGCAGAGCCTGGAGAACCCACATACACCACCCGCCTACTTGTATCAACATCACGCATTGGTTGTCTTATTGGCAAAGGTGGGTCAATCATATCTGAAATGAGGAGAGGTACAAAAGCAAATATCCGCATACTTTCAAAAGAGAATGTCCCAAAAGTTGCTGCCGAAGACGACGAGATGGTTCAAGTAATGAATCCACATTCAACACAGTAAATACAGGGTCCTATGTGCTAGAACTACATTTCATACTGTTGAATTATATCCTTTCCCTTGATTTGTTGCAGATTACCGGAGAGCTTGATGTCTCTAGAAATGCTCTTGTGCAAATAACAACTCGGCTAAAAGCCAATTTCTTTGAAAGGGAGGGTGCTTTACCACCCTTTCCACCGCCGCCCATTCCCTACCATCCGTTGCCGAGCAGTGCTTCCGATGGTTCCAAATATTCAAGCAGGGATGGTAAGGCGCATGGGCGGGGTTATTCTTACTCTGGTGGATATGGTGGTTCCGGCGACGTGCTTCCTGCCGAAAAGTATGGTAGCTATGGTGGTTCTCAGGTGCAGTTCTCAACCTATAGTTAAATACTTTCCCTGGCTGAGTGTATACATGCATTTATTTTGTGTATTTACCTTTATCTATACATTTCTTTTTATTAATCTCTAGCTCCCTACTTGCCTTGTTGCCTCTCTCTGGCAGAAGTGAGCTAAATTGGCTGATTACATGTAATATCTTTGACTTATCAAGCATTAATTATTTGCAGGGCGGCGGAAGCAGTTACGGATCGTATAGTGGTTATTCTGGTCGCTACAGCGGCAGTGGGTAAGCATGCCTCACTCTTTTTAGCAGTTTAAAAGTTTACACCAATTTCTGACATGCATGCTTTGTGGTTCATTTTAGGTTACATCTCCCTAGACAAACCTAGGGCTAGTGAGTGCATATGTGTTCCTAATATCAATTGTTTTAGATCCTTCTATTATGTTATAGACATTCATCATAAATGTTGTCTTCAAGAGTCATGTTAGTGCAATGGCGGGCATGGAGAGGAGGCTAGGAGAGCAAGGTAGTTTATAGTTAGTGTTCATATATGCCAGTCTGTGCATATATGACTTTCGGGTTTTGGCAGGGTCAAACTGACATAGGCTGATTTGTTTTGAACCTATATTAAGAGTCCTGTCAAGTTCAAAGATTCTCTCTGTCTCTCCAAATTCAGGTCCTATTTGGCCCCATTGGGCCTATCGTTGATTCGACCTAGGCCTCGATTCTGGAACTAGCTTTTTAGGGCATCTGCGATGATCATAGTAAATGTTAAATCAAGTAAATATTTATTCAACTGTGCATTACTAAATACTTACATTAATATAGGCATAGTGTATCTGACAATTATCCCATTTTTAAATGGCGAGAAAACTTGATTGCTTATATTTCTCTTAATTATAACTTCTCCTATCAGGTTATCTGGTTCTAATTCTGTTCCTCTTGGAAAGCATCATGGTTATTAGAATCCAAAAGTGTTAGGGCCAACAGGTAGTGTACTTTCTTTACCACCTTTATCTTTAAAGAAATGAGCGGAATTAGCTTACATTTAGCTTGTTATCTGACCATTATTTGTCTTTTACCCAGTCAAGTCACCTATTCTATTAAACCTGTCTTCTTACCTCTGTTGCCTGCCCTCCTATTAAAACAGCTGTGGTTTATGAAGCCTGGAGCCAAGCCTATGTGAAGTCTCAAAGCCTAAACCAGAAGACCAGATGTCTGGCCCACCTTGGAAGCCTCAAAGCCTGGAGATGTGTACCATTTGATTTTCTTCGTGACTTTAGTTTTCTGTGTTCCCATGGGCCTATGTTTGAAGCCCCACCGTGTGACTAGAAGTAACTTTATTGAAGTTAGATTTCGTGATTGCATGTACTTTAAACCCTTTATATTCACTTCAACTTCTCGGTAGTTTGTCTTAACTTCTAGAGTGGATCAACCCTCAAAATTGTAAGAGCACTGTTAGTTATCCTTGCTTGACGGGTTTGGTGAACTATATAACAGATTTCTAGTGCTACAATTTTATGCCAGTTTCCCAACCAATTACTCCTGGAAGGTTCAATTTAGTTGAAACCAGCGAAGACTTTTTGAAACCCCCTTTTAGCACAAGAATGGATATCACTGACTTGCTGAAATCCGGGTTGAAGTGTTTTAGTTGATTTTGCCATGTGTTCAGGTGATTTTGGTGGCTTCTCAACCATGAGCTAGTCCTGCCAAAAGTGCATACTAATCACACAGTAAGGTATGGTATCTGAATAGCCGGACAAATTACCAAACCATTGGTTGAGGCTGTGTTTGAGCTATCACAATTTGAGAACTTTGAAATTGTCAACTGGTGAGTTTGTTTAATTTTTCTGTTTTCATTCACGAGAGTTCTCATAGTGTTATGCTGTTGAAGTAGTGATGGAATTCGACCCTATGAGTTTTGCAGGTTCTTTGGAGGGTTATTTCTTTTGAAGGCCAGTAGGTAAGCTATCATGTATTAAAATGCTGAGATGTTAAGTACTTGGGAGTCTGTTCGGCCTGCTGGAGCTTCTGCAAATTGTCATTTGAATAGAGCTGTTTGAGAAAGCACTAAAAGCTTTTAAATAAAATCCTCTCAATGGATTCTCACTGCAGTAGAAACTGAAGCTTCCATTTGCAGCTTCTGTTATTTTGACCGGGAGCATTTTAGCTTCACACTGCAGAAAAAGCTCTAGAAATTTGTTTGTCAAGAACCAGGCTACTCAGAGTAGAGATGCCGTTCCAGAAGCTAGGCCGAACAAGTGCTTGATGCTGTTTCGGGATAGTATACTTGCACGTCTCTCTTGGTAGGTATGGTAATGCATCAAATTCTATAGTATTAAACTGGGTTAGACTTGCCTGTTTTCTGTCTTTCCCTGATTTCATTTTCTCATAAACAGTTTGAAATTACTCTTAAGGACTAGAATTTTTTGGCGAGATGAATTTTTTTTAGGGATAGGTAATTTCCTGCTTATATATTGATATGATTTTTGCGAGTCCGAATCATTAGATGAGGGTCCCGAAAAGGCATTATATGATCAGTTTTACTTTTTCTGCATTATCACATACTAATGAATAAATTATATAGGTCTGTTACACATTAGAAGGCGAATTTTCATGTCTCAAATTCTGTAACGAAGGGAGGAAGAGAAGGGGAGACAAAGGGAAAGGGGGGAAGATAGGATCCAGCTGTGAAGTGAAGTAAGTGGGTAGTTGTCAGGTAGGAGGAGAGGTTAAGAGGAGTAGGAGGGGGAGAATGGGCCGTGGGAGCTACAGGCCGGGCCTGCGGGTGAACCCGGTGGAGAGAGGGCCAGCCTGGGAGGGAAGCCCATCCAGCCCATTAGGACTAGTTAGTAGCTAAATAAATTAGTAAATACAACCATGTAGTGCAGCGATTGCACAAGAGCCCTCAGGGGCAACTATATGTACTAGGAAGAGTAAAACTACAGGGATATGGAAAATCACTAATTACTTTCTCCCCAATTCTCCCATCTCTCTCTCTCTTCTCTTCTCTTCTCTTCTCTCCCTTCCCCTCATACTATCCCCTCTTCTCTCTGCTCAATTCACCGTTCTTATCCCACATTTCACCCACATCGAGAACCATCATCCTCACCGCCGTGCCGGCCTCAGAGCAATCTCATCATTGGCGGCTGCGGATCGTCCGGGGTGTGACAATTTGGTATCAGAGCGGCACGACCCTAAGGATCGGCGCGCCATCATATACCACCAGCTGAAGGCAACTGATCGGAGGCAGCAAGCTGCTGAATAGCCGAAGGCAACACACAGGCAACCAATCGAAGGCAACAATCCCTTAAGCCACCAGGGAGCAAGGTTTAAGCAATCAAACAGAGCCACGAGCAACCACAAATTAACCCACAAGCGACCGAAGAGTCAAGCCCAATTCTCACCATCGGGGCTAGCAAGGGGAACCGCCACAAGTTTACCAGCAAGTCGGCAGCCGCCATGGCCGAGGGCACACGGTTGCGGGTACTCGACGAGCATGTCCAGTCCCTTGAACAGAGACTACAGGATCTGTCCGCCGAGAGTCACCAAAAATTGGAGGAGCTTAGTGAGAGAATGGAAGCAATGCAAATGGAGGAGTTAAACCATTATGAAGCACTACGCCGAGACTCGGCGCACACAACAAAAAAACTGGAGCAGCTTATGGAGCTTTTGACAAATCTGCAACAACCCACTGCATCGAGAGGCACCGTCGGCTCATCCAGTCACGATGAGAGAGGTATTCTACCCACTCCCTCTGTGCCAGCAAACAAAGAAGATGTTAGTACATACCAATTGCATAGTAGAACCAACCTTGCTCTACCCTTCCCACGACTGGATTTTCCCACTTTTGCTGGAGAAAGCCCAAGAACCTGGGTGAGAAGGTGTGAAAGATATTTCGAAGTTTATAATATCAAGGACACACAGAAGTTAGAGTTAGCCACACTTCACTTGGACCCAAGGGTGGACACTTGGTTCCATGGATATCTTACCGAGCATGGGGTTGTCACCTGGGAAGCCTTCGCGCGAGACGTGTGCCAACGTTTCGAATCCAATGGGATGAAGGATGTAGTCGAGGAATTCAACAAGTTAATGCAGCAAGGAACGGTCGAGGAGTATCAAGAACAGTTCGAGGAATTGCGATCGAGACTTCTGGGCACTAAGTCCCAATTCACCGCCGAATACTTCCTGTCGAGCTTTCTAAGCGGCCTCAAGGAGGAGGTGAGGGCCGCCGTCAAGATGCTGAACCCCAGCTCACTGACTCAAGCCTTCGAGCTTGCCCGACTACAAGAACAGAACCTCCTGGCTATTATGAGGAAAAACAAAGCTTGGTTTAAGTCCCAAGGAGGAGCAGCAGCCACCAATCCCCAGAAGTGGGCAGGCCCAGCAGGGCAAAACAGAGCCGGGGACACAACCAGGAGCTACCCGAGCAGAGTTAGTGTGGAGAAAGGGTACCCTAACAGGCAACTCATCGAGCAACGAAGGGCCGCGGGGTTATGTTTCAAGTGCGGCGACAAATATTCTTTCGGGCACCAGTGCAAGACCCCAGGGGTGCACACCATGAGGGCCATGGACGAGGTGGTGGAAGTGTATGATGAAGAGAGCCTGAGAGAAGCAGACGAATGGGGAGAGCCAGAGGAAGGTGAAGAAGAAGAAACTGGGTTGTCAGTACACGCGCTAAGTGCCGAAAACCCACAAGAGACCATTAAGATACATGGGGAGGCCAAGGATAAGGGCCTGGTCATCTTGGTGGACACCGGGAGCACACACAGCTTCATCGACATCAATACGGCCAAGGATGTCAAAGCAGCCATCACACCTACCACTCCCTTGATGGTGACAGTCGCAAACGGCCAGAAGGTGTTAAGCAAACTCAAGTGCCCGGGATTTCTGTGGAAGATGCAGGGGGAGCCCTACACTTCGGATTTGCGAGTGATACGGCTAGAAGGGTCGAGCATAATTCTGGGGATCGATTGGCTTAAAACCCACGGGCCGATTACCTTCGACTACGACCACCACACTGTCGCCATCACCAAGGAGGGCAGGAAGATCGAGCTCAAGGGGCTTCCCGAGAAGGCAATGGTCAAGTGTATTACAGCTAAACAGTGGCAGCAGGATTACCTGGAGGGTAGTTGCTGCGCCATAGCTCAGCTGAGCAGTATAAAGGAGAGCGGACCAAGCAACATCCCGAGACAGATACAAGTGGTGCTGCAGAAGTTTGAGGATGTCTTCGCGGAGCCACGGGGATTGCCTCCCGCGAGAGCTCAAGATCATCGGATACCCCTACAGAGTGGAGCGTCACCAGTGAACATACGGCCATATAGGTACTCTCCTGAACAAAAGAATGAGATGGAAAGGTTAATTAAGGAGATGCTCAGTACCTCACTTATCCGTCCAAGCCATGGTCCGTATGCCTCCCCGGTGTTGCTCGTTAAGAAGAAGGATGGAAGCTGGAGATTTTGTGTGGACTACCGACAGCTCAACAAGATCACAGTTAAGGACAAGTACCCGATTCCCATAATTGAGGAGTTATTGGACGAGTTGGGGGGATCCAAGTTCTTCTCCAAGATCGACTTGAGGTCGGGCTACCATCAGATTCGCATGAATCCGGCCGACATTCCGAAGACAGCCTTCAAAACGCACGTGGGCCACTATGAGTTTCGTGTCATGCCCTTCGGGCTCACGAATGCCCCGGCGACGTTTCAAGCCACCATGAACGAGGTATTCGCGCCATTTCTCAGAAAATATGTTCTCATATTCTTTGACGATATTTTGATCTACAGCGACACCTTGGAGGGCCATGCCAAACACTTAGAAACGGTGCTACAAACCCTGAGAGCGAACCAATTCTTTGCCAAGAAGACCAAGTGTTTTTTTGGGCAAGAGAGGGTGGAGTATCTCGGGCACATCATCACGCATGAGGGGATTGCCACAGATCCAGATAAGATCGAAGCAATGCAACAGTGGCCTACCCCAACCACAATCAGGGAACTGCGGGGGTTCCTAGGGCTTACGGGTTATTACCGAAGATTCATACGAGGATACGGGGCAATTAGCAAGCCCCTGACAGAGCTCCTCAAGAAAAACAGCTTTGCGTGGAACCCGACTGCGAACGAGGCCTTCGAGCATCTTAAGCTATTGATGACTCGGGCCCCGGTGCTCGCCATGCCGGACTACAGCAAGCCGTTTGTGGTCGAGGTGGACGCCTGCGATCAGGGGATCGGGGCTGTACTGACTCAAGATGGAAGGCCGATCGCGTACCTTAGCAAGGCGATCAGCAAGAAGAATTTAGGGCTGTCCACATACGAGAAGGAGTTCCTCGCAATCTTGTTGGCGGTAAGCAAATGGAGACACTACCTAAGCCCAAGGAAGTTCTTCATAAAAACCGACCATGAGAGCCTCAAACACTTGTTGGAGCAGAGGATCACAACGGCCATTCAACAACGCGGGATGCTTAAATTGATGGGACTCGACTACGCCATACAGTATAAGAAAGGAAGGGAGAACAAGGCAGCCGATGCTCTGTCACGCAGGGGATTGGAGGAGGGGAGCAGTAAGGCCATCTCAGTGGCTATTCCAGAGTGGGCGACAGAGATTGTGGAAAGCTATGAAGGGGATAAACATAGCCAGGCACTCATCACCCAACTCCTTTTGCAACCTGAGAGCACCCCACTCTACACCTACGGGCAAGGCTTACTAAGGTATAAAGGGAGGTTATATATTGGAGCCGAGGGAGACCTAAGGGAAAGGCTCATCCACCAGATGCACGACTCAGCCCTGGGGGGACACTCTGGGCAGCAAAATACTTACAGAAGGATCAAGCAAGTATTTTTCTGGCCCGGGCTCAAGAAGCAAGTAGAGGATGTGGTGAGGAACTATGCTACCTGTATTCGAAACAAAGACGACAACCAGCCGTACGCCGGGCTACTGCAACCCTTGCCCATCCCTCAGCACATGTGGCAAGAAGTCAGCATGGACTTCATTGAGGGCCTTCCCAGATCCGAGGGCAAGAACGCTATAATGGTGGTGATCGATCGGTTCACGAAGTATGGGCATTTCATCTCCCTGGCGCACCCCTTCACGGTTACAGAGGTGGCCCGAGCCTTCTTCGACTCAATTTACAGACTTCATGGGTTGCCGGAAAGGATCATATCCGACCGTGACCCTATTTTTACGAGTGGAGTGTGGAAGGAGTTGTTTGGGATGCTGGGAACGAAGC
Organism: Tillandsia fasciculata; assembly: GCA_029168755.2. NCBI lineage: Eukaryota > Viridiplantae > Streptophyta > Magnoliopsida > Poales > Bromeliaceae > Tillandsia > Tillandsia fasciculata. The sequence continues at coordinate 940,343 of CM054947.1, read as the reverse complement.
TCCATATGAGCTCGGCCTACCACCCCCAAACCGACGGGCAGACGGAGAGACTAAACCGCTGCCTCGAAACTTATCTGCGTTGCCTATGCTTCCAGCGGCCACAGACCTGGCACAAGTGGATCACACACGCGGAATGGTGGTACAACACCTCCTTCCACGCCTCCCTCGGAATGACGCCCTACCAGGCGCTTTACGGAAGGGCACCACCCAACTACATGATCGCAAACCTCGACAAGGGAGTATCAGAGGGAGTGCAAGAGTGGGGCGAAGAAAGAGAGAGGGTAACCAGAGACTTGAGGGAGAACCTTCTGAAGGCGCAAAACCGGATGAAGCAGAACGCCGACAGGCGCAGAGCGGACCGGGAATTTCAGCTAGGAGACCGGGTATTCTTAAAGATACAACCTTACCGACAAACCACCGTGGCGAAAAGATGCAACTTGAAGCTCACTTCCCGCTTCTACGGGCCATTCGAGGTTCTGGAGAGGATCGGACCCGTCGCGTACCGGCTACGGCTTCCGGAAGGATCGAGGGTACACCCCGTGTTCCACGTCTCCCTGCTGAAGAGGAGCCCCCCAGAAGGACAACCCGTTTCCCCCGATCCCCCAGCGACCGACAGAGAGGGACAGCCGCAAGCGGAACCCAACAAAATCTTGGATCGGCGATTGGCGCGGCGCGGAGGCAAGGCGGTGACGCAAGTCTTGGTGAGTTGGAGCAACCTGCCGGAGGATCGGACCACCTGGGAAGACTACTGGGCGCTCAAGACGCAGTTTCCCCAGTTCGATCCTTGAGGGCAAGGATCGTATTGAAGGGGGGAGGAGTGTAACGAAGGGAGGAAGAGAAGGGGAGACAAAGGGAAAGGGGGAAGATAGGATCCAGCTGTGAAGTGAAGTAAGTGGGTAGTTGTCAGGTAGGAGGAGAGGTTAAGAGGAGTAGGAGGGGGAGAATGGGCCGTGGGAGCTACAGGCCGGGCCTGCGGGTGAACCCGGTGGAGAGAGGGCCAGCCTGGGAGGGAAGCCCATCCAGCCCATTAGGACTAGTTAGTAGCTAAATAAATTAGTAAATACAACCATGTAGTGCAGCGATTGCACAAGAGCCCTCAGGGGCAACTATATGTACTAGGAAGAGTAAAACTACAGGGATATGGAAAATCACTAATTACTTTCTCCCCAATTCTCCCATCTCTCTCTCTCTTCTCTTCTCTTCTCTTCTCTCCCTTCCCCTCATACTATCCCCTCTTCTCTCTGCTCAATTCACCGTTCTTATCCCACATTTCACCCACATCGAGAACCATCATCCTCACCGCCGTGCCGGCCTCAGAGCAATCTCATCATTGGCGGCTGCGGATCGTCCGGGGTGTGACAAATTCTGGAATTAGTTTATGCTGCTTTTCTAGCTAGGTTAGCTTGGTGCATACTTCGGTTGATTTTGCAATAATCGATTTGCAAATAGGCAGATGCAAATGAATAAATATTGCATTGATTTGCGGTCTAGTTGAGTGCATTATTTTGCTTTATTGTGGTCATTATTTTATTTCGCATGGCTGTATGCTATGGTTTTCATTTCAATCCCTAAGATTTGTTTTTTTTCCTCTCCGCTGGCATCCTCCTTTTCTTTCTTTAATAATTTTCGCTGTCGAAAGCAATGTTGATGACTAATTAGATGGAAGATTTGGATAAAAGAACTTTGATATAACTTATTTATTTGTATAGAGGCTTAACTAACGTCGTAGTGCAAATTTGCAACCCTTGTCCTTTGGGAATTCATTATATGTTCTAAATCAACGTAAGTTTCAGTAAACCAGAAACACATGTTGAAACATTGTCTAATGTGCATTGGAGTCTTCTACGGATCTCATTACTGTTAGTTTACTCTTTTATGCTTTATGTCAAAATTATGTTAATGGTGAGAATCATGTTCTCTACATCAATTGCCTTAACAGGTTACTAATGCTTTTTGTTTAGTTTTGAGCTTTTGGCGTCTTAGTTTGTGTTTGCGTTATTGCTCTCCGGCTTCGGCTTTGTTTTGGTGAACGGTTGACTCTTGAATGTTTTTGTACCGAATTTTGTGGGACATCCAGCTAATCTGTTCCAGTCGCATTGGGCTTCCGTTGTTTTGTTTTGTTTTGTTTTGTTCTTATGTATGTTTGTTTCTTGTTCCATGTAATTTGGAGGCGAGCATGATTTATGATGTGTATATCGTGTGAAAAGCATCAGTTATTTGATCATTTTGTGTATTTCTCTTTTCTTCATAAGAGGCTCAGGACGAAGGACGCATTACCGCAATTAACCATAATCCATAATCATCTGGTTGCTGGTTATTATACAGGGTGTAAATCATCTGATTTTTAGTGTTGAAAAAAGAGAATAAATATGAGTGTTTGGATGGTTAGGATGTAAGTAAGATTTATACTGTACCACTCGTCTTTAAATATCATATGTCTTTGCTTGTAGCAAAGATATTAATGTGTTCAAAAATGTAGCTATGACTTAATTCTTCTGTGTTCAAAGAATGTGTTCATACCACTTAAGTTCTGGTCTAGTTTGCTAGGGCCTTCTTTCATTAAGATCTATTATCTTAGTTAACAGTATAGAGCCAAGAGCCTCAAATTTAAGTAAAACGTTTTGTTCTTTTAAAATCACCGTTTTTAGACAGAGTCGTTCAAAAAAGAAAATATTTTTCTTTAAAAAAAGTGAAAAAAAAAAAAGGATAAAAAATTTGAGGTGGATTGTTAAATATCTGTTTCTAGTAGCGTAGAGGCCACCCTGGCAATCTTATCCATATTTTGATGTGACTATTGCATGGACCTGGTGCACCGATACATCTTTGCCCTGCAGGTGTATCCACCGTCCATACGAACTCCTATGCGTCAATCTGTACCTTAATCGATCTGTAGGGTGTACGGTGCACTGTTTTACAGACGCACCGGGTGCAGCCAGTAGTTGCTTCACTTAGTTAGAACACTAATATATGGGCCCGCATATATCTGATACCACTAGATGCACCCAACTGGGCCCACAGTTATACCATGTTGCTCAAGTTGGCCCAATGATCCAAGATTTTGTCATTGGAGGATCCTCCAATAATGAACTCGCTCCCTCCCAAAATTTGGGTGGTTGCTTTTGCTTCAGGCACAAGTTCTAGACTTCTGCCATTGCAAATGTAGTTAACAATTTTCGATGACAGAATTTCCTGCAGTTCGGCGGTTTACGTAATGGATTAGATGGATGGTAGTTTGCATTTCTTCTAATGCGATGAGATTAGTATCGTAAATTTTGATATTTAAATAGCTAGTTGTAAGATTACAACCCACATTGAGTTGTAGACCTTCTATCATGAGTCATAACAACTGAGAATAGGTACAAAAATTGCATTGTCATCAAGTTCCCAAACTTAGTAGGCTAGAAGAATGTGGAAAGTTCAGAATTTTGGATTCAACTACAATTAATAATATACCTTCTTCCTTTATGACCTATGCCTGGGGCCTAGCCCTCATGCTTCAGCATCCATCACAATCACCATATTTGAGGAGTGGTGATGATATATGCAAAGTGAAATGTTATTTCAGGATGGTGATATTACTAATAACTGATGATCAAAACTGATCAGATTTATTATATATGATCTGTGCATGCATGGTAAATACTCATACATAAGAGCTGGATACAAGTTTTACAACTTTAGCATGAAATGCAATAACAACTTGAGAAAAGAATTTGAGCCACAAACAAAATTACAAAAGCTAAACATAACAAGACTCTTTAGACTTTCTACATATGACAATGCTGTTCCCAGTACAGGCCTTCTTTCGGAGATAAGAAGTCGTAATTACACAATTATGCAAGTCTTAATTGCACAGCAATTACATAATTACTTACTGTGACCGTACCTAGCGCAATTGGATAAGGACTTGATGGTTGATATCCGACGTTCCAAATTCGAAGCTTACTTTCTTTATATTTCTAGCTGAATTCATTTCTAAAAAAGATGTGTTGAGTATAACTGAATCCTTTTATTTAGAGGGTTCTTGTGGATAGCTAAAGTCGATCAACTTGTGCAAAGCTAATTCCTGGAGCTCTGAGTCATTCAAGCCTTTTGCGGACCCGAGACTGGTCGGATCTGCAATGTGCTTCGCCAGCGCGTGTTTGAACTTATCGATCTGAAAAGAGAAAAGAGAAGATATTAACGTCTATTCGCAAAAAAAGGGACAATTCAGCTTGGTTAGCTTGGCTTATTCCGAAATAACCATTCTATTCCAAAAAATGATAGCACTATAGTTTAGTTTTATCCTTCTGCGAAAAAAAAAAGAACTACAGTAATTAGATATGCAACTCACAGTGGCAGCAGTGCAGCTGAACCAACAGACTCGGCCTTTTGCGTCTCTGTAGAATCGAAAGAAGGGCAAAACTGGTACGCGGAGAAGATTACACAGGAGTTCGAACTCTTCATAATCCACCCTTAGCAACATCGCATCAGGGTAATCCTCAAGCAGTTGACATATCTACACACGCGCGCGCGCACACACACACAAACAAAAGTTTCAGTACAACTGCAACTTAATCAAGATAACAAATAACACCCATTGTTAACTATGAATAACCTTAGGATGAAGAGTGTTGCATGGTTCGCATTTAGTTGAATGGAACTCGACTACGACGAGCTTATCGCCGGCATTTCGCAATGTGTCGACAAAATCCTGCGCCGAGTTTATCTCCTCCATGTTTATTTTCTCCTCCCAGATGTTATATGACTTCTGAGCCTGCAACAAAATAGTTCGAATTCGAATTAAAGCATGCAAATAAGTGAGAGAATGTACAAGAATCACTTACATGAGTTAAGAAACTTGGATGTCTTTTTGGGTTGAATCCATTTAAACCACTTTTTTGTGCTTTGAGCATAATTTGCTTTCCCATGAAGTAGTAATTTCTCAAAGCTACAATTTGTGGTGATGCTACAACTCTCTCCTTTAATCCCACATTGTAAGCTCCAATACCACTCATTCCATTTCTCAAATAAATAGCCATGGATATTAGAGAGCGATTAGAAAAATCTGCTAATAATTCACAAAAAAAAAGAAGAGAAAACACAAAAATGTTACTAATCTCCCTCTCAAAAATCTCTATCTTACATTTTTCAAACAAAATAAACAAAGAAACGACACACCAAAAAAGGAAAAAAAAAAGACTAATACATGAAGTAAAAAGTCCATCACAATTCAAACCCATTTTGCTTTCAAAATTGCATATTTCCTGCTTTGTAGAGTGTGAAAACTTGGAAAAATTTTAAAAATCTCCGGCGACAGTTTCCACCACTATTTTATAGCAATAAAAAAAGAGAAATTCAAAACTTTTTAAAATTTTTTCTTGAACTTGAAAAACATAGAAGCAAATAAGTTTGAAAGCATAGTCCCAAATTAAACCATAGGAAACAGAAGAAAAAAAAAACAAAAAAAAAAAAACCCCAACTTTGGGTGTTTCTGTGCTCATAAGAGCAGTTACAGAAAAAAAAAAAACCAAACTTGGAAAAGGAATGAGGATGTGTAGGAGAAGCGCTTTTTACAGAGGGGAAAAGCGCATTTCCCGCTGTTGCAATTGCTACTGCAACTGCAGGTTCCTCCTCTTTTTGTCTTGTTAGAAAAATTAGTGTCGACCGTTGAATTCAAATGTATTTCTTTCCCTTTTGAATGAAACGGTTCTTACTGTATTTAAATAATCAATTGAGCTGAAACCAAAAAGTTCAATGAATTTGAATAATTAATTAAGATTATCCAGCATTTGTTTGTTTCTCTGTAACTAACCATTATTTAAAGCAATTAGTTGTCACATGCTCATGAATTAAAATTACAGCTTTTTAGGTACATGAAATTGCTAGAAATTTCAAAATTATATAACAATTTAAAAAAATTCCTTATTTTCTTATCACACCTTAAAATTTTGATAAATACTAATTAATAGTTTTATAAATTTAAAATAAAATGGCCTATTAGCTCAGTTGGTTAGAGCGTCGTGCTAATAACGCGAAGGTCGCAGGTTCGAGACCTGCATGGGCCAAAATTATATTTTTTTATATTTAAGTTTTTAACATGCTTATTAATCATCATAATTCGTTTAACATGCTTATTAATCATCATAATTCGCATGGCATTTCAAAATTAAGAAGGAACACACTTACTTCAATGCCAAATTTTATTTCCAAATTCACACTCATACCAAATCAGATAATATTTCTGCAACAATGGAGCAAATAGAGAAACCTGCAGGTCAAGAACTCCTGCAGGTCAACAATGGAGCAAATTATATTTTTTTATATTTAAGTTTTTAACATGCTTATTAATCATCATAATTCGTTTAACATGCTTATTAATCATCATAATTCGCATGGCATTTCAAAATTAAGAAGGAACACACTTACTTCAATGCCAAATTTTATTTCCAAATTCACACTCATACCAAATCAGATAATATTTCTGCAACAATGGAGCAAATAGAGAAACCTGCAGGTCAAGAACTCCTGCAGGTCAACAATGGAGCAAATTATATTTTTTTATATTTAAGTTTTTAACATGCTTATTAATCATCATAATTCGTTTAACATGCTTATTAATCATCATAATTCGCATGGCATTTCAAAATTAAGAAGGAACACACTTACTTCAATGCCAAATTTTATTTCCAAATTCACACTCATACCAAATCAGATAATATTTCTGCAACAATGGAGCAAATAGAGAAACCTGCAGGTCAAGAACTCCTTAACCATCTTAGTACAAAAAAAACCATCACACTTCCTAAAAGAACAGAATAGATAATATAATAATCTGAATAAACCCAAAAGACAAAAGAGAAAAAAGAAGAGAAAAAAGAAAAGAAAAGAAAAGAAAAGAAACACTCTGGTTTCCACAACTATCTAAAGCTAAAAGCTAGTTTGGTCTGATTGTTGAGTTGAGCTGCTAGAAAATTCACTAACAGCATTTTTTGTTAAAAACTCTCCTCAACAACTTGTATTCTCGCAGAATCGGAAGTTGAAACTCGAAATTGTAGGTTCTTTGTTTTAGTTGCAAGAGAAGCTTATTTCCGCCTTCGACTTTTCTGCTTAAGAGTAGCAGCAGATGAATAGCAGCTAGGCCGAACAGGCACTAAATTTGCTCTAAGACAGCTCTCATGGCTTGTCTCTTCATCACCTTCCCGAAAGTCCCTCGCCCTAACATCAAAGCCCTCTCCACCTCTATCCCACCCTCTCCTCCTCCTCTCTTCAACCCCTTCATCACCATCCTCAACACCCTCTCATCTCCACCAACACTCTCCCCCACCTCACTCTCCTTTGGCACCTTCCCCTTCCACTTCCTCATCAACTTCTCCGAGCCGTAAACACACTCATAAAATGCCCAAAATGAAGCCCTTATAAACCCTTTCCCCTTCTCCTTCACCCCCCATTTCCTCATCCCTTGTTCCAATTTCGCTACAACAACCCCCGCATCGACCCCACTGAGCATTCCCTCCACCTCTTTCAAAAATGGGGCCTCTTCCGCTTCGAACCGACACCTCTCGCATTCGCACTCGAACCCCCACCTCTTCGCCATCTCCCTCCGCTTGTCCAGCGGCAAAAGCACGTCGAAGTATGCCGACGTGATCTCCTCCCCGGCTTTGATATCCCTACACGCATGGATGACGACCCAGCCATCGATGTGCAATCGCCGAACACTCGGTGTGCAAGAATGATTGAGAAAAGAAGGCAACACCCACAGCCCCACGCCGCTGTAGCCGCTGTTCTTCCCCCACACCTTCGCCGATACCGCGTTCTCAGTTAAGCAGTTCACATCCAATACCTTCAGAATTCTCTCCACATCGAGCTCGTTGTTGCGAACAGCGAAGCTCTCATCGTCAGGGTCGGGGTTGAATAGATTCATGGAAGGTATGGCGAGCTTACTTCTCTGTTCATCGTCTTCTTCAACGCCGGTGGAGAGCGCGTAGATTAGGGCTAGGGTTTTGGGGCACCTCTCGGCGACGGAGATGATCCGATCGACGAAGTCCTTCCACATTACCATCCGAGCACCATCGCCGGACCCATCGGCGGCGTTTGACGCCTCTGGAAGGATCCCTCTTCCGATCACCACCGCCTTCGTGATGATCAAGGTGGTTCCTGATTCCACGCTCTTCGTCGCGAACAGCCCCCTCCCACCCAACCCCGATCGCCGGATCTCGATCGGCCCCACGAACTCCGCGAGATCGGGGGGATTCCCCGCGCACTTGTTAAGGATCCAATCGGAGAGATCCAACGACCCCGTCCTCGATTGAACCTCGAGCCTCCGAGCTCGATCCAAGAGCGCACGGAGGCTCTCGGCGCCTCCGGCGCCATGGGCGCTCAGAGCGCGGCGGAAGCACTCTGACGCGCGTGAGTAGCGGCCGAGATCGAGGAGGATCTTACCTTTGGAGACTAGGGTTTTGAGATGGGAGGGATCGAGTTGGAGGAGGCGATCCAGGTCCTCGAGAGCGCCGGAGAGGTCGCGGAGCCTCGCCCGGGCCTCGGCGCGGTTGGAGAGGGCCACGCATAGGGTCTTATGGACCTTGGCGGTGCCTCCTCCATCGCCGTCTCCTCCATTGCCGCCTCCGCAGAGGGAGATGAGGTGGGTGTAGAGATCGATGTAACCCTTCCAATCCTCTTTGAGGAGGAGCTCGGTGGCTTTGGATCGGAGGTGGTGGAGCTCGTCCTCTACGGCAATTTGCATCTTTTGAGATCTCTCTCTTGCTCTCTCTCTGCTGGGAGAGAGGTATAGAGTGGGTTTTTTTTTTTTTTTTTTTTTATAGTTGGTACGTTTTTTTTTGAATTTGGGGATGCAACGGTCGAATTTGATTGTAACGGCTACGTATGGATTTGTATACGGCGTTTGTTTGGGCAAATAGTTCGACCGGTCCAGAGGGGAGTTGGGCTTAATTTAAGGCCCTGATGATGCAAACTTGAATAGACGCTTAAATTCGGCATCCGAAGGTATTACGCCACCGACTTTACGCGGAAGTCGGCGACTGCAGTTATTCGCCGCCGACTTTCATTGGCTCCAGAGTGTAGTGTTTTCCTCTTCTCGCTTTTAAAGCAAGGTCTCGATAGAGGGCGAAAACAGGAGCCAGGAGCGACGAGCGAGGAGAGAGGGATCGAGGGTTCGGTCTCGTGCCGAAGGAGGAGGGAGGGAGAGAGGAGAGCGAGGGAGAGCGAAGGATCGGGCCATGGCGACGACGCCGACGACGTATTCGCCCTCGCAGGGCGCGGAGAGGAGGCAGAAGCAGCAGATGCGGAAGATCTCCCAAGAGCTCGATTGGAAGCGATCCGATAGTCGAAGCTTCCACCAGTGTCGTCCCGCTTGTTCGTAGCTCCTCACTATCTCTTTCTATATCTCTCGTACTATTGTGCGCGAAGTTTGGTCCTTTCCCTCTTGCTGATCACCAACGCCTATAACCTGTTTGACGTTTTGCTTGTTCGATTCTAGCCGAGAAAGTTTGGTTTTTTAGTGATTCGTCCCATCTTCGTGTTCGTTGCTCAACAACATGTAATGAAGAAAGTTCGGGTTTTTAAGTGATTCACGTCATCTGCGTGTTCACTACAATGCCTTTCAAGTGGAAAAAAAATTGCGTTTTTAGTGATTCATTACTCTACAGTATGCGAAAGTCGCCGCCTTTTATATTTCCATGGTTGTTTGTCTTCAAAAACTTGGTATTTGGGGGTGATGGTGGCATCGGCCATAATCGCATTTGTGTTCAGGTTTTTGGATGCAAATAGTTCGAGGATTAAGCTCTTTGATGAATTGTTGGAGCATGAAGTTCCATCACTACTCAAATCTCAAATTAAGAATCCCGTTGGCTTCAAAGCATGCTTAAGTTTCAAATTTGCATGATTGATACTACTTTGGCTGAATATGAGAAGTTCATCTGAACTAATGACTGTTTTCGATTTGTGTAAAACATTCACTAGGTTTGTTAGTATCAGTATGTTCAGAGAATACACTGTTTTTCACTTAAATTATCTTTTTTTTGAGATTCTAAGAGAAAAGTTTGGAAGTCAACCGGAGCCCGAATTTTTTGCTCGCGTCTTGCAGGTCTTCAAACAGGAGCTGCAAATGCTGCATCTGGATCGGCTTATGCTGAATTTGGAACGACTAAGGTTATTGTATCAGTGTGAGTACACTGTTCTTTCAACTGTAATTTATCTTTTTATACACGGTTGAACTAAAAAAGAAGTCAAGTTTTTCGACAAATTAAGCGGGCGAGAACACTAAATTTTAATCAATATGTTTGAATAGGTCTATGGTTTGAATTAAATATCAGCAAAGCTTTCCCTTGGGCTTTTTGTTGTGATCATCATAATCGTGGACTTTATGTATATAGGAACAGCAATATAAGATGTATATTTAATTATTTAGAAAGCAAAATTGAAGATCATTTTGATATGTTGGAGATCTGGCAGTGGGGACACTTGTACGTACTGAAGATGCTAGGTAAACATGTCAATGACCATAAGGTTCTATTAGGTTGAAATCTGATTTGGATGCTTGTTTGTCTTGCACCTTTTGCAGGCTCTTTTCTTCTTTCTTATCTTCTGCATGGCTACCCACCTCTAAAATGCATCAGCAGAAGTTTATCCTGCTGGGGCCTAGTATTGTGATTCCTAAAAGTGTGCAAGTCATCTGTTTTTATTGCAAACACTATCATTGAGGACTTAGAAGTGATGTGATTTATTGGCTTATCTCGAGTGCTAATTTGCTACCAAATCATCAAATCATTAAGAGTCTTTCTCAGTAAGTGTGTTATCAGAAGAAAAGTTTAGTTTATTTTCTGGTTCACATTTGTCAACAGTGATGCAAGGCCATGTTGGTGTTGTAAAATTTCAGTCCAGTGTGGGGTCTATCTTATAGTTGGATCAGCTAGAAGCTAGTCCTTCTAGAGTAGCAGTAAAATGGTAGTTAAACTTATTCGCAGATTGGAAGATGCAATTTTCTTATTGCTTTTTGTGAATTTGTGGTTCATGTTGTTGCATTCCCTAATTCTCTTTTCAGGTTTGGGCCGAGGGAAAGCAAGAAAGCTATGATGTATAGTGACACTGGCAGACTCAACTGTAATGTGAGCTTCACAACATTTGCCACCCCTATTCGTGGCCAGGTAAGTTGTTTTTCATTATGAAGTGAAATTTTCTATTCTCATGGATGCATCAAAATTTCACTTCAAAGACAGTTTATGCATGTAAAATTATTCAGGGTTCAGATAACAAAGAGTACTCAGCGATGCTCCATAAAGCCCTCGAAGGAGCTGTAATTCTAGAAAGTTTCCCAAAGACTACTGTAGATGTTTTCGCATTGGTGCTAGAATCTGGTGGTGGTATGTACACCTGTGTGCTTTATTAGCTAAAATGCAGAAATTTCCCTATAAATATTGTGATTTGACATTGATCCCAGTTAATCTGTTTACCCCAAAACAGATTGATTTATATTCCCAAAGGAACTGTAACTTACAGGTGCTTAGGCATAATTCTATAGAGATTTTCTAAAATATCATTAATTTGTTGTCGCATCTCTCTTTTCCACAGGTGATCTTCCGGTTATAATATCATGTGCAAGTCTTGCTTTGGCAGATGCTGGAATTATGATGTATGACCTGGTTTCCTCCGTTTCCGTGGTATGTTCGTCTTTTCCTCCTAAGGCATAATAGTAATCAGAAGATACTGCTATAAAATTCAGAAGCGGCAACTTCATCTTAATTTTTAGGAATAATTGCCTGTGTAATCCTGAAATATGAAGAAATATCTGATTTACCCCTCTTATTTTTTTCTTTCTAATATACCCTTCATACGTTCCGCCGTTATTAAAAATACCCCTACCGTTTCCCTTTGTTAAGTTAACTAGGGTTAAACTAGAGTTAAATAATAATCGGAGTTGAAAACTATCAGATATACCTATTTTGCCGGATTTAGGGTTTAGGGTTTAGGGTTTAGGATTTTTTAGGGTTTTAGGATTTAGGGTTTAGGGTTTTAGGGTTTAGGGTTTAGGATTTTTTAGGGTTCTAGGATTTAGGGTTTAGGGTTTTAGGATTTAAGATTTAGGGTTTAGGGTTTTTTAGGGTTTTAGGGTTTAGGGTTTTAGGGTTTAGGGTTTAGGGTTTTAGGGTTTAGGGTTTAGGGTATATTTGAAAGGGCAAAATAGTAATTACACACAGATAATGGCAGTTCCAAGCGGTACACTAACAGAGTTTAACTTCAGGGGTATTTTGAAAAGAAGTTGGAACGTAAGAAGGGTAGTTTTAATATTAGCCTTCTAAGAGAGGTAAATCTGAAAACAGAGAAATTTTTAGGGGTATATAGGAAATTGCCCCTAATTTTTATGTTACTTTTGCATTACGATTATTTATTAACAGTTATGATGTGTGCAATTCTATATTAATCTATTTTACGTATTTTCTGCAAAATTGGAATGTCCATTTTATGTGCCGAAAAATGATTTTGCGGGGATATATATATATATGTAATAGCTCCTAGTTACCACTATTGATTCTTCTTTGTTTCTCCTCTAATGCTGCTGCTTAGCTTTTTCCTCAAGCAGTCTTGTTTTGGGAACAACATTGTGATTGATCCAACAGCAGAAGAGGAAGCATGCCAAGATGGAAGCCTTATGATCGCATGTATGCCGGCTCGCAACGAGGTCACTCAACTCACACTCACAGGACAGTGGTCGACCGCCAAAATCAACGAAGTATGCATCCATTTACGCCCTCGGAGAATTCTAATAAATTTTCCAGTTAAAAATGCTAATTATGGTTCTTATGTTTCTAACCTCTGTGAACAGGCAATGGAGCTATGCATGGACGCATGCTCGAAGCTCGCAAGTATCATGAGATCATGCTTAAAAAATTCTGCCAATCTGTCGACCTAGCCATTTACTACAAGCTTGCTTCTTGTTATAGAAACTAAGGAACAATGTAATTTCCATATGGATTATTTTTCTTCAGTAAATGTGGCCTCTGTTGTTTTTCTTTCTGTGATGTTTCCAATCCATTGTCCCTATCTGTTTTCTCGCCTATGTGGTGGCAAGAAGAGCGGGCCTCTTTGGCAAATTTCTGATACTGAGTAATCGGTCAAATTAATCCTTTTTTTTTTTTTTTTTTTTTTTTTTTTTTTTTTTAATTGTTGTTTTTTTTAGTGCATCTGACTTAACTGGAGTTTTTTTTCAAAATAATATTTTAAAATTTTATAATTTATAAAATAATTTTATCAAAATTTTATTTGTAAAAATAATTTTATTTTTGTCACATCAACGACATGTAGGTTGGGCTTTCAGAAGACGGTGAATCATTCGCCTTCACAATAACCTTATATAGACGATGAATTATTCACGTCTTTTAGACGGTGAATCATTCACCTATTATGACGGCGGTGAATCATACATCGTTTTTGAGTGATTCACCATTTCTGACCGCTTATCCTATGTGGTCCTATGTGGCACTGATATGGTAAAAATATAATTAATTTAGAAATAAAATTTTAATAAAATTATTTGGTAAATTATAAAATTTAGAGAGTTATTTTGAAAAAAAATTCCGGCTTAACTTCTGAAACAGTTTTCTTATCATAAAATATTTATAAAATACCTTAAATTAGTAATAGCTAATAAAGAATCTAACAAACTAAAAAATGAAAATTAAAATAGGCTAAATTACAGAATTTTTTTTTATAATATACAGTTTTTTCATTTTGCCTTCTTACCTTTCAAAAGTCTACATTTTGCCTTTCGTAATTACGAAATTATTTTTAAAAAATAACGGGATTAACAGAACATGCAAAATAATGATAATACCTTCCTTATTTCTGTGCTTTATAATGACAGCAGAGAAGCTCTCGCGTATGCTTCGCATCCACCGGCAGCTGCTCCGCCGAATCCGCAGAGCCTCACGCTGCTCCGTCGAATCCGCAGAGCCTCGCGCTGCTCCTCTCTGAGTCCACCGCCGTCCCCCGCCCCCGTTCCTGCCAAGAAGCTCTCCTCTTCCTCCCCGTCGTCGCCTTCCCCCGCCCCCGTTCCTGCCAAGAAGCTCTCCTCCTCCTCCCTGTCGTCGTCTCCGTCGCTGAGGTCGGGGTGCCCAGAGAGTTGGACATGGAGAGAGAGCGCGTCCCCGCGCGGACGAGTGAAGCGTTCGTGCGGCGGCCTATGGGACCCGCCACATGGCGGCCCCCCTCATTCAACGCTGACCCGCGCCAGAGGAGGCTCGTCCCCGCGCGCTGACCTGCGCCAGCACGCGCGCGTACCCGGGCACGCGTGCTGCGCGCAGTGGTGCAGCGAGTGAGGCGCCGCCACGTGGCGCCCCACCAACCTCGGGCCGCGCAAGATACCTCACGGAGCGACGGCGGCGGCGCCGGCGGGATCCCTTACGGAGCGAAAGAGCTCGTCGATGGCGCGGAAGTAGCGCTCGGTCTCGCGGCGCCGGCGGGATCCCTTACGGAGCGAAAGAGCTCGTCGATGACGCGGAAGTAGCGCTCGGTCTCGGAGCGATCGGAAGAAGAATAGGTTGTTGAAAGATATTTTCGGTATATTACCTAAGAAATTGACGGCTCACTAACGGAATGCTGACGGCGGGGTGTAAATGCATAATTTTATAATTACGAAGGATGGGGTGTAAATGCATAATTTTATAATTACGAAGGAACCAAATATAAATTTTTGAAAGATAGAAAGATAAAGCGGCGAATCCGCAGAGCCTCGCGCTGCTCCTCTCTGAGTCCACCGCCGTCCCCCGCCCCCGTTCCTGCCAAGAAGCTCTCCTCTTCCTCCCCGTCGTGTCGCCGTCCCCCGCCCCCGTTCCTGCCAAGAAGCTCTCCTCCTCCTCCCCGTCGTCGCCGTCCCCGCCTCCGTTCCTGCCAAGAAACTCTCCTCCTCCTCCCCGTCGTCGTCTCCGTCGCTGAGGTCGGGGTGCCCAGGGAGTTGGACATGGAGAGAGAGCGCGTCCCCGCGCGGCCCCCCTCATTCAACGCTGACCCGCGCCAGAGGAGGCGCGCGGGCGCGCTGGCGCAGGTCAGCGCGCGGGGACGCGCCTCCTCTGGCGCGGGTCGCTACGTGAGGTATCTTGCGCGGCCCGAGGTTGGTGGGGCGCCACATGGCGGCGCCTCACTCGCCGGCGCGGGTCGCTACGTGAGGTATCTTGCGCGGCCCGAGGTTGGTGGGGCGCCACATGGCGGCGCCTCACTCGCCGCACCACTGCGCGCGCGCGGGCGCGCTGACCTGCGCGCAGTGGTGCGGCGAGTGAGGTGACCTGCGCGCGCAGTGGTGCGGCGAGTGAGGCGCCGCCATGTGGCGCCTGACCTGCGCACAGTGGTGCGGCGAGTGAGGTGACCTGCGCGCAGTGGTGCGGCGAGTGAGGCGCCACATGGCGGCTGACCTGCGCACAGTGGTGCGGCGAGTGAGGTGACCTGCGCGCAGTGGTGCGGCGAGTGAGGCGCCGCCATGTGGCGCCCCAGATACCTCACGGAGCGCTGACCTGCGCGCAGTGGTGCGGCGGCGAGTGAGGCGCCGCCGCGCCGCCATGTGGCGCCCCAGATACCTCACGGAGCGGCGAGTGAGGCGCGGAAGTAGGGCGGGATCCTTTACGGAGCGAAAGAGCTCGTCGATGGCGCGGAAGTAGCGCTCGGAATCAATGCTGACGGCGGCGTGTAAATGCTTCGTCTATTTTTTAAATAAACTTTAGCTTGAAATGTGAAGCAACTAGGCTTCGAACTCGGGTCACGGGTATCAACCATCAAGCCCTTTGCTACTTGCGCTAGAGACAGTTGATAATTTTTTTGTAATTTAATTATTAAAATATCTTTCTTATATGAATATCTTATGCAAGATGGGAAGAATTATTAACAAACATCCAAAGAGAAAACTACAAAAAAAAATTGGATAATATTAAACTCTAATTTATATAAATAAGAAGATGTTCAAACATACATAATAATTTTTTTCAATATGACCTACTTTGACGACATCTGATTCTAATACAGTCAAATATCCTTCCCAGAATCAAAAAAGAAAAAAAAGAAAAAATAATAATAATAAATTGCACCTTTCCAAAGCAACATTCCCAAAATAGTTTGCGAGCCTCTTGCGGGAAACAAAAGCCAACCTTGTACTCTCGAATCGATCGCTCGTACTCTCTCCATCTCCATCTCCATGGCTTGGATCGCGATTCCTCCATTGTTGAAGCGATATTGGGTCCCCATCCTACTATTCGCCCTTGGGCTCTTCTTCCAACTCGTCGTCCTCCCTTCCTCGTACCCTCCGACGCATTACGACGGTGGGTTACCTCTCCAATCCCCAACCATCTTCGCATCCGATCCCTTTTCTCCTCCTTTTCTCGTGATCCTTTTGTTTTTTGTTTTTTGTTTTTTTTTTTCCAATTCAGTGCTCGGAGTAAAGAGGTATGCATCGATCGAGGAAGTCGCCAAAGCGTATGATGAGATTTCGAATAAGTGGTAATGTGACCGACCATACTCCCTTCCGTTAATTGAATTCTTAGATAACATTTTTTTTTTTAACCTTTTTAATCATGGTTGCTCAGTTCGCGCAGTTGATACTGATCCCATGACGGGTTTTTTTTTTTTTTCCCCATAATTTCGTTTGTGATTTTTCTTTTGGAGAAAATTGATTTGTAGTTCTAATCCATCACGTTAGGCATTTTTGCGAAAAGCACGCAGAAAAACTCAATTTTTTCGCGAATGCCTCTGGAAAGAAGGTTTTTTTTCCCCCCAATGAACGAAGCTGTAGTTGATTCACTCGAAATTTCATAATTTTAGTGAGAAGAATGTTGGCATTCTTAAGTTTCTGTGCCAAAATTTTCATGAGAATCTTCTTAATGAGTATTTTCATGCGCTTCTTAGGTCTTTCGATTACAAATAAGCAAAGGTTCAAATAGGAAACTCTTTGCATGTAGCTGCTTGTGCTACAGTACACTTCTAAAGCCTCGTAGTTTTTTGTTTTTGTTTTGTTTTTGTTTTCCTCTTGTTTCGAGTTGAACTCTTGAAGTTCCTTAGAAGTTTCTTAGAACACGTGTGCTAACATTTTTCTTTGTGTGTATTCCCATCCAATCCAGGCACTCAAGTGTGGATTTGCCAACAACAATTGAGTTTATCAAGGTATGCCTTTTTTTCTTTTGTAGTGGTTGTTTTAAAAATACTTGCTATGCTTAACCTGTTCCTTGATTACTTTTCGTTGTACTTATAAACTCTTGTTTTTTTTAATGTATTTTTAAGTCAATTAAGAAGATTTTGTATCATGGCAGTGTTGCTTTATCATTTGTTTTGTTGAAAGCGCTGTGTAGTGGGTTGACAATATGTTTTACAGAAATTGTAGTTCTTGTGAATAACGTAATGCATCATTTGTGCTTCTTGTGATTGATTGTTGTTTGTTAAAATACTTGTTGTAGTTTCTACGCTATGATTTTGAGTCCTAGCCTCAGATAAATAGGCTATTCATCATGCTTTATAAGTTTATGATGCCAGAGTTATGTACATACTACATAGCATTAACTTGTCCTTTTCTTTACGGTTGAGATAACTCCCTGTGTACTTCAAGTGACATGCAAAGCCATACTTGAATCTTGGTTCTCATTTCTCTATTATCATTCAAATTCAGCTTTAATCATCATCAACTCTGAACATGCGGAATCTGATATTCAAATACTGGTCATTTTTACCACTTAGCTGTCCTTTTGTGCAGATACGCTATGCGTTTGAACTGCTGACAAATCCAGTATGGAAAAGAGATTATGACCATTTTGGTCTTGATGAACAGTCGGTGAGTTTTTCACGTGTTTTGTAGCTTCAGGACATAGTTAAGTGTGTTTCAGCCCTGACTTCCTCAATAGCTTTTCTAGTAAAAAGCAAAAGCTTCCAGAATTCCAGCATTTGGGTAGCTAGAAACTGTAGCTTTTGTTGTGGGTTGAAGCTAAAATGAACTTTGGCCCCCTGCTAGCTGAAGCCCCCTTTGAAACTTCCACTTTTTCTTCAAGCACCTCTAGTTAATCAGCATTCTGCTGAAGCTACGGCTGCCTTCAGTCAAATGTAATATGATGCTTGATGCTGTTCATTTCTTGGCTGTAGCATGTTTTCCAAAGAGTTAAAGATCAATACGAGAAGGAGGACTTCTCAAAGATAAAACTGCCTCTGTTTAGTGAATCTTCATTTAGTAAGTAAAAATTGCCTGACTTTTCCTTTGGTTAAAATCACACTGATGATGATATTTTTCTTGATTTCATAATGGAAGGAAAGAATATAGCATTTAATGTTCTCCTTCATCTAGGTTTGGATGACAATGCTTTCAATATACTCACGCGTGAGAAGTTCATTTCCGCCATTGAGAAAGGAAAGCCATTACTCATTCAGGTATCTTCTTGAAGTTGAACAATTGTTACATATTAGTATTTCTGTGCAACTTGTATGCTGGCAAATATTTATTACTTCTTGAAAAGTCCTCAGCGTATCTTTTGATGGTATTAGCAACTTCAGCAATTGGTCCCTAACAATGGCAATGTAATCCTTTTTTGGCATTTTGAAACAAGGTTTATTCAACTGGGAGTCCTCTCTGTGGTCAATTCATCAATAGTTGGAAGAGAATTAGTATGTGCTTCATTAGCTTGTGATTTGCATTGGAAATTCAATATTATTAGATTGTGCTATATATTTGTTGTAATCTCCAAGGTTTATCGTTTTTATTAATTGTACATTTACTTGGTTATATTTCTAGATGGTCTATTGGATGGTGTTGCTGACACTGGTATGGTGGAAGTTGGTGATGTTGAGCTCGCCGCTTATTTCGCGGAGAAGAAGTTCACCAAGCAGCCATTCTTCCGGAATGGTAATTCTTGCAATTACAATACTGATATTTTATTATTTTTCTTTCAAAAAAATTTAATATGACTTTCCTGGCGGTGTGCCGGTTCCTGAATGCACATTCATGTGACGTTCCCTAATATAGTAATATGGTGCTTGGCAGATATGGCTATAGTTATTGAGGATAAGATGTAATTTTATTATACGGCCTAATAAAGATGAATTATATGATTCTGGTTGAGAAATGCCATTGACAGATGGCACTTAGATTAAGAGCTTTCTGGCCTGAATTCTTGAGCAATTTTTCTACTTCAAAAAGCAAACTGAACATTTGGCAAACAAATACTTGGAAGGTGGTAGTGATCTGATTGTTTAAAATTTTCTTGTACATATATGTTTTTACTGCAATGTCTTTGCTATTCTCACTCTTGATCCATGCAGGTCTACCTGCCCTTGTTGCTTTTCCAGAGAACTGCAGAAGTGCTGATTGTTTCGTGAGGTGGTTTTATTGTAATTAGAAAATATAACATTAAATGTTTTCATATTTGTGTAGATTGATATCACTAAATTCTTGCCTTTTTCAAATCTCATTTTCTGTATCTATTGAGAATACTTCTTATTTTTTCCTCCTAGATACCAAGGTGAGCTCTCTGTGGATGCAATTGTTGATTGGATGGCTACGGCTATACTTGGTTTACCTCGCATCTTGTACTATTCTAAGGAAGCATTGGTAAGATTTACATCTATACTCAGTCTACCATTCAGATGCCAAAAGGCTTGTGTGGCATATTTTCTCTTTTCTGTTTTTATCTTTCACATGTTGGGTTTTAAACAGATAGGAGAATGTGACATTCTGTGCCAAGTCCATAATATAACTGAAATGTTGAGATCCTAATTGTTGTCTTGTTTAATCTTAATTTTAGATCCTTGTAACACAAGATATCAAAAAACACATTTCTAGCAAAACAATTGCATTTTCCAAGAATTTGGACTATCCTGATCCCAAGTCCAGCATCGGATTTGCCTCTTATTCTTTGTTTATTGATGATTTATCGAGTGCATGGCATCAGACCACTTTCACTGCATGCTAATTCGCCCTTGAGATGTATCTTGAGTAGGCTATTAAGAGAGTATTGCTGAAACTTCAACATCTGAATTGATATTTCTTCAACTTCGTGCTCCTAACGAGAGAGGAGGGAGCAATTGGCTCATAGAGCTGTTTGAACATCTGATTAGGATGCCTCAGGACTTTGTTGAGTGATTCTTGATATATCTTCTTCTTTCTTCCTTTTTCTTTTTTCTGGCATACGTCAAGTGAGAACAGATTGCCTTATTGCCACTTGGAGTCCGGATTGAATGTAATCTCATCAAAATATTAACTCCTTTATCTGTACCCAAGACCTTTTTTTTTGACGCATTAGTTCTATAGATTTTTCTAGGGAACAAGTTCAGTATGCATACTTCGTTAATTTTCCATTATTTGCCTTTTGAATTTTCATTACAACCTGATGTTAAAATACTATTGCATTGTCATTTTTTGTTTTTTTCACCTAATAATTTCTTGTGGGTTATCAATTCTTTTTTGCTCCTTGACAAGGTGTATAATTGAATTCATAATTTTTCCTTTTCTCTTTCTTTTTTTTTTTTTTTTTTTTATGTAATTGCCCTTTTGATTCTCTACAATTTTACTCCCACAACCACAACTTTAAAGTGGACTTGTCTTGAACTTTATATATATGAGCTTTCTTTGATCATTATAGCAGTTCACAGCATTTTGTGATTTCAGGTGCCCAACTTCATCAGAAAGAGCGGTCATCATAAGGTATTCAATTGGACATATAAAGTTTCTGTTCATTATTCATTGCTGTTTTAAAGCAGTAGGTTCAAACTCTCTTTGCTTTACAGCTAATTGAGCTAAAGCTAAGCTGTTAAAGAGTAATCCAAAGCTGTTGATTTAGGGAGTCACTTCATTTATGATCATGGAATTTCTCAGCTTTAAGTAATAACATTAGTCAATAATAAAAAAAAATCCATATATTCCCACAAAGTAGTAAACTAAAAATAGCATCATATACACATTTAGGCTCTATTTCTGCTGTTTTCAAACTGATTTATTCTTTCTTATTGCTCTTACTCTTGTATCATTATATTGTAATCATGTTATTCATTAACTTTATACCACATGACAATGAATAGGTTAAGGTCATATGCTTTTCAAGTACGGGAGAACGTTCTGCTCCGTACCTCCGTCAAGTTGCCGAAGATTATTCAAGCTTTTTATCATTTGGATTGGTTTTATGGAGAGAGGAGGATTCTCAATTTTGGTGGAACTTGTATGTTCTCTAGTTAGTAGCTACCATGCCAACTGAATGCAATATTCCATCTTTCATTTTACTAAATACAGCACTATTTTATGTTGGATATTACTCTGAAATTTTAAATCTGCTCAATAGGCCAAAGTTTGTTCCTTAGAATATGCCCAGAGATGCCATTTCCTGGAGTGATTGAATTATGTATAAATTGTACTTTGCGTGATTGTGGTTTTTTAATTGTTTTTAATTCTGGTAACTGCTTATAATTTCCATCTTATCTACCAGCATCTTTGTCTGTTTTGTTTAGTATTGGTCCTTTATTACTTTTACATTGGCAAATACTCTCTCTCATTCATCACTTGCCACCTTTTGTAATTGCAAACTTTTGGATAATGTAAGAACAGTTTCAATTGTTAAATAATTGGTTGATCCAAAACTGATCAAATAGAGCTAAACTTGGTTGATGATTTGCTTTTTGACATTCATCCTGAAATATAATTTTTACTTTTCTTCGTTTCAAAGATACTATACATTCGCAGTAATGAACTTTGTCATGTTTTTTCCAGCATCATACTTGTTTTGAGTCTCATCTTCATATTCAGTTTTGTAATCAGCATGACTAATCTTTCGATTAACATTATCAGGTTTGGAGTGGAATCAGCCCCCGCCTTTGTGTTTCTCAAAGGGCCTGGTGTCAAACCTGTTGTTTACCATGGCAAGCTCCTATCTGTTTTTCATCCTGTTTTCTACTTTAAAGCGGACCTTTTATATTTCATTTTTTTGTTTAGCTTGCTAGTTTAACGATGTATCCTACCCTTTCCATTATAGGAAGTTCAAACAGTTCGGAGTTCATAAAATTCATGGAAGAGCACAAACATCAAGGTATGGTTTGTCTATGACCTCATAATCGTGTGGTGTGTATACCAACAGTTTCCTATTGTGTGGTTGGAGATTTTTATTCTTTTACTTGGATTTTTTATTCTGAAACAGCATTTTTTTTTTTGGTTTACTTGAATTCTCAGAACTACCACAATTACGGAGTGATACCTCAGTGAATCTTGGTTGTGATGCAAGAGGCTATTCTCGTGCTGGGAGTGACAGTATGATCTGGTATTGTGTAATTGTTGCTGGGCGACCTGGTCTTGAGCTAAGTAAATTGCGAGGAGTAAGTATCTCAAAGAGGATATTTTCTGAATTCGATAGCAATGATTCTGAATTTTAAAAGCCTAAAAAAAGTTTGGCTGATGGATCTTTTCAAAAAGGAAAAAAAATGTTATTATTTGGTCTCAAGTGTATTCGTTTTGTCTAGCACCTATGTTTGTTCATGTGCTTGAAACTACTATAGGCTATGCGCAGGGTTCAGGATGTATTATTGGACATTGTTGATTCAGATGATATCGGGAAAGAAAATCCTTTAGTGAAGGAATCAGCTGCTGCTGCTGCGATGAAACAGAGACGTTTAACTTTTGTTTGGCTTGATGGAGAAGTTCAAAAGGTGAACCTTCTTTTTTAAGATTTCTACCTCTTTAGTTCTGCATTCTACTGCAGCTTTTAAGACGCAATTGAACACAAAAAATAAACATATGTTTTTAGCTTGCCCATTACCATTACACATTATCATTACAATGTTGATTCAGTTCCTGATTTTTGACCTCTATTTTCAATTTCATCCTCATAGTTTCGCCTGTAACAATTTATTTCGGTAAATTTGTTATGCTATAAGTTCTTCTACAGGTAGAGTGTCTGAAAAGAGGTGCCAGTAAGCAAAACCATCAGACTTTGGTTAGTTAAAATAGAAACTTTGAGCACTAAATTGAACATTGGATCAACCTTCAGGGACCATATTGTTAAATAGAAACTTACAGAATGAAATAGCCATGTAGGTGATGGAGGTTGAGTTCAGGTACTAAATTGTTACAATTGAAGCTTTGAGAACGACATTGAAAGGCTGTTCAAACTTTGATGGATAAATTTGTAATCATCCTTACTACTTCCACAGGGAACTTATTCATCTTTAAGTTTTCCATTTTCTCACACAAAATTGAACATAGCATTTGTAAGTTTTGCTCATATCACACTGAAAAACACCTAATTGGGCTTGATGATTGCCAACTTGTTGTGCAGGAAAGGTGCCTCTTTTACCTTGCTCAGGACTATGCCGAAGGGACTTGTGGGCCTAGGAACCTTGAAGATACTGTTGAAGTTCCTAAGTTATTTATTGTACGATTTCAGAAGAAGTCAATCGAAGATGCACTGAAAGAGGAGAAGAGGACTAATAATATATTGCACACTCTCCGAGGGCAGGAAGGTAACTTGGCCTCACAGCTTGTTGCGAGATATAATGGTTCAGATGACATTCAGGAGGTCTGTGCTTTTAGTTACTGTGAAATTCGAATTCAAATCAAAGTTTATCAAGCAAATTCTTTTTATTTTACATAACTAGATTACTGTTTCGGCGCTATACACAGAATGGAAGAATTTGCATAACTTGCTGTTGTGTTTGATGTTTTTTTTTTAAGCTTTATTTATTGTTAACATTCAGATACAACAAAATCTTCGTTTTTTAGCTGTTCGGTGCCAAATACATTGAATAATGTGAAACAATATGTTAATAGTTGGTATTTATGGACAATATGCTGAATTGCATTTTCTCATACTCCATATTTTGATTTACAGATCGTTCAGTGGATCTCTCAGATAATCAAGGATGGTGACACCAGGGAAATTCCTTTCTTTGTAAGTCTCTTACCTAACACCAACACCTTATCATTCTTTTGCACTTCTGCTGACTAGCATTTTTTCTTAATATTTTATTGCAAAAGTTATAATTGCAGATTTGAATCCCTGGGAACTAATGAGCCCTTTTTATTTGTTCTTTTATCAGTGGAGAGTCATGAACTCAGATCCCTTCTTTATCAGTTACAATCATTTAATTGCAGATTAAACCAGTTATTGACTGTTTCCGCTTATACATATTGCTGACTTGTGTTGCGTGATTAGACTCAAACTGTACCACCACTTAATCCTGAAGAGCAAAACCAAAAGTGGTCAAAGAGTGCTCATGGTGTGCGCTCAGCTGGTGCTGGCCTGAAAGAGAGGGTGAAGAACTTTGTCTCTCATATTGGTGATTACGGGAGTGATCCCAGGGTTGGTCCGAGCTTACTCCTGTGTGCGTGCATATCATTTGGAACTATTTGGCTTCGAAGCACTCAAACAAATCGGCCTAGTGCACAGGTGCGATACTACCTCAAATAACTGGACAGATGCACTTTTTGGTTGTACTTCTGCAATTTTTGTTGCATGTTCTTAGTTAGATAGGTCTATTTTAATACTTAAAGAGAGTCGTTGCTACTTTATTTGTTAGCAATGGGATTTCACTCGTCCTGGTATTTTTGAGTGGTTAAAACAATGATATGCAGTATTTGATTTTCCTACAACGAAACAACATAAAACAAATTAGTAGCTCTGGAACAACTATAACACCGTCAAATTACGGACATTGGTTGCGCATGTATCACCAATAGCTGCGCATTATTGCACAACTATTCGACCCCATTTTGTGAATATGTAAACAAACAGATGCTCTCTTTCTCCAACTGCTGTATGTATGTATGATGTGTTTAGTGCACAAAGGTGCAGCAATTGGCCTACTCGTTCTTTTTTTTTTTTTTTTTTTTTTTTGGTTTGAAAAACTCTTTTTCATCATACTGACAAGAAGTTTGTTTACTTCCCAGAATGAATCAGCAGCAAGCAGAAGAGATAGAAGGCAACAGCCGATTGCGAGTAGATCAAACCATGATAGGCCTGAATCAATCACCGATGCAGAACCCAAAGATGCATATAACATGCTATCAACGGACTCCGACTCGGAATAGCTGGTGTTACTATATCAATAGCAGCTTCAGCACTAATTAATCGGTGCATGACTTCAAAACCATAGGTTGAATGTGAAGTAAAACGTGATACTTAATTTATTAATAACCAAGTAATGGAGTTTTCTTCTTCTTTCTTCCTTTTTCTTTTTTTTTTTTCTTTTCATTTTTGTTCTTCATTTTCAAGTTCAGTTCATAGGGGAATCCAGGGATTTTCCTACTGTTGAATCCATATTGTTACAAGTTAGTAATATAATTGTAGTTAGTTTTTCTATCTTCTCAATATCCAGTGATGAATCTAGCTATTAGCTGCAGATTCATCACCCTCTCAGATCTATGAATCAAGGCATTTATTCGCATTTATTCCTGGTACCTGGAAATCACCTCCAGATCATTCCATCTATGGCCTGTGCCTTTGTTTTCGATGCACAAAGCAGCTGTTCATGCAACATTTCATCAAACAACATTGTATATGAAATTTATTCTCAATTCGTCTAAATCATCCATGGTAAAAGAATTAAAAGCAACGGGTGATTAATAAAAACGAATCCTGCAGCGGAGTAAATAAATAAAAAAAAAAAAATAAAAGGAAACAACAGGCTCTTGTGATATCATATTGTTATTATTACTCTTTGCACAATTCGGTTCAAATTGGTTCGGGCTTAAGCCGCTTTAAACCGAACCGGGTCGGGAGATCAAACGAGCTCGATCGGGGACGAACGGGAGAGCTCGAGCTTTTTGGCCGAAGCGAAAATGGCGTCGTCGTTGCTACGGCGAGCTTCGTCCCAACTCGCTCGTCTCCCTCCCCTTCTTCTCTCCTCCTCCTCCTCCTCCTCTCTCGGCGATCCCTTCTCCCTTGGCCCCTCAATGGCCCCCTCCGTCCCTCGCTTCGCGTTCGGCGCCTCCATGGATCTCATGGCCGTTCCCAAGAAGAAGGTCTAAACCCCGCTTCTCTCTCTCCGTCTCTCTTTCTCTCTCTCCATGTTTGGCTAAAATTACCTTGAACGGATATAGTTTCTGGGTATTGCGTATTTTTGCATGCTTCATTGGATTGGTGGGAGTGTTGGGGTTTTGGGTGCCTTTTCATGTCGCTCGCCTCCTTATTAGAACGTCGAAGTTCGGTGAAAGATGTTTCATCTCGTGATGTATGCTCTCCTCAGGGTGTAGTTTAACTGCATCTATGTATGTTCTTTGTGAGCCGCGATGGGGTTGGCGCTCTCTAATATCATGCGCTCAAGGTGTTTGTTCATTTGCCTAATAAAAACTTGATCTTTAATAAGATTATGAGATCAAAGCTTTTGCTGTTCTAGATAGTCTAAAGACTTCTAGCTGCTATATTTGCTAACTATTGTTCTTATGATAGTCTTTTTAAACAATGGCTTACAAAATGAGTTGGATCAAAACCCCAAATGATAGTTTTTATTCTGTACGGGCTCTTGAGCTTTATAATAGTACCTATTGGTGTTCATTAGAAATAAGGTAATGTTTCTGCAATTCTGTAGTTGTGTCGCAAGAATTGTTTACACTTATCGGTGTATTTCAGGTCTCACGCCATAAGAAAGGGTTGAGAAATGGACCGAAAGCTTTGAAACCTGTCCCAGTAATTATCCGGTGCAAGTAAGAGTTTCTGCTTCAGATGTCCTTCCTACAAACTTTCTATACTTTTCTCTTTGTCATGTGTAGTTCTTGTATGGATATTTATAATTATCCACCAGTGGAAAATAGTAGTCGATTGATTAATTCATTCGTGGGATCATAGTTGGCAATTCTAATTATGAAATAAGTTGAAAACAAGAAGGAAAAAAGAAAAATTGATGAACTTATTCCACAGTTTGTTTTAAGGAAAACTTTATTGGTTTAGCTTGTTGTTCATGATCTTTGAATGTTGAACTAATTTTGGTATCGTAATTCTATGTGTCATTCTCTGTTAGTTCACTAGATTTGAGTTTGATCTTGAAATTTGCTTATGTTGCAGGAGTTGCGGTCGAGTTAAGCTGCCGCACTTCTTCTGTTGCAGTGGGGACAGAGGAAGCAGCAGTTCGAGTTGATAAGAAAATTCAGTTTGTATTGCTACCTTTGATCAATGAGACTAGTGGGATTCTATAATTCTCCTGCACAATTGCTTTTGTACCTTTATGAAGAAAAATGCTCTCATCATTTCCCTTACTTTGTTAATCCAAACTAGTTATGCTAAAGAGATTCTTCTCTGTGTTCTCTGTGGTTGAATTGTGTTCTTAAATTATACTTGAAATTGCAGTGCACTCGCACAACTTCATGGAGTGATCTTGCTCCACATATGTCAAATAACTTCATGGATGTATTGTTGTATCCTCCTTGCCTAGCCTCATTTGAAGAAAAAAAAATAATAATAAAATAAAATCATTCTAGCCTTGTTTTAATAATAATTTCTAATCTAGCTTTCTTTATGCTGATTGGGAAAGAAATAGTATTAGACATCTGAGGGCAATTTCAAATTGGAAAATGTTAGATGTACATCCCAAATGGGGTTTACATCTTACACCCACCCCATCCCGGGGTGGGGTGAATTTCATTCATCACATCGATATGATGAGTGAAGGAATATCCACCCCAGAATGAAATGGGTGTAGGATGGGGTGTACACCTACCATTTCAAATTTATTTCTCATAAATTTTATAATAGTATAGAAGTTCCTTCAAAATCTAAAATATTATGAATGTCCTTCTAATATTTCTCTAAACATATCAAACCATCATCAATATCTCTCTAAACTTTAAATTCTAAACTTAAAATGCAAACCCTTTTATATTTATAGTATATATAAAAGCGGCCCTTTTATATTTATAGTATATATAAAAGCGGATGGATGGAAATTGATTGACGGAATTTTAGATAGAATAAAAATAAATTGAAACAAATCAAGTTTTAAAAATAAATTAATTAAAAAATAGACTTATGCCATCAATAACTACTTAAATTTGAAATATAGATTTAGATATCATTTTATATAAGTAGATAAAAATTGACAAATAAAATTCTAAATAGAATAAAAGAATTTTCCATACACATTATAACAAAAATAAATAATCATAATTAAACAACTAAAAACAAATGGAAACAAATAAAATGTAAAAAATAAATTAAGTAAAAGTAAATTTAGAACTAAATGTTACGAGGAGCTTAACCAAATTATCGCAGTGTTGAGTGTGGTCACACCCGGTGAACTTACCGCACAAACAATACCATCTCATTCCGCGTGAAATAATTTTTTTTGGGAGGGTCTGCGTAAAAAAATTTGAGGTCACCAATACCAGGAAGGTGAACCGTACCACTAGAGATGTAAAAACGGGCCGGGCCGGGCCGGGTTGGACCTGCTGATTTTGACCCGTCGGCCTGAACTGGAAGGGGTTTTGATGAAATAAGTGGGCTCTCTTAGCCCAACTCTCAAGGGCCCAAGAGAGAGCTAGGCCCCAAGAGAGCACATATTTAAAAAAAAAAAATAGTTTTCACTTTAAAACTATTTAAATAATATTTTTTAAAACTTTTTTTAATTATATTTAAATATTTCTTTACTTAAATTTTTTAAATTTATGTCCAATTTTTTTTTTTGGTATAAATAACTAAAAGTTTTAAAAATTTTAATTATTTTTAGACATAATATATTTTTAATAGTCAAAAATATTTATAATTTTTTAAATATTTTTAAAGATAAAAAATTTTAAAATCTAAAAAAAAAATATTAGGCCTGGCCCGGCCCGAATTTTTAGACGGGCCGGTCACAGATCCATTTAGGCCCGCGACGCAGTAGTCCATTGTAGCAGTTGTTCGAGTCTGGTCAATCCCCAGTGAGCTCACCTCTCCCTTCACAATATCTCCCGATTTGCTCTATTTATTTATTTATTTTTTTTTTTGGGATTGTTGACTAAAAAAAAAAAAGTTACGATTACTCTGCGGTGACTGTACCGCATATATATATATATATATATATATATATATATATATATATATATATATATATATATATAAACAAAAAACAAAAACAAAAGATTTGTACTGTTTCATTGATGGGCGTTGGGTGATCAAGTGCTTCTCCTCACCCGTCACCAATGATCATATCCTCATCCGCTTCCCCATATAATTTTTAGAGTGATATAATTAGAAATTAGATGTGAACGCAATCCCGATTCCCCCAATTAATTTCTCCGGTATGTGCTCACCACTCGTCTCTCTTGTTCTTCTTCTTCGAATTCGATTTTTGGATTCATTAGCTGCTAATAATACGCCACCTCACAATACATAATATCATTTTTGATGCAAACATATAAACCAAATGGTTTCGTAGATCATCTCACAGATTTGTTTATATGTTGTGCTTTTTGAGATTCCAGACGTATTTATATTGCAATTGTAATTTGCTTTTTCAGGTTAGTTTTGCCTTGTTCTGCTTAACTGGCAATTTCACCCTTCAGGGTTTTAATGTGTATTTGAGCATCTGAAGTTTAATTTTTTAAGATCGCCATCATCTAAACAGCAGTTCCAGGAGGTTGCAAGCAAAATGAAGAGAGAGTAGCAGTTTTCTGCAAACCTTTTCATAAGCTGCTGCAGGCATTCCTTTCGGGGCCCTCTTTTACGGGAATTCAAACACAAACTAGGAGGCCATGGCGGGAAGCAACGACCTCGAGTGGATTCCCCCGGCAGACCGCACCCTTTCTTGGTACGACATGGCGAGCCTGTGGATCAGCATGCTGGTCTGCATTCCGTCTTACTACACGGCCGGCAGTCTCGTAGACCTCGGCATGTCGTGGTGGCAAGGCATCATCACAATCGTCGCCGGAAACACGATAATTCTCATCCCTCTCATACTCAGCGCGCACCCCGGGACCCGCTATGGCATTCCCTTCCCCGTGCTCTTACGGTCGGCCTTCGGAGTCCGAGGGGCTCATGTCCCCTCCCTACTCCGCAGTCTGGTCGCCTGCGGCTGGTGCGGCATCGAGACCTGGATCGGCGGTCAGGCTATCTTTCTTATCCTCCTCCCTTCATCTCTCAAGCAATCTTGGTTTGGCCAGCCCCTCGCTTGGCTCGGCACATCGGTTCTCGAATTCCTGTGCTTCTTGCTGTTCCTGTTCATCCAATTGGCCATCATTTGGAAGGGCATGGACACGATTGGAGTTGTCAACAAGTACTCGTCCCCGGTTCTCATCCTGATGATTCTCTGCCTCTTCTCCTGGGCTTATATCAAGGCCGGCGGGTTGGGGGAGATGCTCTCCACTCCGTCGCGCCTCGACCCGGCACACTTTTGGTATGTCTTCTTTCCTTCACTAACCGCCTGCATCAACAACTGGTCCGGTCTCAGCTTGAACATATCTGATTTCACGAGATTCGTCACAAGCCAATCCGATCAAATCTTCGGTCAGCTCGGTATGCCGCTCTTTCAAGGCCTGTACGCGTTCATGGGCTTGGCAATCACTTCCTCTACGGCGGTGATCTACGGCCGAGTGATCTCCAATCCGGTCGAGCTCCTGTCGGTGGTGATCGGCGGCTCCGCTTTAACGAAAATCATCGCCACCTTGGGGATCACTCTCACCACTCTCACTACCAATATACCTGCCAACATGGTTGCTCCGGCTAATGCTCTCGTAGCCCTCAGCCCTTCCTTTTTCAGCTTCTCCACAGGTGCTTTTCTCACTGGGCTTCTGAGCATTGGCTTCCAGCCTTGGAGGATTATCCAGTCCAGTGAGAACTTCATCTACACTTGGCTTGTCAGCTATTCGATGATCTTAGCCCCCATCACAGGGATTCTTCTAACCGACTACTACATTGTCAACAATAAGGTGTTGGATGTGAATGCTTTGTACTCCGCCGATCCCGACGGGCCGTACTACTATTTGGGAGGTTACAATGTTGCTGCATTCGTCGCGATGATCGTCGCAGTTGTGCCCGCCGTCCCAGGTTTCCTTCAGAAGATTGGGATTCTCGCACAAGTTTCCGAGGTATTCGTCACCATTTACAACAATGCTTGGTTCTTTGGGATCTTCCTGGCATCGATAATCTGTTGGCTCTTCAATCGTGGGAGAGGAAAGAAGAAGGTTCATGTTGATCCGTCCACGTCGGAACCGCTCGTCTCTTGATTGCCCGGTCCTTATATCAAATCGAAAATGTGAACAAACAAATTTCTGTTTAGAGTCGTCAGGCAGATGCATTACATATGGTATTCCAGCTCAAAAACAGAATCATTCTTGGCAAATTTGTAATACTATTTATATATTAGGTATTTGGAGAACAAAATTTTATTGCAATGAACAGTTGCAGTTGCAAACTTGTACAACTCAGGGAAATGGCATTTATTTTGTAGATTGTAGCTCTCACAGGAATGTTATGCAGTTAAATGATCAACAAGAATTAGCCTATGGGAGAAAAAAAAAAAAACATTGATGCAAATGCAATGCTCTTCAGCACAATAGAAGTGTAAATTTCAACTGTAACAATTTTATCACAATTCAGTTACATCTCATTTCAAACCAGAATAGCTTTTCAAGCAAGCTCTTGAAGCAATTAGTTTCACCTACGAAAATAGTATTACAGCAATAAGGCAAATGTCAAGACAAAAAAAAAAAACAAGGGGGCAAATGCCAAAAATAAACATAAAAAGAAAAAGGGAAATTTCCATATAACAACAATTCAGAAACAAAAGGAAGGGAAGAAGATGAAGGGTTTTCGAAGAAGGATCAAGGATTCGTGCTCTCTGCTCTGTTTGGCATTAAATAAGCCTTTTGCGGTTTACCAAATAAAAACTAATGACCAATGGATGAGGCTTCAGTAACTTCTTGATGAACCAACTACTTCCTTTGTACAAGACAACTTGCTAAAATTTCCATTATAAACCTTAGTAACTAGTCGACTTGAGCAGATGAAAAGTTAAGAACTCTACTGGGTAAAAAGGTGCCAGTGGTGATCTGGCGATAAGCTATCCTTGATTTTCTCGAGCCTTTTCAGAATTTCCAAGAAAGATGGCCTCTGATTCATGTCAGCATCCCAACATTGCGTCGTCAATCTGCAAGCAGGTAGACCATAATTAGGGCATCATTATGATGCATTTCAAATTCACAAAGAGAGGACAGATGCATCGAGATGATAATAGCAGGGAGCTCTAGAGAGGGTTATATAGACTTTGGTTTTTGTGCCAAAAGGAAAAAATTATTTTGGCTTTCTGCCAAGACATGACAACTTTGTTTTTGCAGCTTCAGCCCACTACTCAAGTTAAGAAGACCAAATTGTGCCTTTACTACAAGACCAAGATGCACGATTTTGAACGACGGTTTCTCGGACCGTGGTTACATAGTTTTGAAACTCTGCATCAATCATTCAATATTGTGCATTGCCGACCTATATTGAAGGACAATTTGTTCCTAGAAGTTGAACATATGCTAAAATGGCTCAAACAAAAAAAATTAACAGTACTCAGAGAAAAATACAGGATGCCAGCATTTATAATTTTCAATGGCTATACTATAATATTAATATGATCCTACATTTGTGGGCTAACATTGCAAAAAACATATGATAATAATAGTAGGTAAGAAAAATACAGAAAGCCGGCATCTAAATTCAATGGCTACTCTTAGAGTATATAG
Organism: Tillandsia fasciculata; assembly: GCA_029168755.2. Classification (NCBI taxonomy): domain Eukaryota; kingdom Viridiplantae; phylum Streptophyta; class Magnoliopsida; order Poales; family Bromeliaceae; genus Tillandsia; species Tillandsia fasciculata. Next base: position 907,720 of record CM054947.1, on the reverse strand, counting down.
ATGGACAACTGAACGGATGTCCATAAAATGAGGATATTATGGCAGAATTTCTACTTACTCCTTTAATTCTGGAAGATATCCTTTAGCACGAAAAGTTGGGCGATGTCCATCTGACACATATTTGGCAGCCTCATATGGCTCAAAGTTTGAAAATGGCGGGTCTCCTTCAAGCATCTAGAGCAAAAGAACAATAAATCTGTCCGGAAGCAAGATAATCAAAGTACTCTTAAATTACACTACCGTTGACAATTAATTTACCTCATATAAAATCATAGCAAAAGAGAAAACATCAACTTTCTTATCATACTTCCTATGCTTGAAGACTTCAGGGGCCATATACCGGTCTTCAATTCACAAAAAAAGCATTGCAATCAGTCGAGATAGATCGTTAGCATTTTCTTAAAATAGAGTGAATATGGCACTTACAACTTCCGGTCTCCCCAGTCATTTTGTATACTTCATTAGAGTGTTGTGCTTTGATGAGCTTACTTAGTCCAAAATCTCCAACCTTTAAGTGGTCCGCATTGGTGTTAACCAAAAGGACATTTCTGAAACGCATAAACACTAAAGTTGTAAAGCTACTCGAATCAGGAAGAGGTAAAATACAAAAAGAAGCAACTACATGCACCTTGGCTTCAGGTCTCTATGAATTATAACATTTGGCTCATTATGAAGATATGCCATACCCCTGTGAACTCACAAAAGAAAGAAAACAAGACCTAAATAAGGAACCAGCATTGCAGATATCGTACAATTCAAGACGAAAAAAGAATATAGTTCCTATTACAGATAGTGATTGTGGCAGCATTCCAGTTGACGAAGTACTAACATTCATGTCCAGGCAAGGAATTAGATAACCCTTGCAGTTCCTCTTAGGTATCTTTTCGAGTTTCTCCCCACCAGAAAAGATGGAAAGGGCGGAAAAAATATCAAGTACTAACCAAGTACTGATCCTAGATATAAGTTATCATTACTTAAGCAACTGTATGTTATGGATATTTGAGATATGTACCTCATCTTCAAGTATTAAACATGACCTTAATGACAAATAAAAAATCAGTATACTTACACTTAAACAAAATTCCTAATTTAATGCAACAAGTGTTTCCATGCAATTTCATGGTTCAATCAAGAAATCGGGGAAGAATCATTTGACGACCCAGGTTACAAAAGATATTTACTGGGAAGAATGCCATCCCAGGATTGACCATTACGAGTACGACAACAATTGATGAATAAGGCAATCAGTGCTGGAACAGGAGATATATTGTGATTACCTAGCAATGTCTAGTGCAAAATTAATAGCTGTTGATGGACTGAGTGAGCCCTTTTCCTTAAGGTATTGGTGGAGATCACCCTGAAATAAGATTAAAAAAAAAACATATCAGAACTCACAATGTTGCTCGTCTTATAAAAGATAGTTGATTCAACTAATAGAAGATATATCACCCCTCGTAGAAACTCTGTAATAAGCATTAAAGGCTTGCTTTCTGTGACAGCTCCAAGGAACTGAACAATATTAGGATGGCGCAGCTTCACAAGCAAATTGACCTCGTGCCTAAAATCTTGGCTGGATCACAAGAATGAGGCCTTATAAGTACTGTTTTACTGTCGCTATTGGCTACTTTCAAAGTATTATCTTAGACACTCTCATGGAAATTAACATGTATGCAAACGATTGGAGAATGCACAAAAAGCATTCACTAACAAACAAAATTGTCTTACGTCACCAGTCTATCATCAGATAGAGATGGAAGAATACGTTTGACTGCCACAGGTGTTCCACGCCAGTAAGCTTTCAATATTTCACCAAAGGAACCCTGTAATAATAATGAAATAGATATAAATGAGAAACCTGTATGCTACAGAAAAACAAAATCAGTCAACACCTGAAAAGCCCTTTTTGCTTTTTGAAATGGAACAGCTAAAATACCATTAACTTCCTATAACAGTCAGGTTTTAACCAATCAAACTAAGCTTTTATGCAAAAGAATCAAATAAAACTGAATTATAATTCAGCCCAATTGAACGATTTGACGTTGTCAAACAGAGTCATAAGGAATAAATGTTAAAGCAATAACAGAATAACCTTTCCGATTACTGTGTAGTTTGTCAAATCCAACTCAAGGGGGTCAATTTCCCAATCACACTTGTTAGGAAGGGGAGGTGGAACTGGCTTTGGTTCAAAATGGCTGCCATTTTGCCCCTGCACCAGAAACAAAATGAGTAAGAAAAACATCTAAGACCTTAAGATATGCACAGAAAAGCTTCATGACATGACAAAGCTAAATCAGACGAACAAAATAACAAAACCAACCATTTCTAACTCAAAGAATAAATTAACGCTAAAGCAGTACGAATAAAAAAAAAATTGATGCCAATCATCAGTTGGAGAAAATTAGAAGATTTAGATGTGAATGACTTTCAAGTATACTAAGCTCAATTGTCATAGATAGGCACTAGTGACTGCGGTTGGAAATTTTATTTTTTAACATTTCTGGGGCTTAATGTGTTTCCCTGGCGCAATCTCTCAAAGATACGAGCCTGAACTGGAACGAAAGAATGAAGTTCTTTAACAATATCAATACAGTGCTGGGAATTAACATCGATTCATCATCTAATAATATATGAATTGGATTTGAAGCTTGCAAATCAAGCCCAGTAAGTGCTGCTGCGTTTGCCTCAGGTTGATAAAATATCAGGGTACATTCTTACTGATATGTTATAGTATTATCTTATGTTTTAAAGTGAGATGCACTGGAGATTTATATTCTCAATTAACTTGCAAGGGACTCTCTCCAGCAATACGAGTTCTCTGAGTGCAATGCAAATTTTGATGCTTTAAGAAGCTTCCAATAGGCACATATCATAAAGGAATTAAATATCCCGATTACTCAGGTTTGGTTTAATTTCATTATATACTTACGGATATAAAGCAATACAGCAATCTTCAGAGAATACTAAGCAAGAGATGCCCGGAAAGGTTATTGCTGAAAAGACTATAACCACAAGGAAAACAACCAAAACATGATCTTAGAGATCTGCCATCTGGTAATCTGGCACTTATCGAGCAACAAATTGAAAATTCAGTTCTGCTAATTACGGAAAATGCACTCTCTACCGATGCCAAGACTACATTACACTACATTAACTTAATGCAACCAGGAATTCAGAGTTAGAAGATATAATAACCGGGCTACCTAAACAACCCATCAACAGTAACTTATTCATATATAGAAGCACACAAACAGAAATGCAGAGAAATCGAAGAACAAAGATAGAATTGACTTCCTTTCAATGCAAACTATATAGATTCGATTATTATTAATTGAGATAGGATCGGATCAGCGTGTGACTTACAAACGACAATCCGCCGTATGATTTCAAAAGCTCGATCATCGTATGCTTCTTCGCTCCCTCCGCATCGGCGAGTGGCTGTTCAATTACAAAAATTACAATTAAACAAATCGGATGAGCGATCGAGAGGGAACGAGGCGGAGGCGATTTCGCATACCGTGTTCTTCCACCGATCCTGCGCGTTGATGTCGGTGTGGTACTCGAGGAGGCACTTGGCGACGCCGACCCAGCCGTGGAGCGCGGCGACGTGGAGAGGGGTCCGGTTGTCGTAGTCCCGGGCGTTGACGAGGTCGGGGTCCTCCTCCAGAAGCTTCCGCACGGCGGAGGCGTCGTTCTGGTGGGTGTGCCACAGGATCAGCGACGTGCGGCTCACCCTCGCCTTCCCCTTCCTCCTCTCCTTCTCCGCCGCCGTTACTGGCGACGACGACAACGCCGCCGCCTCCGATGAGCCCCCGCTCGCCTCCTCCGCCGCGCCACCGCCTCCGAACTGCGACCCCGCTCCCGACGAGCCGGAGCTCGCCTCCTCCGCCGCGCCGCCGCCGCCGCTCATCGCCGCGCCTTGTAGGGATCGATCGGATTGGAGAGGAAGGGATCGAGAACCGTATCGTATATCTCTACTACGCGCAGGGATTCAGTTTCGGTGAGGTGTATTTTTCAGCTCTTCTCGGGAATGGGGGCTCAATCTCCATCGCCTTTGGAAACGAGATCCGCTTCCTCTTCTCTTTTTTTTCTAACCTTTTTTTTTCACTTCATTTTATCTCGTGCTTCGATCCGATCGACTCACAGGCACCAGAGCTAACTAGTTAGACCGGGTCTACCAGGTCAATTGTGGACCGGACTAGACAGGGTTCACCACGTCATTCATGAATTATTCTAAATTCTCTTCCCTTCATTTGAGTTTAATATATATATATATATATATATATATATATATATATATATATATATATATATATATATATATTTGCTAGATCTAAAAATTCAGAAGTTTTTGTACAGTTTTTTTTCTAAGATTTGTTATCTTACTAATAATTGAGTGGTAAAAATTAATAAAATTATTAAATAATAGGTTCAAAGTTTTTTATTTAATTATTGAGGGGTCCACCACATTTTGAATTTTTATAATTATATATATTGTAAGCATTAATCCAATCCTAAAATTACTTCAATTTATTATGATAGCAATGGGCAACATAAGTGAAAAATCAAGTTCATTTGTGACAAGTGACAAATCTAAGGTAATTGGTAAGTCATTGTCTTAAGCATGCCATTATACTCCTAACAAGTCATCTTTATGTCAGTTAATTAAGTAAAAAGATTGGTAAAAAAATTATATTATTATTTTTTGAAATAATTATTTTTTAGTAAATAACTATACACAATCGATAGGATATAGAAGAAAAAATGAAGAAAATAATTGATGTAGGTCCCAGCAAAAAAAAAAAATTAATAATAATAGTCTCCATAATTAAACCAAGACAACAAACAAGTAGATATTAATATAAAATTTCCAACCTAAACTTCAAAGCAAATTAAGTTCATTATTGAAAAATAATACAAGAAACAAAAGCATGAAAGCGATAGCTGATAGTGAAATTGGAAAAAAAAAATTTACTCTTATATTATTATGGAGAACAAAAAAATTCAAAACTGTCGATGCCCTGATTAATTTATATAAATTGTTAGGAGTTTTACTTATTGGATACTTTAGTGTATATAAATTTTTATATTTGAAAATGATATCTTTCGAAATTGTGCATGTACTTATATTTTAAAATTCTATCTTAATTATGCCATGGAACAGTATCTTCATATAATTTTATTTTTGTAAGGGGGTACATTTGCAATATTCTTTTTTCTTTTTTTTTTAACTCAACCCATGATGACATCCTATTGGTGTTTGGGCATATTTTATGGATTATGTGGTGGGTCCCATTTTATTTTCTAGAACTACGGATGTCGGCAGCCGGAACCAATGCCGTGGATTCGGTCTACCACGTCATCCATGAACTGGACCAATGAAAAACCGCAAAAGAGCGAGAATTATTTCCTGCACCTGGCGTATTTTTTTTATTTTTATTTTTATGAACCACACTTTTAAATTCTATTCGAAAGGATTCATTTGATTAGTTCTAATCTGTGGGATTTATTTCTTATGAATTCAATTATGTTTTTTACATCATTGATTTAAAACATTATAATAAATCTCTGCAATAGATAATTAATCGTAAATATTATAATAATTCGATTACGTTGATGCGGTAAACATAACAAACCTGCAATTAAATAAGGCTCTAAAATTCGACCATTTTCTGATGCAGCAGTTTCATTGCAGATAAACATTTTCAATCTTTCCTCCAAATCATACATTCTGTTTCAAAATTGTTACTGATAATGAAATAAGGAAGCATTTGCAGAAAAAAAGGCGCATGGGTAACTCTCAATTACTATCAAGCCTGGTCATGCAAATGACCTTCATCTGCTGGTTTCAACAATGGTTCCTAAATTCTAAAACTGTTCGTAAATTGACCTTCATCTACATTGCTTTCAAATGTCAGTAAGTTGATCTAGCTTGGAAATTGCTCATTAAACTTTGTATTTTTTAGGCTGTGTTTGGCTCGGATATAAACAAAACTAATTATTTTCGAGATAGATATAAGTTCAGATACAAACAGAAATTAAGTAATTTTGTGTTTGGTGGAGTATAAGAGTTATACCTGGATAAGAAAAATTATATTTGGTAAGTTAGAGAGGAATAAGAAAAATAAAGGGTATTAAATTTTTAATTTAAGATAAAAATTTTATTGGTATGATTTTAAATATTTAATTTAAAATATTTATTAAAAAAAATTATTAAAAAAATTTTGGTTTTTGAAATTTTATAAATTTTTAAAAATTCAAAATTTTGTATATAAAAATTGGTATAAATTTTAAAATTTTAAAAATTTGGTATAAATTTATTAAAATTTAAAATTTAAAATTTAAAAATTTGTATAAATTTTATAAATTTGTAAATTTATTAAAAATTAAAGTTAAAAATTTTTAAAACTATAAAATTTAAAAATTTATAAATATTAAAAATTTTAATTTTAATTGTCTCAAAAAAATTACAAAAATGGGAGCAAAAGTTTTAATTTTAAATTTGTATAAATTTAAAAAAAAAATTATAAAAAATTTGTATAAATTTAAAAATTTTAAATTAATAATTTTTTTAAAAAAAAATTAAAAAAATAAATTTTTAGATTTATTAAAAAGTAAGTTAAAAATTTTAAAATTTATATAAAAAATTAATTTTATAAATTTAAATAGCTTATAATTTTTTAAAAAATAATAATATTATTGTTATTATTTAAAAAAAAAAAAAAAAAAAAAAGTAAGCAACCGGTGGAACAAGAACTTGTGGAGAAAACTTTTGTTCCCACTGGGATTGGGGGAAAACTTCTGTTTCCCCTATCTTTTTTCCGATTGGATATAAAGAAAGGATAATCCCTTTATCCCCGTTATACGGGATACCAAATGATACCTTATGCAGTGTTTGGATTTGAAATAATTTGAGAGATAAAAAAATATCTCCCAAATTATTCCAAACATAAATGGAATTGGGGGATAGGATTTAGCCACACCTATATAAAGGTATTCATACTCACGGGGGTGGTAATACCCATGGAGGTGGTAGGGGTTAGAATTTAACCACACTCATATAGTGGTATCCACACCCACGATGATCATAACATCTATGGAGGTGGTGGAGGTTAGAATTTAGTCACACCCATAGTCTTCTAGATTTATAGAAGATGAGAGAAGGGTGAGAGTGATTCAGTAGGAGGGATCAGGTTAAAGCTACTATATATATTGCAGAAGAGGAGTAGATGTAATCGATCCTTCCCTTGTTAATGAATCTTATTTCATCCGCATATTTTATATTTTGATTTTATTTTCTTTGTGATTGTATTAGTTTCAGTTATGTTAAAAAGATAATTTTTTTGCTAAAAAAATTGATTTGACGTTTTCGCTGCGGAATCCTAACTCTAGACAGAACCAACATAAATTACAGTATCGAAACAGATAACAGATTCACAAAATTTAATACCGGAGCGAGTACTGAATTTCTCAACAGTAACTCTATTATAATAGACGATAGAGTGACGTGTCAAAGTCCCTTATTTCTTAGAGCAAATGCTGGTACAAGTTGGTGCAGAATTGGTCAACAATAAGAGTGCTTATGCACGATAAAGTAACGTGTTCCACTTTCCTTATGGGTTTCGTGCAGGCAAAGACCACTCAGCAACGAGAGAAAGATCCAACAAAGTATCCTAAAAAAGATCCAACAAAGTATCCTAATACAAAATGAATTTACAAACATATATACTATAAGAAACTCCTCATAGAGGAGGGGATCCTTCGCTTGTTGAGTTTTTTCTTTTACTTTGTCAGTTTCTTTTAATTTTTTCTTCTTCTCCTCCATTTTTCGTTCTTGTGTTCATATATACTAATTTGTAAATTCTGGGAGTCAACTATGCCTCTTCTCTAAAGATACTTTAAAAACAGTTAGGAGCATCTAATGTAGAGATCTTGTGGTGTGTTTAAGGGTGGGATTCATCAACGGTGCGGTTTTGTCCTCAACAACAGAAAATTCAGTAGTGTAATAAAGAGCTATATTGCTTGAAAAAGAAAAATAGAGATGGCCGGATTTGCAGCATCTGCCACATACCGTCAATGCTGGAACGGTTCACCGCATATACTAGGAGGTAAGAGGTTCCGTAGAATAACTTATTTGAGTTTTTGGAAAGGATTTTGTTAGTATGGTGCATTCCACCGCCGAAAAAATGCATGGTGCGACGCATCAATGCAAAGCCAGGCTAAACACGTCCCCATAGCCACTTCTTATTGAGCACTCTCTGATAAATAACTACAGGTAGAAGCACACCTCGTGCAAATGCGATCATTACCATGAAATCGATGGAGAAGAGGAACGTAGCTGCAATCAGAAGAGACCCTCACCGTCTGAGCCGTACAGCAGCAGCAGCAGCAGATAAAAGATTGAAGAGTGATCGATCTCCGGAAGGCACAATCACTATCTCAACCAACATTTACACATTGCTCCCCCTCCGCGAATCCCCAGGGGTAGACCATTTTTATCCCATATTCTCCAACTTCATTCCATCTTAATTATTCCCATTCATCTATTCCTCTTATCTTAAACAATTTCATTCAGGTTTCGTTTGATGAATATCTCAGTGACCGGCCTCGAATATTCGATGCGATGTTTGCACATCAATACAAAGCGGAGAGACTCAGCGACGTAAGTAATTGCCACTTTGTTGATCACATGCTTCTGACAGAATTTAAACCATGATAGGATATTAGCAGCAAAAGCTTCAAGTCATTCCTGATGATTTTGACTCCTGCTTCACCAAGTAAAGAAGCTTAGTAAAACACGGATAAACTGGTCTACAAATTTATTTCATTATGAAAAGAGAAACCGCAGTAGATTATACGAACTAGAGAATTTCAAGCTGAATTTGAGTTACGCGATCCTTTATTTCATTGCTGCCTATAACTGCCAAAGTGCTTTTCTACAACTGAATTCAGGAAGAATGGAGGATACACATGCTACCGCTCCAATTGCTATTCTTGACAGCAAATCCAGTGGTTGTGATGCGACTTCGAAGCAAGTCGGAGGGGAAGGGTTACCCGCCAGGCATCCCTCAAGACGCAACCAGCTTTGTCGAGCTCCAAGCGGTAAGAAGAAGAAACAAAATCATGTTGCATGAACATCTTATTCGGCATATCTTCTTTGCTCACTCAAAGAGCTCATATAATTACCTCCACAAAAAAGAAAGAGTGCGTATAATCAGTATAAAGAGGTCTACAGCCATGTAGTATATATGATCTCATTTTCATTAGAATATGATCAGCTATTTCATACGCGGAGTTTATTATTCTAAAAGCTCAAGGTTCTAAGGACTTTGAATGGACTAAAATCAATCCCTATGTTGCAATCATAAAAGAAAATTACCATAATGCACCCAAATAAAATTTTGTAATGGCCACACAGTCCCTTGTTTAATAACCTCTTCCATTAATGCCACATGCATGGTCCACCTAATCCCCACCACGCATAAAAACAGTTCCCAGATCATTTCTATTATAAGATTGAGATTACGGATTACAGGCATCTGCAATACAGTATTCTTGTTAATTATGATTGCAGACTAAATGGGAGTTCCAAGGGTTGGATAGCAACAAGCTGCCGTCTTACTTTGCTCTCGACATAGAAGGGGTGTTGTACGCAAACAAGGGGGGCAACCGCACCCGACATCTTAGGGGCAGCCTAGAGATGAGCATCAGCTTAGTCCTCCCGACCATGCTATCTTTCATCTCAGAAAATGTCTGGAGAAGCGTCATGGAGTCGGTGAGAACCACAAAATAGCTCATTTAACTGCACTTTCAGAAGGGGAAACAAAAAAGTTCAATCAATTATCCTAGTATTCAGTCAGCGATCAGTGATGGTTGTTCTAATAATGCAGGTTCTGAAGAGTCTAGCTGAGAAGATGAAGCATGATGTGGACACAGGGTTGATTGCAGATTTCAAAGAATTCAGGAGAGAGAAGCTAAGAGGATAGATTATAAAGTGTAGTAAGGTATCCAGCTTAGAAGCAACAGAAAAGGGTTCTTTTCTCTGAAAAAACAGCAACAGAACCACAATTAGTGAACAGTGTACACAATTTGATGACGGGCGCATGGTGTACACAATTTGATAACAGTACATGTAGAGTTCATAAGGTCATTTTCATGACAAATGGGTTGCCAATTCATAAAGATGGCCTAGAAGCAAGTGCTTCATAACTTCACTCTCCTTAGCAACTCTTCGCGTCCCTCCCCTCTCTTCATGAGGAAAGATGACATGCAGAGACAGTTCTATCATGAACATATTGTTTAACTCGAACTTTGAACAACTATAGAAGACTCGGCTATTCTACCCAAAGGAAATATACTGCCAGTAAAACACACAACATTCACCAATTAGCCGGAAAAATCTCAGCAAGAACGTAAAACTTCCATGGACTAGTCCATGCCATTGTATCACAACCTTGGCACTAGAAATCCACAACTAACCTCATAAAATATGAAACACACAGAATAATAATCACCAAAAAATACAAATATTTATGATTCACCCAATATATAAATGAAATGTGAATTGCAAAAGCTAATAGTCACAGAATTGATCATCATACTAACGCTGGTCTCTGTTAGAGTTTTATGTTGAATATCAGTTTTCATTTTTTCAGAATTTTGTTCATATGGCCTTGTAGTTTTATACTTGAGCGAATCAAATTTATTTATCATTGAATGCTTGGAAATCAAAATGGAGATAACAACACAACTACAATCTGGGAGAAAAAGAGTAACAATTTCTTCTACAGACAATGTGAAAAAACTCGAAAGAATTTACAGTTGTAGTGACTAAAAACATCACTTTTATGCCATACTGATCCTCATATTTACATTACAATTTTAGTGCCTAATGATTTGTGTTTCTGCAAAATCCATTTTCACACCTATTATACCATAGAATCATAAATTCCCAAAGTCCAAAAGTACAAAAAACTAAACTAGTATAATTTGAACCATTTTTAGGAACAAAACTGCAATGAAATCTACGAAATTTCGGATCAAACCATAGATAAGAACTATTAGAGGTTCAACAATGCGGCACCTTCAATAAAGAAAAAGGGAACGAAGATGGGGAAGAAACAGGGGAGCAAACGCTAAGCGAAGCTCCCCTCCATTAACGGCAACGATTCCTCCTCATCGCCAAACCCTTCCTAAATACTTCGTCTCCTTCCCCTCCTCTCCGCTCCCTCCTCCATGGGGGGATCGATCGGGGCGAAAGGAGGAGGAAGAAGAGGGAATAGAGAGAAGGGAGAGGAAGAGGAAAAAGAAGGGGAATAGGGGAGAAATGGAGGAGTAAGCGACAATTGAAATGTGATAAGGGGAAACATCGCGTGGCGGGAATTGGTGGAGGTAAAATCGGGAAAAATGAGAACCCGGCGCCGTTACCTATCGGGTTGCCGTATTTGTAAAAGCCGGTTTAGAATAAATTATAGTCGGTGACGAAACATACATGTTCGACGGCTTCTTATAAACTCGGCGGTGAAGGCCTCTGGTTTGCCGAATTTTACGTAAAACTGGTGCTTCGCAAGCCTTTGTTTTGAGGGAAGTTTATTGCAGGTGGAAGTAAAATGCATGAGTAATTAAATCACTACGAACTTAATATTTCTACGAATTATTCTATCTGATAAAAGCGGTCGCTTGAGAGTCAGGTTTTATTGCTTTTCTTGTTTGTTTTGGTAGAACTATGCACTGATCATATAGCAAAGGAATTAGAGAGTAAAGAAAAGTAAACAATATTTAAAACTACATTTACATTATCTTTGCTACTTCTATCAAAATAAACATCAAAACTTCTCATTTTCGCTTAAACTTATCCTCCACATATTTTAGCTGGATTTACTCCGGATTCAAGTATTTTGATTTCAATGCAAGAGTGTTACTATCTAGCAAACTTAACAAAAATAAACACCACAAGGGGAAAAAAAAATGTAGCATATAGTGCAAAATAGTGTGATTGTTTCACATTCTTTTTCTATAGAGCTGGTACTTCGTGCATGTAATAGTAAGCATGCGTTTACTTCCAAGAAAAAAGGAAAAATAATATGCATGAGCTAACGCGCCATGACCATTTCTTCTGAAGAACAAACTTACCATGAGAAAGCAAATGCTCAGAGATATCTCAGGTGGTGTTTGATTTCCAGAAAAAATTATTCCAAAAAATAATTTTCTGCCTACCATAATATTTTTTCATTTGTTTAGTTATTATAGGAAAAGCAAATTTTAGAATTTTTTTTTTTCAATTTTTATGAAAAAGTATATTTTTATTTATTTTAATTTTTTATCTAGAAAATAAAAACTGAAAAAAATATAATATTTTTAGATTTTTCCAAGACAGCAAAAGTTCGCTAACACATATCAAAATGTCTCGTCTTTAATATATATATATATTTTTGAGGAAAAGATAATATGTTAGTCGTTTTATTTATCTTTAAAAAAATAAATTTAGCTGAAAATTATAAAACAATTAAGTTTAATTTTGAATACCAACTATTAAATTCTTTATCACTTGTGCCAGGGAGGATGGGTGTGTCTCGCCTTTAATGGGCACAAAGCATGCACACAGGCATGACTCCGGCGACCGTTAGCGCAACTTCATGTGTGATATACACCAAACACAACTCTGCACCCACAAAAAATTTTCATTACATCATATTTATCTAGGTTTTGTGCACTGAAGTTCTGCACATAAAAATTCTGCACATAAAACCATAGAAATTAAACAAACTTCAATCTACTTACCTACACTAGCTTCTGAATCTTTTTGTAGCGTGTCAAGTTACGAAATATCATGCATACGAACCTATAGATAACAAACCTCAATCTACTTATCCACAATCGCTTATGATTCTTTTCGTAGCGTGTCAAGATATGTTTTGGCTTTGACTCAATCAGAAACAACATCGGAAAGGTCCTATCGTCCAATTCCACTAAGCGATAATCACAAAAGCGTATGAAATTACAGAAGGTCTTTGTTTTTTTTAGATCGCTTTGGTAATAAGCCACTTTCCAAACAATTTTTTTTTTGTAGTCCAAGATACTTTGTGTTAGCAATGAGCGCATAAATTTAACGAATTCTAAAATGATCACCATACAAAAGTAGATCTCAAATGTACGATAAAATAATAAATACATAAAAATTTACGTGAAAATTTTTTTACAGAAAAAATACCACGTGTGAAAAAGGAAGGTTTTACTGTTGAAAAAAAAATACAAAAATATTATTCAATCTCTTCATTTCTGAATAAAAATAAAAAAAAAATTAAAAAAAATTAAAAAATTAATAAATATTTTTTTACCAAATTTGATTCGTAACCGCACCATTCGCTTTCACTGTAGACATTTATTTTGTTTACAAAAAAATTATTAAATTTTACCATCACATTATAAAATTGTCTGCGATCCAGGAATATAAAATCGAAATGATTTTTAATTTTGAAGCAAGGTGTTATCCTTTTCACCACTAATAATTAAGTGGACGTTGGCTCTCTCTCTACTCTCTGTTTGAGGCTGGGATTCATCAACTACACCATTTTGTCCCCACCCTTGACATGATAAGGCTACCATAAAGAAAGCTACTTTCAGAGAGAGAGGGAGGGAGAGAGAAAGAGATGGCTGAGATTGTAGCAGCAGCAGCAGCAGCAGCATACAGCCCATGCCGAAATCTTTTCCCTCTCGTCCTCAGAGGAGGTAAGAGCTTAACCCAAAATTACTTTCCCTGGCATTCACTTCGCATTAAGCGCTTTTCGAAAATCACTGCAGGGAGGAGCACAAGTCCCCCAAATGCAATTACAATGAGATGGGGGAAAAAGAAGTACAAGAACATGATTCTTCCAGCAGCAGCTGCAGCCGGAGGGATGATCGGGAGTAAAGAGAATAAGCAACCTCCCGCCGATATAGTCACATTCTCATCCAACATTTCCACCGAGCTCCCCCTCTACGAACGCCCCGGGGCAGGGCTATTTTTATTCCTCCCTTATTCCCATCCATTTACTCCTCCTCTCACCTGACACAGCTCCCATGCAGGTTTCGTTCGACCATTACCTCCTTGACCGGCCTCGCATATTCAATGCGATTTTCCCCGACCGATGCAGAAGCATGAGGCTCAATGACGTGAGATTGTGCTGCGTGTTCTGTTTCGATATATGCTTCAAAAATCCAAAAAAAAAGAAAGAAAGTTCAAAATAGAGAAAACGATATTTATATATTTTATATTCACGATTTTAAATCAGCATAGCAAATATAAGTAAGGTTCATATTAGATCTCCGGCCCTTTCCAAACTCAATTTGTGATTCATTATTTATTACTTTGCTATTATCTGTTGCAACGAAATCAGGAAGAATGGAGGATACAGATGCTGCCGCTCCAATTCCTGCTCCTGACGGTTAATCCGGTGGTGGACATGCGACTGCGAAGCAAATCACAGGGTAAGGAATACCCATCGTCAATCTCCCGCAACATCACCAGCGTCCTCGAGCTACAAGCTGTAAGAAAGTACATGGAAACATATTTGAGTAGAGCTTCACTAAATTGCCCCAGCTTATAATATGGCAAATGCAGTTAAGAGCTGCTTCTTTTGAGGCGCAGAAGCTTGTTAATATTACCGCCATGACAAAATCCTACAATTTTTAAATTTTGTTTGCTCACTGCTGGTCTGCTGCTGCTGCTGCTGCTGCTTCTTCTTCTTGGAGTAGAAAAGCTTCAAGAGTGCATGAATACGCCCGAAATTCACCTTCACATACCTTATTATAATATCCTGGAAATGTGATCTGCAGACTAGATGGGAGCTCCAAGGATTGGATAGCACCTACGTGCCATCTTACTTCGCGCTGAGTGTGCAGGGGGTGCTGTACCCGGACCGGAATGGCGGCCGCAGACGTCTCAAGGGCGAGCTAGAGATGAGCTTCAGCTTCGTCCTCCCACCTGTGCTTGCTTTGGTCCCTGAGAATGTACTCAGAGGCGTCGCCGAGTCGGTGAGAACAACACAAACTCTACATGCTATGTTATCAGGACGAGCTCCAAAAACTCTGAGATACTTTTGTTCTAACCATGCAGCTTCTGAGAAGGTTGGTGGAGAAGATGAAGCGCGATGTAGACGCAAGGTTGACTGAAGATTTCTGGAGGTTCCAGCGAGAGAAGCTAATAGAGCATGAACGAGCAAAGAGATTTAGAAACTCCTGCAATGGTTCAGAACATAGGAGAGGTTCCTTTTTACTGTAAAGACAGAAAACAAATATAAGAGACAAATTGATGAAAGCGATTATTTTTCCTCGATTTTTTTTACTACTTAACATTATCCAACTACTTTGATCTATAAGAGGCGATGAAATATGTCGTGTGGGAATATGACTTATGTTTCAACTATTATCTGCTACAATGTCTTATGTTCTCTTTTTCTAGTCAGGAAAAGGGCCAGGGCAACACTTATTTTAAAAAGATTGGGATTTCCTATACTGCAAGAGATCGAGCTATATATTGAGAGGTCGAAGACATTATAATTACATTTTATGCTCATTCATGTAGCCTCAAAAATCATTCTAGATGCGTACAAAACTAAACTTTTTTCTTTTCTTTCTGTTTGTTGAAATCTATGAGGTATGCAGAATGGGTATATACGAAATATCGATCCATGGATAGCACACTACACAAAAGTTGTAATTTCAGGTTTTAATGTCAATTTTAAGTGGAAATTCGAGGTGATATGCTTTTTTTTTTTTTTTTGAGAGAAAGGTAGCATGCTACCCGCTTCGTTTATTTTTTAAATAAACTTAGCTAGAAATGTGAAGCAACTAGGCTTCGAACCCGGGTCACGGATATCAACCACCAAGCCCTTTGCCACTTGCACTAGGGACAGTTGATATGCTTTTTGTCCGTTGCTATTTTCATCATCAAAGTTAAGTACTCTCCTTCCTCTATACCTCTTTGATGGGGATTTTGAACACTACCCCTGTAGTATCTCATCTCAGACGAAATTCACAACCTCTCAATTTCACATCTAAAATGAACTTCGGATTTTAGCTTTACTTAGCACTTACTATCACCCTACCAGTATTAAAATTGCTGCTAAAATACACAATATTCATCTATTAATCCAAACAAAAAACTCTACTTTTTTTGTTTTTTTTTTTTTAGTTCAAGATAGTATACTACCGCTTCATTCAATAGGTATATGAATTAGACAACAATAAAAAAAAAAAAAATTAGACTTTAGAAGAAAAAATAAATAAATAAAATAAAATAACTAACAGTAAAACAGGGCCCACAAGTTTCTATGAGAGTGAATCTCAAAAAACAAGCATCCCGATGTTTTTTAAAATTGTCAAATATTCTTTTGTTTCGCTTTTTTAAATTGTTAAATATTCTTCTGTTTCGCTTCAGCTAAATGGTCCACCATGCGGCAGCAATTGTAGCTAATTTTGAGTGTCCTTGGAGGATCTCCTGACATATCAATTAAGTTGACCGGATAATCCGTAGCAAGCTACAAAAATCGCAGCAGAGTAAATTGTGATTAAAAGTGTCCTCCTCCTCCTACACCTCGTCATCCTCATCATCATCATCATAATCGTTCTCTTCGCCATGTCCAAACTTTCATGAGGAGTCGCTTCAGGTGAACATTAGCAAAATATCGACTGGGCCTGATCTATAAACCGGTCCAACACAAATGGCCTCCTAAAATAATTTTCTTTTTTTTTTTATTTCGAACAAATTAACGAAGTAATTTGTTTACACGAAAACCGACGCATTGAGAGTTGCGACATCAAATTTCATTAAAAAAAAAAAAAAAAAAAAAAAAAAAAGGGGGGGGGGGGGGGGGTCAAGAGGATAAGTACAAAAGTACTTGGCACTTAAACACGCAGATTCTTGTAGTACTCTAATCCCACAACATCCTTTCGTGTCTTCGCCTAGAAACCTCGAATTGTTATTTTTTACCACACAACCAAATCCACGTACACAGCAGCAGGACACTCGTCGAGCAAACGCCTCTCCACTCCACCTGCTTCCGCCACGTGTCGCCCCTACAATGCCCTCCTGAGTCACTCTCCCTTTATAATTACACGAGTTGAGTTCCCCATATTCTTGTTCATATTCATTCATTCCCTCTCCGCTGCTACACTATCTATACACTAGCAACGTCCACTGCTACGCAAAAGCGCTTCTTGAACCACCAAAATGGGTAAACACGCTCGCAGGGTGCTGCTGCTTCAGCTGCTTCTGCTTCTGGCGCTGCTGTTCGCGGCGGCGGCTGTGGCGAAGCAGGAAGGGGAGGAAGGGGAGGAAGGGAGGGGGACGGAAGACGAGTCAGCGGAGTCGTGGGCGAACTGGGCTAAGGAGAAGATATCGGGGGGCTTGGGCTTGAAGCACCAGCAGGATGAGGAAGAGCTTTCACGAAAAGCAGGCGAAACCATTAAGAGCACCAGGGAGAAGACCCAGGAAGCAGCTTCAAGTGAGCCCCCCTCCCAGCTCCATCTACTTGTTTAATTAATTGCTCTTGTTTTACGTACGTACGTACGTACGTACGTAGTGTATGTTATATGATTTATTTACCAATCTTATTGATGAAATGAAATTCATGTGCTTGTAGACAAAGCTGAGCAAGCCAAAGAAGCTACGAAAAAAACCTCTTCGACGGCCGGAGATGCTGCGAAGGGAAGCTCCGAGAAGGTGCAGGGGGTTTTCTCAGGTTAATATATACCAGTTTTTTAGTTTGCTTTTATTTAACAGAATATATATATATATATATGAGATATGCCGTGTTTTTAAAAATAAAATTCAAATAGCTTATTTTAATTACAGTAAAATTATTGTAAAGTGTACATTGTATGGATATAAATAAATAATGTTTGTGCTGCAGAGACGGGAAAGTATGCAGCAGACAAGGCCGGGGAGGCGCAGGAGTTGGTGAAGGAGAAGGCGGGGATGACAAAAAACACGGCGGCGGCTACTTCCGAGGAGGCAGCAAAGAAGGCAAAAGTGAAGGCCGAGGAGGTGCAGGAGTCGAAAGAGAAGGCGAAGGAGACCGCGAAGCAGAAGGCGGAGGAGGCGCAGGAGTCGGCGAAGAAGAAGGCGGAGGAAGCGCAGGGGTTGACAGAGAAGGCGAAGGGGGCGGCGACGGAGAAAGTGGAGGAGGCGCAGGAGAAGTTAAGAGAGTCGAAGGAGAAGGCGCAGGAAGTGTACGAGGCCGCTAAGGCGAAGGCGCAGGAGACTCTGGAGAGTGCCAAGGAGAAGTTCTCTTCTAGCTCTGATGAGGAAGAGGAGGATGCGTGGGGTTCTCACAGGAGGGATGATGAGCTTTAGAGCTTTTCATGGATATCTCTCACTTTGTTTCACGTTGTGAGGCATCTTTCTACGTGTACACGTTTCATTCAGTTTGTTGCTGTTGTTGTGTTTGTATTCTATGCTTGTAGAGAAGGGTAGGGACTTCGATCGTGTGCGTGATTGAAAACTCTGAAAAATAAAATATTTTTAGCTTTATCTCGATCCAATCATCAAGATAAAATTTTGATTACCTATGATCAGCTACAGGTGATGGGACTGTGCAAGCCCAAGAGTGGCCCAAAACACATGAATGGGCCGGATTTTGGCCCAACATAGCTGAAAGGAATGCGAACTCCAATAGTGTAATCTCAAAACTACCATATTTGTTGTTCTTATAGTATGATACAATATTGTGCCTTTCAATCTCAAAACTGCTATGTTTAATCCTGGTTGCTTTTGGATTATGATGATTTTAACAGAGAAGATAACGAAAATGCTAAGGAGAATGAAAATGTAATCACAAAATACTTTGATAGTTAGAATCACATAAAATTAAAGTCAAAAAATAATTAACTAGGAGGAGTAATATTTAAAGTTATTCTATAATGTACATACTTGTACTTATTGTCTCAGGATAGTGACATGTAGGAAATTCCAAAGGGTGATGGTGAATAGGATTTGACTAAGCTGCATTAAGATCTAGTCCAAACTTATTTTTCTCCATTATTTCATGAATGATCTCAATCAACTTGTTTAAATCCATCAAATCAAATTGTTTACTTGGCCTAATTTCTAATGGTTCTATAAAGAGAGAGAGTGATGGAGTACGTCCCTGACCCAAGGACATCAAAATTTGGAGATCCTACTTAAAATTCAAATGAAAGGTTTAGGTATTTGACAAATGAAACATTTAGTTTTCTTTTTGCAATCGAAAGTTGAAAAGCTTCTAAATTCTACAATTTAATTTCTGTTGTGAAGAGTAGCTGAGCTTGAGCTTGCATCAGGATGGCCTAATGGGCAAGTGGTGAATTTTATTGGATCGAATTAATTTGAGTTGAATCAACAAGGGATCTCAACCTAATATATATATATATATATATATATATTCAATAATTAGTTTATAAAAGGGAATTTAGATATATAGAGTAATATACAACTTTTTAGAGTAGGATGCAATTTAAGTAAATCAAAATTTTCTTCTTTTGCACCTTAATTTACATGCTTGCCTATAAGAAATAGATCATCTATTTTTAGGAAATGTTATAAAATATTAGGCGAATGAAAATGTTTTGAAGGGTAGGTGAAATAATCCACTTTTAGAGTAGGAATGTTTTGAAGCCCCAATTCCTCCCATTCACATATGAAACAAATGCTATTAAAATTAGAATACTACTACAATTAACAGATATTTTATGAAAACTGTTCCTATCATAAAATTGTCCCACTCATTTTTTATATTATGTAAACAAAAAAATTTATGAGTCATATTCATCACCTATAATACGATAAAGCTTTGTAAATTATAAATAAAATACTATTTGTACATCCAATCATGGATGTACATTTTATACCTCCACTCAT
Organism: Tillandsia fasciculata; assembly: GCA_029168755.2. Taxonomy (NCBI): domain Eukaryota; kingdom Viridiplantae; phylum Streptophyta; class Magnoliopsida; order Poales; family Bromeliaceae; genus Tillandsia; species Tillandsia fasciculata. The sequence goes on along the minus strand of CM054947.1, from coordinate 887,847 downwards.
TCAAAGATGGAGAACTTCTTTATAAGATGATGGATGAAATTCATCCTATCTTTAAATGGGTGGAGTGTAAGATAAACACTCTTTTTTGAATGTATAGTTATTTTTAAAAAATGATATTCGTTGGCATGTTATTATTTTATTTTATTTTATTTTATATCTTAAATGCGATTGAATGCGATTGACTAAGCAAATAGTTCATAACTTTTCAAAGAAACACTGAGGCAAGCAAGCAACATGTGACGAATCATTGAGCAGTAAAGTCATAATCCTAAGCATTTAAATGTCAATCCAGCTGTTTAAACATATATGCTCTATTAATTTCGTCCAGAAAATAAGGCAATTGGGAATATAGAATGTACAATTATTTGTTTCTTACAATGCTATCCTTGACAATTCACCAGAGGATCTCCCACCTCTACCTTAGTACCGTAGTTGACCTGAAAATTAGTGGAATACAATTTATTCCACTAAGATATTTTTTATTCATGATAAACTAATTTACAGCAAAATTTCTTCTAACTTAATTATTTTGTTTGAAAAGCAATATAAAATTATTCATTTCCATATATTAAACATAATAAATAATCTTTCATTTAAACTATAGAGATTTTTTTTTTTTTTTTTTTTTTTGATGGAGGAGCTTTTATTATATATATATATATATATATATATATATATATATATATATATATATATAGTCCGGCTAGAATACTATCGATAGCACCAAACAATTGATACTATTAAGTTTTCAGCCGTTGGATTAAAAAAATATACGATTGGGATTAGAGTGGTTCCCTAAGATTTTTACTATTCAACCAACCACCTAGTAAATCTTAGGAGATCACTATAATCACAACCGCATATATTTTTATCCAACGGTTAAAAATTTGATAGCACCAATAGCTTGGTGCTATCGATAATATTCTATCATAATTATATATATATATATATATAATTTTCTAACTTTAGTTTATTATAATTTTATATATATATTATAATATTATACCAGACCAGCTGGAAAATCAAGAGGGCAATTAAACCTATTATATTCTTATTATATGAAGAGAGATTTTTGTTGTTATTTATTATTAGCTCGTCCGCTGTATCATCTCCAACACAATCCCCACAACCATACTCCCAATCTCTTCATCCTCCTCCTCCTCCTCCTCCTCCTCCTCCTCATCACTCCCCTCTAACCATGGGCTCCGAGATCCAACCCTCAAAACCCGGACTCGGCGCCGACTCCACCCTCTCCACCAAATCCCCGCCCAAAACCCCGACGGATTCGGCGCCGAATCCCTTCCAAAACCCCATCCTCCCCACCCCGATCTCCACGCCCCACGGCACCGCCAACAAGCTAACCCTAATCCCCCTCATCTTCCTCATCTACTTCGAGGTCGCGGGGGGGCCCTACGGCGCCGAGCCCGCCGTGTCCTCCGCGGGGACCCTCTACGCCCTCATCGGCTTCGCCGTGTTCCCCTTCATTTGGAGCGTCCCCGAGTCCCTCGTCACCGCCGAGCTCTCCACGGCGCTCCCGGGCAACGGGGGATTCGTCCTCTGGGCCGATCGCGCCTTCGGGCCCTTCGCCGGGTCCCTGATGGGCACGTGGAAGTACCTCAGCGGGGTCATCAACAGCGCCGCGTTCCCCGCGCTCTGCGTCGACTACCTCGCCCGCGTAGTCCCCGCCGTGGGCTCCGGCCGCGCCCACACCGGCGCCGTGGTGGGGTTCAACATCGCCTTCTCGTTCCTCAACTACACGGGGCTCAGCGTCGTCGGGTGGGTCTCGGTGGCGCTCGGCGCCGCGTCGCTCGCGCCGTTCGTGCTCATGACGGGGTTCGCCCTTCCGCGGCTGCGGCCGCGGCGGTGGCTCGCAGTGGCGGAGGATAAGGACTGGAGGCTCTTCTTCAACACGCTGTTCTGGAACTTGAATTTCTGGGACAGCGCGAGCACGATGGCCGGGGAGGTGGATCGGCCGGAGACGACGTTCCCGAGAGCTCTGGTGGTGTCGGTGCTGATGACGTCGCTGGGGTATCTGGTGCCGCTCATGGCCGGGACCGGCGCCATCGACGACTCGCCCAGCGCGTGGGGCGACGGCTACTTCGCCGACGCCGCAGGTTCGTACGCTCCTCCTCCTCCTCCGCTCTCACTTCTCTTCTCGCTGTCGTTTTACCGTGCATGGTTGCCCGTATTGAATAATCTCACTGGTTTGGGTTATATTTGTTTTAGCCCGGCCTTTATATTGGGCCTAATTTGTTTCAGGCCCATAGATCGTGCGCTAGGTGTTTGTCTTACGCGGTTTCTATCAAATCCTAATTATAATCAGCGGTCCATTGTACTCCGTCCTGGCCCGGTCCATTGTGCTCTATGTCTCAAAACCATTTGCTCGATGGTAGCACCTACTAATCTTTAATTTCCATTTGAAATTGGACTTTAGCTCTAACTAATCATTTTAACGATGCGTCAATAGGTTCTTAGACCGTTTGACGCTAAACTCCTTTTTACCTTTCCTAGTAGAATCTCCGAGCGCGTATGCAAAGTATAGATACACAACGTACGTTAGTACCCATAAGAATCGTGCTCCTAAAATAAATAAATAAATAAATTCATGCACGCAGGGCAGATCGCGGGAAGTTGGCTCAAGTACTGGATTGAGGTCGGGGCGGTGCTGTCAACGATCGGGCTCTACGAGGCGCAGCTGAGCAGCAGCGCGTTCCAGCTGATGGGCATGGCGGACCTGGGACTCCTCCCGCGCTTCTTCGCCCGCCGCGCCCCCTTCTTCGACACGCCCTGGGCCGGCATCCTCGTCTCCAGCCTCATCACCTTCGGCATGTCCTTCTTGAGCTTCAACAACATCGTCGCCTCCGCCAACTTCCTCTACAGCCTCGGCATGCTCCTCGAGTTCGCCGCCTTCCTCCGCCTCCGCCGCTCTCGCCCCGACCTCAAGCGCCCCTTCGCCGTCCCCGTGCCCTTCCCGGCCTTAGTGCTCATGTGCATCGTCCCCTCCGTGTTCCTCGTCTTCATCATGGTCATCGCCAGTTGGAAGGTGTTCGTCATAAGCGCCGGGTTCACGGTGCTCGGCGTCGGCATTTATTATCTCATGGGGTTTTGTAAGGCGAGGGGGTGCCTCAAGTTCAGCGACGGACGCGGGGAGGAGGAGAGAAGAAGATCATCAGGAGGTGGCGATGAGATTTAACTGTGGACAAAGTTTATTTAAAATTATAAAATTATTATTCTTGGTTAACTAAAAGAGTAACGTGGTGCACTATGTCCACGCAATAGATGCTTCTGTTTCTCTGTAACTGATGCTACTCCTTGTATTTGACTTGGTAGACCAATGCCAAACAATACACAATAGTTTCTCATTTGTTTTAGTGCATATATAATTTTTAACTTGCATTGAGATCCTAAACCTACTCCCAAGTATATATAGAGCAATGCAGCTTATTATGTACACGCATAACTAATTTCTTTTATATTACAAAATCATACATGTAATTCATTCTTATTGATACGGTCTAAACATGTACAGTACTCTAATACAACATGATACATGATAGTATTTTGGTATCGTATTCATATGGGACATGTATTGTCAAATGTACAGAGTTTAGAATCCAGTAGAATTCTATCTGTTCCATACCAGCGTTAGCTCCTCTACATCCTCTTGTCCCAACTTACTAAATTCGGTGCATATTGCTTCGTTCACACGTTTTTCCAATATACATCTTCACTCAATTTACACACCACAAAGATCATACACAGTCACGCATAAACATTGAATCGAGTCTCTTTGGCTCGTATAGGTATAGATACAGTACGGGCTTCTACACTTTAAACTAGAATCAGTTGATCATCTTTTCTCTTTGTTTTTTTTATTTTTTTTTAAAGAAAAATAGTACGTTATCCGTTTCGTTTATGTATTTTAAAAAATAAATTTAACTGAAAATGAGAAGCAACTAGGCTTCAAACTCGAGACCTCGAATATCTAGTAGTGTTTTTTTTTTTTTTTTTTTTGAGAGGAGAAATATAGTATGCTATCCGTTTTATTTATTTTGAAATAAATTTAACTGAAAATATAAAATAATTAAACTTCGAACTTGAAATCTCGAGTATCAACCACCAAACTCTTCGCCACTTGCGCTAGAAACGGTCGATTACTAATAGCGTTTCTTGAAAGAGCTTTTTGACTATATTATAGAAATTTATGGAATATATAGTAACAAAATACTAGATAGACAATATAGTTAGAAAAAAACAGTGTAATCTTTAGAAATCTTAATTTATTCATTAGCTACAATTAAAACAAATTAAATACTTGGTAAACCAGTAAAATAAAAATTGCTATAAAAAGTGATTATGTTTTGATTATATTTTGTAACTCGTTTCGCCGTATTTTTTTTTATTCTTCATCTTTTTTTCTTTTTCTTTCTACTTATTTTTTTATTGAGGCCCAAATATTTTACATTTATAGTTAAATTTAATTACTTTGACTAATGAATAAAATAAATAGCGTAATATTTTTATTTTTTTTAAAAAATCATACATTACGTACCCAACATATATAACACAGAAATGCTAATCATACTACATAGACCAAAATCGTTGCATACTGATTTGGATGATTTGAGTAGGGATGACCATGGTAAATGTAATGTCTCATTTGTATGACCATATGGATGCAGAGCACACAAACACGTGTGGTATTATCCCATGTGAATGACCATAATAAAGTAATCAGTGTCAGATGTACCAACAAGACATGATGCCCATCACCATCATATCAAAAAAAAGTGTCAATGCTCAAATAATAAAGCTAATTAATCAGTTTAAAAAAGCTCAAAGAGATTCAAAAGAGGATATTTTTTCCAACATAATACCTATATATATATATATATAGAGTTGGGCTGGAATGCTATTGATAGCACCAACCCAACTTTGCCACCCATTTTTTAGCCTTTAGATCGCATTGAGATTTGTGCATGCTCTTTAATGAAAGAGAAAAGTCTTTTACTTTTACTTTTTCTTTTTACTTTTTTTTTTTTTTTTTTTCATTAAAGAGCCTGCACAAATCTCAATGCAATCTAAAGGCTAAAAAATGGGTGGCAAAGTTGGATTGGTGCTATCAATAGCATTCCAGCCCAACTCTATATATATATATATATAGATATATATATATATATATATATATATTGGTGTAAAATTCAAATTCTCAATAATAATAATAATAATAATTATTATTATTAATTAATTTATTTTTATTTATTATTTTTTTGTTATGTAATTAATTACATATGTCCCTTGTTTGGTCGTCCTGCTCGTGCGCCTCAAGTGAGCCCGCTCCACGCGCGCGACCTCTTTCACGGACATCATGCGCGATGGTCTAATGTTGCATCAATAATGTTCGACTCTCACACCCACTTTTCTATATATGTATTTTTGTATTTTTTTTCTATTGTTGATAGACATAAAAACATAGAACATTACAGAAAAATTTAGTCAAAAAAAATAAATTCTGCATGCCTAATTTTTTAAATATATAATTCTAATTTTAAAAAAATTTATTGCTAAAATAATAATGCAAAATAAAGAGGAGGAAGTGTTGGGATAGTACCTTAAATTGGAAACAAGAGAGAGGGGGGAGAGAGAAGGCCAGTTTAAGAGAAAAAATAAATTAAGATGAAAAATAATATATTTAATATAAATAAATAATTTTTAATATTTTTTTGTAACATGATAATTCATTCTCATCGACCTCTCTTTTAAATCGAATCATCTTTTGAAACCGTCATACAGTGAAACATCATTATTTTTTCTCTCCTCTGCTCTTTATTCAACGGAGATGGGATTCACCCTATAATCAACGTGCTCCTTAATTATCTCATTACTTTTCCTCTCCTTCATCCTCACGGGTCCCTCTTTTTAACCGAATCTCTTTTTTAAACCGAACCATCTTTTAAAACTAAACCGTTCAACATCCAGTGAAATCTCATGACTTTTTTTCTTCCCTCCTCTCTATATTAGATATATGTGCTAAAAGCCAACTGACCGACACATATTTTTTTTTTAGAATATAAATTTGTATTTGATATTTTACATTATGAATGTTACTGGATTTTTATTTTCATTCATGTTGTGTTTGTGCTCATGAATTGTCCATGGAATTAATAAGATGATGATACATATTATTGAGAGTTGAGAATTTGAGACATGTATCATTAAAGATTAATTCCTAAATGCTCTCGATCGATGGATCATCACGAGGAAAGTGATTGATCCGGTGAGATTGGTGCACAGGTCACTTCCCTTTTAGAGTAGACGAGTCTCGAGTCAACAGTGTGGCGACACTGGAGCGAAAGTGTAGGTGGTTGTTGGAGAACAAGAGTACCGAGCGTGACCATCACAAGAAGTTATTTGGATGCCTACTCACTCATCAGCGACTTACTCGATGTTACAGTAATGTGACTGGTCCTTTGATCTGTGGTGCCTCGACTATTCACAATAGGATTAATTACTGTAGTTTGTATGATGATCGGATCTCCATGATGGAATTGCAGGGCGAGTAGTGGCTTCCGGAGGCTACGCACACCTTGGATGATTAATGCAACTTTCCCGGAGATTGATTAGTGTACGATAACAATTGTAGCTAAAAGATTTGGTATAGTTTATGATAATTATAGTAGCTAGCCAAGGTCTTACTTTGATGCATGAATATTTTATCCGTTATATATATTATTTTGATTTATTTAAAAAATTTATACATTTAAATAATAAAAAGTATAATTAAATATTTTAAAAATAAGATAAATCACATCACATGTAAAATATTCTATCCTATATTCTTATCAAATTTTTAATAATAAGACAGTTCAATAAATAAAAATAAAATTTTCTACTTATAATCATACTAGAAAAATTTATACTAAACTAACTTATTCTAACATTCAAATAGAGTTTTAAAAACCGACAATAATCTACCATACCGTAAATAAATAAATAAATAAACTCCATGAAAGCATTGACATTCAGCTATAGCAATAAATAAGAACTATTAATTGTTGGGTCGTTGGATCGGAGATTACTAATCAATTTACATGCACCGGAACACCAAGTAGTACTGTGGCACAGTGGCAGTGAGACAGGAATTTAAATGCTCAGTACTCTAAGCCAAAAGATTGTGTATTTTTTATTTTTTTCTTAAAGAGAAAGATATGAAACTATATATCCATTTTGTTCATTGTTTTTAAAATAAATCGAGCGAAAAATATTAAACTAGCTAGGCTTCCAACGAGAAAAATAAATATTAAATAGGCTAAATTATAAAAAATCCCCATCTAATATCCCGCTTTTCCACTTTTTTCCCTGTCGTTTAAAAGTCGACAATCTGCCCTCTCGTAATTTCAGAAATATGCAGTTACCCCCCGCCGTCACGAAACCGTGAGTGAACCGTCAAGTTTTTGAGAAAATTTTTTTAATATACCCAAAATACCCTTAATAAATGGCGGAAAACAACTTAAAAGCCATTCTCTTTCCCTCCCAGCCAGCATGGTCCTCCATTGTCTGATTACGCCCAAAAAAAAAAAAAAAAGAGGACGCCCCCAAAAAATCAGCCCATTTTTTCTGAGAAGGTAAGTTTGAAATTTTTATGTTTGAATTTTTTCAAACCCCACCGATTTTATATGTTTGATTTTTTGTTCTTCTCCTGTGATCTACAATTTCATCCACAAGGTAAGTTTGAATTTTTTATGTTTGATTTTTTTTTCAAACCCAAACCGGTTTTATATGTTTGATTTTTTTTCTTCTCCTGTGATATGCAATTTTCATCCACAAGGTAAGTTTTTGGGTATTTGAGTTTCTCTCTGTGTTTTATTATATTAAATTGCATACCTATTTTTTTTAAAAAAAAATTTCTTCATTGATGGCTGCAGCACAATGTCCACCTCATCATGTAGTAGTTGCACTGCTGGGAAATTAAATGTGAATAATCCTATTTGCTTCTGTGGATTAAAGGCGCCTCTGAGAACATCACTAACAATCGATAATCCCGGAAGACGATTTTATGGTTGCGTAAACTACAAGAGAAATGGTTATGATTTTTTTCGTTGGCATGATCCATAGATATGCAAGCGAGGAAAGGAATACATCATCGAACTCCATGAACAAATGACCCAGTTGAAAAAAAAATTAATAGCATTGGAAAATGAAGTTTTGGCTACTGCTGAAGATAAGAATGCTCTTAGTATTAAGTTGACAGATGTTGAAAATTCGAGAAAAGCGCTTCGAGAGAAAATGGATAGGCTAATAGACAAAATGATATTGTACGAGATGAAGCTAATTAAAGGAGAAAGACAATAAGAAGATTCACAAACACTATATGTTTCTTATTTTTAGTTTGCTAATTATTTTATTGTGGTATATACTAATATGAATAGACTCGTACTATATAGCATGGTGCTATGTGTGTTGTTATTTATGCCACCTTATTTTGTTTTCAACTGAGTGACATATTATGTAATATATTGATATGTAAGCTATGCAAGAGATTTAAGCTATGCAAGATATTTTTGAATACAACATGGTATTCAATTCTGAATGTTGAATGTACACATGTACGTAGTGAATGTTGAATATATTTATGAATGTTGAATGTACTTATGAATGTACTTATGAATGACAATGAGAAGATTCACAAATACTTATGAATGTTGAATGTACATGCATGTAGTGAACTACCTGCAGTGAAAAACCCATTGTGAACACATTGTGTCTGCATGTAGTGAACTACCTGCACATTCACTAACTACATGTAGTGAACCATCTGCAACTATCTGCATATTCACTACACAGATTTTTAGTGAAGAACTATAACTAAACACATGCAGTTAGTTCACTACATATAGTATAGATTCACTATCTGCACACAGTATAGTTCACTACATGTAGTATAGATTCACAGATTGACTACATGTGAAGAACTATAACTAAACACATGCAGTATAGTTCACTTTCTGCACACAGTGAACATGCAGTGAAGTAGTGAACTATCTGCACACAGTGAACTAAACACAGATTTTTAGTATAAAATTCACTACAGATTGAACTAAACACAGATTGAACTAAACACAGATTCACTACATTCAAAGCTTCACAGATTTGCCGTGAACTAAACCAAAATGATCAAGCTCAGATTCTAAACACAACCAAAATGATCAAGTTCAGATTGAAGTAAATCAAGATTTTTAGTGATGAACATGCAGTGAAGTAGTGAACTATGTGCACACAGTGAACTAAACACAGATTTTTAGTATAAACACAGATTGAACTAAACACAGATTGAACATGCAGTGAAGTAAACCCAGATTTCTGCACAAAGTTGAACTAAACAGAGATTGAACTAAACACAGATTCACTACATTCAAAGCTTCACAGATTTGAAGTGAACTAAACCAAAATGATCAAGCTCAGATTCTAAACACAACCAAAATGATCAAGTTCAGATTGAAGTAAACCCAGATTTTTAGTGAAGAACTATAACTAAACATATGCAGTTAGTTCACTACATGTAGTATAGATTCACTATCTGCACACAGTATAGTTCACTACATGTAGTATAGATTCACAGATTGACTACATGTGAAGAACTATAACTAAGCACATGCAGTATAGTTCACTTTCTGCACACAATGAACATGCAGTGAAGTAAACCCAGATTTTCAGTGAAGAACATGCAGTGAAGTAGTGAACTATCTGCACACAGTGAACTAAACACAGCTTTTTAGTATAAAATTCACTACAGATTAAACTAAATACAGATTGAACTAAACACAGATTCACTACATTCAAAGCTTCACAGATTTGCAGTGAACTAAACCAAAATGATCAAGCTCAGATTCTAAACACAACCAAAATGATCAAGTTCAGATTGAAGTAAACCCAGATTTTTAGTGAAGAACTATAACTAAACACATGCAGTTAGTTCACTACATGTAGTATAGATTCACTATCTGCACACAGTATAGTTCACTACATGTAGTATAGATTCACAGATTGACTACATGTGAAGAACTATAACTAAACACATGCAGTATAGTTCACTTTCTGCACACAGTGAACATGCAGTGAAGTAAACCCAGATTTTTAGTGATGAACATGCAGTGAAGTAGTGAACTATGTGCACACAGTGAACTAAACACAGATTTTTAGTATAAACACGGATTGAACTAAACACAGATTGAACATGCAGTGAAGTAAACCCAGATTTCTACACATAGTTGAACTAAACAGAGATTGAACTAAACACAGATTCACTACATTCAAAGCTTCACAGATTTGTAGTGAACTAAACCAAAATGATCAAAACTATAAGTTATTGAGTGGAATACTAAACAAAACTACAAGTTATTGAGTGGAATACTAAACAAGTTATTGAGTGGAATACTAAACAAAACTACAAGTTATTGAGTGGAATATACTAAACAAGTTATTGAGTGGAATACTAAACAAAACTGAACTACAATTGGAAACTTACCTTTTGTCTGTCAGATATGAAAGTCCATCCATGAGCCTCTAATGGGCCAATTGCTTGTAGCAAATTGGTAAGAAACCCATTCCATGAATCCTTCAGTTCAGCCTCTACAACAACAATGGCCACTGGAAACATCTGATTGTTTCCATCTCTACCAATAGCACTGATAAACTGTCCACCAGATGGTCCCTTTAGAAAACAGTCATCAATGCCAATAATAGGTCTACACCCTTCCTTTAATCCTTTGATTTGAGCATCATAGGATACAAAAATCCGTTGAAACACAGGGGCTAACTCCAGTTGAGGCCTTTTCACAACTAAAAATGCAAGGTTGCCTGGATTTTTTATCCTGATGATGTTGCAATAATCCCACAATTTCATGAATTGCTCTTCATGTGGTCCCATTATAACCTCCTTTGCCTTTTTCTTAGCTCTATATATTTGGCTCTTAGAGACATCGATGCATAACTCCCTCCTCAAAGTCTTTTTCATTGCTGATGTTGACCATTTAGGATCATCTCTCAGTTGCTCCAAGTATTTATTTGCAATCCATGTTGAATTAGCTTGGGAGTTTGTGAATAGCCTACCACACTTATGCTCAGGTTGCAAAGACTTGATTTGAAAGCATTCCTCATATGCATTCCAAGATGCATGCACCTCCATCCACATTTTTTTCCCTGCTCACCATCTTTTTTGCAGATAACAGTAACTCTATTACCCTCATTCTTGACAAAATTGAAATCGTATCCATTTAATATTGCATGCTGCCTCAGCAATGTTCTAAACTCTCCAGCTGATGCAAATTTCATTCCTAATTTTAGTTGTGGACTCTCCACATCTTTTTTGTTGAAGACAGGATACTTTGGCCATGAAGTACCATGTTCATCTGATGAGGATAAACTACCGAGATCTTCACTAGGCTCATAGTCTGAATCCTGCGCAGTATCTTGACCATCTTTTGCTCTTTGCTCATTAACCGAAGCATATGTTGGTTTAGAACTAGTGGCACCTCCCTCACTTGTCCCATTATTGTCATCCGCATCATCTACCATGTTGGTATTGATGCAGAAATCACTATCATTAATGCTATCCTCATCACTATCACCAAAGTTGCTCCATTCATACAAACTATCACTATCAGAATCATTCTCACCATCTACAATGTTATCTTTAACCGGTTTAGTTGCAATACAGTCATCACTATCACTATCACTTTCAGATTCATCCTCAATGTCAATAATTGTCTTCTTGAACCCCTTGCTCCCCTTGCTCCCCTTGTGCATCTACATTCTTCACTTGCTCCCCTTGCTCCCCTTGTGCAGCCATATTTGGTGTCAACTCATTTAACACCTCATCACTAACCATTTCTGGAGAAACAACATAGAGTGTAATGATACCAAGATCATCATGGCACGTGAGCATCTCTAGCACTGCTTTGTCACCATCCACTAGCTTCAAACCATTAGTAAAATCTTCAATAGGCTTAGTGTAGTATATCACGGACTCTTTTGTTAATCCAAGGCTCTCAACCATATTCCATAATTCAATAATGGACATCAAATCTGGGTCCACATTATCGGCATAGGATATTTTGTCTCCACTATATTCTGTTATAGGATCACCTTTAAAAATTCCCCCATAGTGAATTTCTAGCGTTCTCAATTCCATCTGGTACAGAAATAAAGTTGGAATTGATCAGCAGAGGATGTGAATTTAAATGACACAAAAGTACCCTACTACAACTCAAATTTAATTCACTTAAATGGTAAAATTAGCCTACTGCAACTCAAATGTTATTCATCTATAAAGTACAAAGTTTAACACACAGCCGCTTACCAGGTCAACAAGACATACGAATGAATATGAGGGACCACAAGTATTAAATATTTGCTAAGCAACTAATTAAATATTTGCTAAGCAACTAAAACCATCCAGTAGAGGGACCACAAGTATTAAATATTTGCTAAGCAACTAATTAAATATTTGCTAAGCAATTAAAACTATCCAGCAGAGGGACCACACGTACTTCCGAAAATTTATATAACATCTTATCTACAACCCAATCTTATCTAACACCCCAAGTAAATGCAACAGATAAACCCTATAAAAACCCAAGTAATCAAATCCCCAATTATCCAGACATACTGTAAATTAATTAAAAATCAAAAAATATATGAACCACAGATGACAATATTTGTTGGAATCACCTCGTTCGACTCTCGCACCGTCCTTCTTGGCTCAATGGCGGTCGCCTGAGTCTTCTGCTTCGAATGAGGCTCGGCTTCGTCTTCGTCGCTTCGACTCAAGCTTCGATATAGGCGATGGAGTTTCGTTTCCGCCCTCTTCAGGTGAATCAGGCTTCTAATTAGGGCACAGACCAGTCAGTTCTTCTCTCTCTCTCTCTCGTTCTCTCTCTCTCTTCGAATCAGGCGATGGAGTTTCGTGCGAATCAGGCTTCAAATTAGGGAAAGAACATATTTTCGTTCTTCTTTCTCTCGTTTTCTCCCTCTCTCTCTCTCTTGCTCTCTCTTAGATCTCTCGTTTTCTCCCTCTCTCTCTCGTTCTCTCTCAGAATATAAGGTAAGGGAATAATGGTCATTTTACCCCTTCCGTTAACGGCGTTGTCCCCTAAAGGCATTTCTGAAATTACGAGAGGGCAGATTGTCGATTTTTAAATGACAGGAAGGTAAAGTGGAAAAGCGAGATATTAGAGAAAAATTTTCTGTAATTTATTAAATTTTTAGTGAGCTGTGCTTAAATTGTAATTGTTTAAGAACATTTCTTTTGGAATTTGGTAATAAGAAAAAAAAAAAGAGTTGATAAAATTAATAGCCAACTTGGGTTAGCATGGCGCTGTGGGACTAGACATTGCTGCTGTTATTATTATTATCTCCTACACCAGCTACACTCCATTGATCATCTCCCACTGTAATCTCCACAGGGAACTATGAGCTCCGAGATACAACTCCACAGTCCCTCAAAACCCAAGTCCCCACCCAAAACCCCAACAAATGATTCGAGCACGAGTCCCCTCCGCAACCCCATCCTCCCCACCCCGATCTCCACCCCACCACCCAAAACCCCAACAAATGATTCGAGCACGAGTCCCCTCCGCAACCCCATCCTTCCCACCCCGATCTCCACCCCCCGCGGCACCGCCAACAAGCTAACCCTAATCCCCCTCATCTTCCTCATCTACTTCGAGGTCGCGGGGGGACCCTACGGCGCCGAGCCCGCAGTGGCCGCGGCGGGGCCCTTCATCGCCCTCCTCGGCTTCGCCGTGTTCCCCTACGCATGGGGAGTCCCCGAGTCCCTCGTCACAGCCGAGCTCTCCACCGCTCTCCCGGGCAACGGCGGATTCGTCATCTGGGCCGATCGCGCCTTCGGGCCCTTCGCCGGGTCCCTGATGGGCACATGGAAGTACCTCAGCGCCGTCATCAACAGCGCCGCGTTCCCCGCGCTCTGCGTCGACTACCTAGCCCGCGTCGCCCCCGCCGTGGGCTCCGGCCGCGCCCGAGCCGCCGCCGTGGCGGGGATGAACCTCGCCCTCTCGTTCCTCAACTACACGGGGCTCAGCGTCGTCGGGTGGGTCGCGGTCGCGCTCGGCGCCGCGTCGCTCGCGCCGTTCGCGCTCATGGCCGGGTTCGCGGCGCCGCGGCTGAGGCCGCGGCGGTGGCTCCTGGTGGCGAAGGAGAAGGATTGGAGGCTGTTCTTCAACACCTTGTTCTGGAACCTGAACTTCTGGGACAGCGCGAGCACGATGGCGGGGGAGGTGGAGCGGCCGGAGACGACGTTTCCGAAAGCGCTGGGAGTGTCGGTGGTGATGACGTCTGTGGGGTACCTGGTGCCGCTCATGGCCGGCATTGGCGTGGTTGACGCCCCGCCCAGCGAGTGGGGCGATGGCTTCTTCGCCGACGCTGCAGGTACGTACGTACGTACGCACGCACGCTAGCTAGCTACTTCCTAATTATTACTTCTTACCCTGCTCTTGTCATTATTTATTATTATCATTATTATTATTATTATTATTTTGAGCAAATGCTCTTGTTATTAATTATTAACTAATAACGATTGGGAGAGAGTTGCGTTAATTGTGGGGTCATTAGCAATAATAAATTATTGTATCTAAATGACAAATTTAAAATATTTAAATTATTTTTTGTTGACTAAATCACATATTTAAAATATTTAAATTAAATTATTATTATTAATGTTTTATATATGCTATCATCGTCCGATCAAATACATACAGCGATATATAACTAGTTTCGCTAATCTTACTATTTAGATTCCTGATCACTTAGCATATCATCTTAATTATCTTTCAGATCATGAGCCGGGACTCGTCACACACTTTCGATTGATAATTATTTTGAAATCAAATATAATAATTCGGTTCACTAAAAATAATAACTTAATAAATTTAAATTATAAATTATAAATATTTAATTTTAATTATTATTATTATACACTTTCGACTAATAATTAATTTTGAAATCAAATATAATAATTCCATTCACTAATAATAATAACTTAATAAATTTAAATTATAAATTATAAATATTTAATTTTAATTATTATTATTATTATTAATCATTTTTTTTAATATATTTAATCATAATTTTTTTATTATTATTATTCAACGTGAAATGCCTGTCTTTACTTTAGCCGGCCCTGTGAGCATCCTCAATGGCCTTTGTACCCGTAAATACGACCCCTACACCTACTCTCTTTTTTAACACTTAAAAAAAAAATTAAGTATAAATTGCTCCACATATATACTTATATATTATACTATTTATCGAAAATTGCACCTTTTATATTTATATTGTACCATGTATACTTGTGTTTTTTTGTTTCTTGCGTTAGATGTATAAATATTATATATCGTACGTCTTTCAAAATAAAAATAAAAAAAAAACTCATATATATTATAATTAACATGTAAATTATTTTAAAAGTCACAGTTTAGTCAGATTTTAAAGAGGCATCGCGCAAAGGGAGATCCAAGTTTATAAAATCTTAAAAAAAGATATATATATATATATATATATATATATATATATATATATTGTGCAAAAAGGCCTATAGTTATTTAACGGTCTCCTCATTTTCTAATATTTTCGCATTACTCTTTGTAAACTTTTTATCTGTATTATATTAATGCGTTCTTCCACTGAGCCGGCCAATATATGGAACTCCTTTCTCCTTTCCTAGTAGAATCTCAAAGCGCAGGGTTCAGAAACACCAATATTTATGGAGACCTGATCCTAGCTCCTAACAATCGAGAGAATTTATACGTGCTCTTGTTGAGGTGCGTGCGTGCATGCATGCAGGGAGGATCGCGGGGAGGTGGCTCAAGTACTGGATCGACGCCGGCGCAGTACTGTCGACGATCGGGCTCTACGAGGCGCAGCTGAGCAGCAGCGCGTTCCAGCTGATGGGCATGGCAGACCTGGGCCTCCTCCCGCGCTTCTTCGCCCGCCGCGCCCCCTTCTTCGACACCCCCTGGACCGGCATCCTCCTCTCCAGCCTCATCATCCTCGGCATCTCCTTCATGAACTTCAACGACATCGTCGCCTCCGCTAACTTCCTCTACAGCCTCGGCATGCTCCTCGAGTTCGCCGCCTTCCTCCGCCTCCGCCGCTCCCGCCCCGACCTCAAGCGCCCCTTCGCAGTCCCCATGCCCTTCCCGGCCTTAGTGCTCATGTGCCTCGTCCCCGCCGCGTTCCTCGTCTTCGTCATGGTCATCGCCAGTTGGAAGGTGATCGTCATAAGCGCCGGGTTCACTGTGCTCGGCGTCGGCGTGCATTGTCTCATGGGGTTTTGTAAGGCGAGGGGGTGCCTCAAGTTCAACGACGGACGCGGGGAGGAGGAGAAGGTGCTGGGTGAGGAGAGAAGAAGATCATCAGGAGGTGGTGATGAGGTTTAATTGATGAGGAGATAATTAATTTGTATTATATATTAATAAATCCGTGAACACATATATATATAATATATAGTTCAGTAGTTCACCTTCACCATCTCCTTCTAAATTTAAAAATTATTCTTTGTAAAAGTAATGTTGGAGGGAGATGATGATTCTGCTGTCCGTAGATGATTAGATGGACTAGGTCCACGCAGAGATGCTGCTTCATATGTTTGACTGGGTGCGTAGAGCAATGCCAAATAATTAACACACAATTTATAGTTTCTCATTTGTTTAAGTGCACATTTTTTTGGTACATTAATTGAGACCCTAAATTAACCTATTGCAAATGTAGCAATGCAGCGTATGTACACATGCATAACAAATCTTCCCATGTCAACAAACCATATATGTACACGATCGAACTTCACACACACACAAAATTTAAAAAAAGGAAACAAAAGGAAATTAAACAACAAACCAATCTCACTTAATTTGTATAATCTAAATAAACCATTTACATCCTCTGCACCTCCCCTGGAGGTATGAAATAATCGGCAGAGAGCCCCCGCACATTGAACACCGCATCCTCAATAGTCCAAACCTCTTCCATCTGTGCCATCAACACCTTATCGGTCTTTAATCCGACGCCAAACGTCACGAGATCGACAGTCGATCGCCCCGAGTGCGCGATCATCATGCCGTCAACCGACCGATAGTCCTCGATGCTAGACGAGATGTTGGTCTCCAAGTACATGGCTTGCGAGCCTGGGGTCTGAGTTCTGGTCAGCAGTGAGTCCTCAAGGTGAACCAGCAGGCCGCTTCGCGGGCTGAAGTAGCCTACCATTTTGTGTTTGATGGTTTCTACAGTTCCATCACTCCGAGCCAACAACATCAAAGGGTCGACTTGGAGCTTCAGCACGAAGCACTCCTCGCCTCCTATGGCTTTCTCTCCTACATGCTCCGCGGTGGAGAAAACCGCCGCGATCGTCAAAGGATCAAGTCCCTTTTCATGGCCAAGAAATTAATATTTAATCAAGTACTCAATAATTAATCACCTACTTAATTAATCTGATAAAAACTAAAGAAAACTAATTAAACATTACATTATAAAAGCTATTATATTGACAATTACCATAACTTTGAAGATCTTGGTTAATAACAAGTTTTGTGGCTGTTGATTGTTAGTAAAGGTTAAATAATATAAAAAGTTATTTAACTAGTCGTTAGTTGCAAATGGTACTAGGTTTAGAAGTTGAGGATTTATTTTGATGTAACACAATGTGGTCACCCAAGTAGAGAGCATTTATAGATCACTCAGTAACTGGTACTGGATTGGGATCTTAATTTTTTCCTCATCATCCATTTTCAAAGTCAATTTGCCAGGAACTAAAATATCGTACATAATTTTATTAAATTTGAAAGATGTAGCACAACTGCACAAGTGTATACGTATTAATTGCAGAATACAGTACAGCAGAACCTTACGTCTAATGCACTATGACATTAGCTGCAACTGAAAACCAAAAAATTAGTCCTAGGGAAAATTTTAATTATTGTTTTTTTTTTTTTTTTTCTCAATCTACTTGATGTTTAAGCCCTTTTCCTGATTAATATTCAGGGTGTAAAAGCATTGGATTGGTTTCCTTTTCTTTTTTCGACTTCACTTTTTATAATTATGGTGGGAATTAATTTTCTCTCCATTTTCCCATAGATAAAGAGAAATTTTAAAATTGAACCACACAAATTGCTTATAAAAAAAAAAAAAAAAACTCACCCAAATTCACAACATTATATAAGAAAAGTGCAAGTTTGGCGTGCAGTAAATAGGTAGCAACCTAAGCCATAATAACTACAGGTGATCAAGTATAATATTAATATCTCTTGTTTCTTTTAACTTTAGATGAACTTAATTTAAATTGACCGCTGACCTTTCATATATGTATTGGACGTGTAGATAGATGTTACCGTACATTTTGTACTTTTTCTTATCAATAAATTGCATAGATAAGTACTGTAAAAAGAAAACAAAATAAATTGATCACTACATGCATGGCGACCACACTTGCCTGCAATGCTCGGCGAAGTGGCCGTACTCCGCCGTGAGCTGCGTGCGCGCCGAGCCACGGGGTGTGGCGCCAGGCGACCCTGCCGTCGCTCCCCGCGACCACCTGCTGGCCCGACACGGCGAGCTCGACCAGCCACATCTCCGGAACCAGCTGCCACATCACGAAGCAGCCGTCGAAATGCTGGCGCCTGCCGCCCGCTGATGGCTGGCGAGTGATCGCCAGGCTAACCCGACCGGCCGCGTACATGCTCTTCATGCTCGCCGCCATCGTCGAACACCTCGTGGTCGCCCGGAACTGCTGCATTATGTACTCGGCCGATGAAGCCACCACCTACATGTAGAACAATTTTTTTCTAAGATGCAGAAAGATAGTATATTATTTACTTTATTTATTAAGAAGATAAATTGGGATAACAAAGATTAGAACAGTAAGAAAATTGTGACGGTTACTATTTTGTTTTACTTAACTGAAAATATAAAATAATTAGGTTTTGAATTCGGAATCTTAATATTAACCATCAAGCATTTTACTATCCGCGCTAGAAATAATTAAACTTTTTTAAAATTTTCATAACATAAAAATGATACTTTTAACGTTTGCCAAGGCAGTTTCTCCGAACTTCCCTTAAGCTCCCAACAATATATATATATATATATATAGTTGAAGAAAAATATATAGAGTTGGACATTAATTTGCACTAACAAATTTGGATAGATTATGGCTTTACTTATTTAACCATTCTTGGAGTCTTGCTGTGCTTTTTAGATTTTAATTTATAACTCAAAATTTATGCATTCCCAAAAACAAATCACAATGATTTAGAAAACGTGACTTGGTATATCATGACGTTGCATTTATACCTCCTCAACCTGAGAGACAAATTGGCGAGCAAGGAGTCAGTAGGGACACAAATTGAAATATTTGGAGAAGCCACATTAAATGAACAAAAAAGTTTCTGGCCAGATATAAGAGATTATGTATGTTAGTAATAATAATTAGATTTAAATATTTTTAATTAATCATTTTAATCTAACTAATTATTATTATTAGAATTAAATGCAATGCAAGGCAAAGAACATTAGGGTAGAATTAAATAATTTTAAAATAATAACTGTGATTAAATATTTTGAACATATAATTTAGATCAACAAATTATTATTAATTACTAGCGGGCCGGATCGTTAATCTCTTGATACAAACAACCAAACTTAATTCATTAGAAGGACCCAAAACATAAAATTAACCAAATAGTTTAGAGACTAGAAAAAAGATTAAAACTTTGGTGTGAGTATCAGGTTACTGGGAAAAAAGATTAAAACTTTGGTGGGGAGAATGAACAGGAGATGAGATTAATTACTTACGTTGTGAATATTAGGTTGTTTGGGAGGGAGGGGGAGAGGGGAGAGAGGGCACCCGGCGACGCCGAGGACGACGCGGAGGTCGGAGCTGTTGTGGGAGAAGCGCTTCTTAAACCAGCTTCTGAAGGAGTAGTGGGTGTTTCTCCCTCCAGATAAGCTCTTTGAGCATGTTGTTGCCTCCTCCTCGCTTATGGGTTGCTCCGCGAGAGGAGCAAGAGGAGCCATCTCTCTCTCTCTCTCTCTCTCTCTCTCTCTCTCTCTTTCTCCCTCACTGTTGCTCTCTATACTAATGAGAAGGGGTTTTGTTATAAGAGTGAGTCATGGTGTGGGGAGTTGATTTAGTGGTTGGTTTACTTTTTAAGCATTTTTTTGCTTTGCTTATAATATGGGAGGAGAAAGTGGGGGGAGTTGGAGAGGTTGGGACCTGGTCTATATGGACCCGCTTAAAGAATCTTTGCTTCTTTTTTTTTTTTTTTTTTTTTTTTTTTTTTTTTTTTTTTGAAGATGGTTTGTAGGTGCATACAATCTTCCAATTTTAGAGTGGGACTGATATCATGCAACTTGAAAAAAAAATAATGACTAAAAAGTAAAAATTGAAAATATAAGATAAGATTAATTTTTGCATGTCTCTAACTTTTAAAATAATTTTTAGAATAAAAATATAATGAAAACGGAAGGCTTTTGCATCTGTTGTCCATCACATGAATAATACAAATTTTAATATTATGTAAACAAAATATAATTGATATAGTGATTTCTACAAAAAAAAATCATTTAGAAATTCTAAATTTTTTTTAAAAAATAGTAACTCAAATAGCTCTACTCAACGGCACTTTACAGTGTTTAACTCATCGGTCCGTGGATAAAATGGTAGACCGCGTATAGGAAATAATTTCAGGATAAATAGAGGGGGTGGATGTTGTGGTGATGGTAACAAAAAATGGACTGTGAAGTGTGAATTTATTAGGGAGAATGGAATATGAAGTTGGGAATTGGGATGGGCCCCAAAATGGAAGGGTCTTTAAAGCAAATAAAAGAGGCAATTTGGGTTTGGGGAAGGGTCCAAATCTTGGTAATAATGCAATGGCAGTTGTTTGGTAAAGACTGGAACGAATCAAACCATAGTTTCTAATCCTAATAATAATAATAATAATAATAAAACAGTTATTATTTTAATGTGCCCTCAATCCATTTTTTTTTTTTTTTTTTTTGAGAGAGAGAGAAGGTAGCATACTACCGCTTTATTTATAGAATAGATGAATTAGGCAACAAGATAAGGCAGTGGGGTATTACGGATTTAGAAAATTTTAGTCGAAGGTCCTAATCCAAACCGAAGTGGGCTTGTCAAGGTGGCACAACTTCAACATCATTTGTGGGAGGTGAAGAGACATTGTGGAAGGTAAAGAGACTTGCAACCTTCATCATCAATGCCACCATTATCATTAATGTCAAGAGAATGCCAAAAGTTATAAGGTTGTAAATGTAGGCTTAGTGAGTGAGTTGTATATAAGCCTATAAATAGAGGAATTGGCTAAGGCCAATTCAACAAGAGAGTTGTATCTTGTAGTGTTATTTTCTAAATAAAGAGAGTACTTAGTTTTTTTTTGCGTAACCACTACTCCTTTCTCTTTTCTCTACTTTTGCATTTAGTCATAGGGCGCGAAGGTCCGGGCTAGCAAACAGAGAGCAAGACTTGCCCTCTTCGAGCAGGAAGGTGGACGCCGCACAAACTTTTGCTAGGCGAAAAGCTTAAGTCCGTAACAGGGGCCTCAGGAAAAAAAAAAAAAAAAAAAAAAACTACAGGGCACCCCAAAAATCCCTAGTAGACTGAATCTCCGACGTTAGGCGCCCCGCCGACTTTTTGCAGCGGTCAAAAATTCTCTTAATTCTCTCCAACCAAATTCCCCACCAACTAGAGGCAAGCAACACTAGTTCCTTCCTGCCGAGGGACCCACCCTTCGCACAGCTCGCGTTCCAAAGTCCCACAGCAGAGGAGCCAGCAAACAGAGCTGATTTATTCAGAAGCAGCCAATATTTATAGCGCAAAATTCTAGTATTTAAACAAGCACGAGAGATCGAAATCGTGATCTCATAGTCAGCTCTCGGAAACCAAACTAGACTACTAAAACTTAGTTTGATAATGTGGTGGCACTGAAACAATTTTAATTTTTAAGTCTTTTAAAACATAAAAATTTGTGCTCTTAGATGCTGCAATACCAAACTAGTTCTAAGTAATTTTGATAACATAGTTCTCTTAACACAACTATGTACTTACTCAGTAGTTTCAATTATTGATATTTGATCAGTCACTGTACACACACACGATTGGCCACCCACCGGGATTACTTTTCTGCCACACAGATCATCATCCCTTGTTTTCAAGAGTAATTAATTTGACCTAAAGAGCCACATCATTGTCTTAAAAAAAGAAAATAGAAAAGGGTTGGAGAGTAGGAGAGACAAATGATTCTCTGCTGTTTGGTGAATATTTGTTGATCAAGGAGAATAAAAAAACACATGATATTGAAACTGATACACTTGCTCAATAAAAAATGTGCACCTTTAATGTGACATTAAAATGGAAAAGGACTGCACATTTGTGTACATATCATGTTGATGTTGGTGCTCCATTTGACAAAAAATTGGCAAGCATTGCCTATTTCTGGGCATATCAATGTGTCACAGCAAAAACTAAATGTGTGATGTATTTTTCATATTTCTCTTTGAAGTATTGATGGATTTAACAGAGCACAAATACAACATCCAAATCCAACACAGAAGCTAATTAACCAAATCTGCATATTTAATCCTAACTATATATCCTAACAATTTCTAACAGCTTGAGTTGAACTATATACACTATCAAGTATCATTTTATTCATTTACAACGCTAACGGCGACATCTAAACAAACTCAATCATCACGCCATGAATTCAACTCTTTGCCTAGATATGTTCATACATTTTCACTCTCTGTTATGGACAACTAACCAATTTTCGCTACGAGTCAAAAAAGGAAAAGCAGCATCAGAACAGCTGCATATGAGATCATAATAACTTCCGCCGAAACCCTATTTCCAGCAGCTACCGGGACAAAATTATCATTACTTGGAGCGCCACCGAAGCTTGCAGTTGTGTTTCCACCCACGCCTGTGGTTGAGTTTGTACTTGTGCTTGGACCGCCGCTCGAGTTTGTGCTTGTAATCGTGCTGTACATACAGATGGACGCATTATGTTAGGGTCGCAGTATATTGCTAAGATCTTGTAAAGTTTAGATTAACTCGAATAGCTTACCTTCCTGCAAAGATGCACGAGCCGAAGCCTGAAATAATATAACATATAAAATGATTAGCATATATAAGATGATAGACTACCTAAACTCAAGAAGTACACCTAATATTCTTGATGATTAAAAACCCCTATAACAGTAATGATTTGCAACAAGAATCTGGCTCCGTAGTTATCATCAACTATTAGATTATAGAGTTGATATGTAGAATCGAATTATTTATGTCGTCGTTGCCAAGTTTAGTAGCTCCATCAGAGGGTACACACAAGACTATCCCGTAAATAGTATCATAGTTAAAAGACAGTTAAAGATTCTTAAGCAGTTGATTTTTCTGATCTCCAAAACTGCAATGCACATCTCGGAGATTATGGAATGAATCATGACAACTATAGCTTCTTACCATGAATGCACCCTGTTTGCAAGGTATATCTAATTGGTATCAATAGCATGCATACGTCCTCATTTTAACACACTCAAGGCGACAATAGCACCGTAAAAGCAAATCTTGTGCTCAAATAAATTTTTCAACCAAATCTGAAATGTATTAAACTATATGCCAAATGTAGAAACTACGCAAAATGGGTGTAGTAGTTTTGGAAGTAAACAAAGAGTTTTTAAACTACGAGTCTATTTTGTGATTGAGTGAAAAAAAAAAATGTGCAATTATCATAGATGGTAAGAGAAGGATATGGAGCTTACTAGGATCAGAATTAGTAACCGTTGCAGTGTTACTAAAGTTGCAGCTCCCGCTACTTCCGGCCATTTCATGGTAATAGTTATTGTAGGCATAGGAAGCCAACTCTACCAAATTGTTCGCTACATAACAAGGCTCCCCTGGTTGTATGGCAGTGCAGTTTGCCATGCCAGGTCCACAAGCCCAATTCAGGCCCTCCTGTAGTGCAGTTGAGCCTGCAGTGGCCATCGCCACGCAGAACTCCCCGACCAAGTTTGACGAATTTGTGTCTGTGGTGGCTAAACTAACAATGCTCGGAATATCCACCATTTCTCTTCTCTTGGAAAAGATCTCTTGGTTATCCTCTGCGAGAAGCCCCTGCCTCGCATTTTCTCTCGAGGGATCATAGGTATAGCTGTAGTAAATCAATCCGTTTTCGTGAATAGAAGTGGGCTCCTTTCCCCCTCCCTCGGTAGGGATGTTAATTCCAACGTTTTCGCCTGTGAAATTTGTAATAAAGGTTGCTTAGGAGTGGCACTCACAGGAAAACTAATAGTTATTAGCGACAACGATGAACATCACTAGTTAACAAAAATGAATGGTATGCTGATTTTTAATACATAATTTGTTAACTAATTTAAAAAAAAAACTTAACATACCCGATGTTCCTAATAGAGCAAAGATGAGAAACAGAAGGCACCCCTGCCATCTCTTTGTCAACATCTGATCCAGAAAACTGGATGTTGAGCCAAAAAGAAATCAAAATTAGTACATGAAACAACACCCAGAAAATAGATACACCTAGCTCATATATACATTGCACTAGTTAATTTATGAAGCTTGAATTAGAGAACTAAATCAAATTGAATACTAATAAAGCATAATTAAGTTAAAAACTAAGCCACTGCGCGACTACAATGTCAAAAATCTCTTTGCTTTTTTTTTCTGTTTTTTTTTTTTTTTTGACAGAACTATTTCTTTGTCAACATAAAAGATGCATAGCATCTAGCTACGAAACTAGCCTCACAACAAAGAGTTTTGAAGAAAAGGCTATGGAAGTATCAATTTTCTTTGTGTGCATCAAAATAAGGAGCTTGTTCAGCTATAAATAATACAAGAGTCTAGGGACAAGACCATACAGAAGTGAACTAAATCATTTGTGGTTCCCTTTTTGAACAAATTGTGCACACATCTAAGTTAGTTGCTTAAAACCATAATCGGCAAATACACAAAGTTAGCTCCCTCGCTACCTTTATTAGCTGCTAGTTTCTCTGATATTGCTTTGTTTTCATGCTTTCAGAGTAATATCCGGCATTTCTCTTTATTGACTACTACTCTTTTTTTTTTTTAAGTGATGAGATGATGACATAGGATTAGTTCAAAGCCATAAGTGATTTTGGGATATTAGGTAAACCTATCACTTTCATTTCCATCTTTTCTCCTCACATATTTAGCACTTGTTTAAGCGTCTTCAATAGCATGTTGTTTTCTTTCTCGACAGTAGAGGTCGAGAAAATCGTCAATGCAAATGCAAGAAACTACAGATGAAAAGACGACAAATTAAGGAAAATAAAATATAGAAGGGAAATTGGTGGAGGGTGATATGTTTGAAACATAATCTTTGCTTAGAAAATAATCATGTGATCAAGAGGACAACAGTTTGTAGACAAATCAAATATACAACCTGACCACTAATTGCCGACACTCGTATATATATTAACATGAACCAGTGAAAAATGAAGATACGATTATTTAAACGAAAAGAAATATATATATATATATATCTACGGTTATAAAAATACGTCTTCTATCGGCTAGTTTTACAAACTTATTACGATTGTGCATTTTTTTGCTGGATTTTAGAGACACATGAATATGGTTCATGTAAACAATAATAGCCATTGTCAATGGTTGTAGTTGACTGTTAATAGGCAAGGATTTTTTGTTTTCTTTGAGAGAAAAATGAGCAAGGATTTGAAAGTGAAATTGAGGAATTATGAGGCTCTGTTCTTACTGTTAGGCAAAATTAAAACTACGACAAATGACGACATACGACAAATGACTACATAGGTAAAGTGATGGTTTAATTCAAATAGTGACAACTAATGATCACCTAAAATGTACTAAAAACATATATAAAATGAATATAATTGTTTCCCAGATATCATTATAATTTATTGAATTAATTTTTATTTTAACTTGTCATCAGCAGTTTCAAGCTCAACATAGATGATAATTTTTTTTCTAATCCAAAATCAAACTTTTGGTCAGTATTAGAGAACAAAATGCGAAATTGAAATTTCATATTATATGGATACAGAGCAAATTAAACAAATATAAACTCACATTCCTACCCTGCACTATTTCCTAGTAAGTAGAAACAAATGCTTATAGGGATTAACTAAAATTAAGAGTTAAAATACTTTCCTAGTAAGAGAAACTTAAAAAGTAGCAAGCAAAAGCAATTTTTTTTTTTTTTAAATTGTAAGCTTCGGAAAATCTTAAAGATTTACCTTGTGGAATTAATTAGTACACAAATTATCTTTAAAATTTCTCTGGAGAAAACCCCAATTTACAGTAAAAATTAATACAAGGAGCAACTCGAAAAACTAAATGATAAGAAACCAAGCCTGTGATTGATTCAATCCGAAACAACTAAGGAACAATCCAATGAACAACAACTTAAGTAATAAAAACACTAAATTTATCTATTCCATTATAACTAGAGAACAAAAAATCTTATCTTAGTTCTGGAACAGCAACCACAATTTTAATGACAAAACCAAGATTAACACCACCACCACCACCAAAAAAAAAAAAAAAAAAAAAAAAAAAAGGCACCTGGATTAGGCTTCTGGTTGTAACAGAGGGTGGTAATCGCTACTCCCAGAAGCAGTTCCCGTAGAAGCTGCAGAGCAGGGACAAGAGCGAGCGAGGGAGAAAGGGAGAGTTTTATGGGGGCGTTTTATGCGGGCAGGAGGAAGCGTGCGTTGCGAGAGAATACTAATTAATAATAATAATAATAATAATAATAAAAGAAAAAAAAAAGTTTTGAAATGTGTAACGGAAACTGCATGCGAATTGTAAGGTGTGAGGAGGCTTTTTCTGATGAGAGCAAGTGTGAAGTGTGTGTGTGTGTGCGTGTCTGCGTGAGCACAAAAGAGAACAAAGTAGAGCACTTAGACTTGTACATTGTCTTAGCATGCACAGCGATAATATATATTAGATCACTTAATTTTAGAAAATTTCAACAATATATATATTTTTTATTAATCCCTTCACTTTTCACAAACTTTCATTTTAGTTCTTGAACTATAATGAAAACTTGGACAAAAGTTTGGAAACATAGTGATGTAATTTATTCAAGAACTAGTATAGCCTTTCAACAATTTTTTCCTATCTTTCAAAAAAAAATTCTACGGCCTTCTATATAACCACCGGTAGATCTTTATCGTTAATCATTAATCTCAAAACATTAAATTTTTGAAAATATGTAATTATGAATTTCAATTGTAACTCGGTCCAGCTGCTAGGGACAAGACGCTTTCGTATCTGTCGGCGACTTGGGCGGTCATTTGGGCCATGAGAAACAATTTAATTTTTTGCCAAATTCACTCGGACCCCCTTGAGGCGATCCTTTGGGTCAGTAGAGACTTACGTCTGTGGGAAGGCCGGTAGTGATACACAATTTTATTTAAGTGATCACCTTTTTTTTTTTTTTTTTTTTTTTGAGACCTAGCTGTTCCACTCCCTCTTGCTTAGTTCATTTTCATTTTGAATGAAGCGGTTAGCGTACTATCTTTTTCTCAAAAAAATTGTAACTCGGTCCAACTAATCTTACGCCCCTTCAAATATGATTCGATCTGATTCGATCTTTCATCATTTGGAACGTGATTCGATTCAACCTGATCTCCTGTCATAGAAAAAAAATACTGAATTCTTAAGCCAACAGCCACTTTTGACAAAATATTTAGTGATATATTACTCTATGGTGGCGACAATTAATTTTTGATAACTATATAGTATTATCGTTTCTAGTGAGTTTTGTAAATTATTCTCTTGATTTTTTTCTCACATCTATTGCTTAGTTATATGTATATATATATTATTTTTTGAGAAAAAAATAACGCGCTATCTGCTTTATTTATAAAGTTATATAAACTTAGCAACAGAGATGAAGTAGCTAAGGCGTCCAGAAAAAAAAAAAAAAAAAAAACAAAACAACAAAAATAGAGAGAAGGAGAAGAGTAGGAGGGAAAGTGAGAAGGAAGGGGAGGATTAAGTTAGAGGTGCACAATTAATAATATTATTCTAGTCAATTCTACGCTAGTAAATATATACAGCTAAGAAATTGAGTTAGATTTAAATCTCGTTCCCTACAAATAACATTGTCTCTTTCTGGTCACATAGCCAACTACGTAGCTAATGGTTAATTTGATGAGTCATATATATATATATATATATATTTATATATATGTGTGCCAATTGTTATAAATAACTATTATTGTTTTTAATTAATTCACAAGGAATCTCTATCTCTTAAAAATGTTATTTTCCTAGTTAGGTAGGAGGATCATTCTAGAGCCAATTACTCTCAAGCAATATAATTAATGCGCTGTAAATTTACTGTTCATCACAATAATGATCATAAATTATAAATGGACAGTGCATTTCATACTAGTCAATATAAAGCATGCAAATCTAACGTCAACATAAACCAACCAAATTAGGTGGTTCTGACTTTTTCTTTAAAAAAAAAAATTATCCTCCCAATTTTTTGGATTTTAATTTGCAGTTTATCATCTGAGTTTTCTCTTAACAATCTTGCACATTGTCCAATCATAATAATAATAATTTATCAATAAAGTAATTTTTTTTAACAGTGATAAATTATGTTAAAATTATTATTATTCAGTAACAAATTTTAATCTTTTAAAGTTAAACGATAAATTTTGAAAGCCAGAATATTAATTAAGATTTTTTTTATTATTATTTTAACTAAAATATTATGATTTTGTTGTAGTTGCAATGTGTGAACCTCATCAAACACCAGTAGTCACTTTCTTGGTCAGCATTATCGGGTCAACTACGACAACTTAGTTATTTTCTGGCCCAAGAAATTCTAGTGCAGGTGAGAGAAAGGTTCCAGAAAAGAAAAAAAATAAAAAAGTAAAAGATTTATTCCAACCTAACCCACTTTTTCTCAACTCTAAAAATATGAGTCTTTATCAACCAATCCAATTTCAATTGCCACTCTACTAGTTTGATTGATCGGATGCAATGTATATATTAATTCTTTTCTCAATCTTAATCGAAAAGGGAGAAAGAGTACACAAATTCGATTTCTCTGATTTGATTTATTTCAACATCTTTAATATTCATGTTCTTATTCTTTCATCTTATGAATCCTTTTTGTATAAATGATTAAGGACCTTCAATTTGTTTCCCTCACCTTATGATGGCCCAACAAAATCAAAAGTAATATTTGTGAGAGAAAAAAAATGTTTGGTTTTTCACAAAAAAGATATATTATTATGAACTGTGTTGAAGATCCAAATTTAATTAGATACTAGAGAAATCAATAAAATCTATTTTCTTACAATTTTGTAGATTATGTCGTGAATTCATGTTACAAAGATGATAGCCATGAATAGTCTTTTTCAGAATTACTGAATATTATAAAATAAATTAAATATAATAATTATATATATATTGTTATTTGATATTATATTACTGTACAGTAGTAATTCGATTCAGTAATCTAAAATATCTGATTATTGTATCGATATAATTTATAATATTATATAACGCGAACCAAACGCGCCCTAAAGAAATTCGTAAGAGACATGCTGAGTATATGTACTTTAAGTGTCCGTTTGGTAACGGGGATAAGGGGGGAATAACCCCCTTATCCCCGGATTTATACCCAAACGCTAATTTAGGGAGGGGAGAATTGCTAAACCCCCCTTAGCGGGTTATTCCAGTATAACCCGCTAAGGGGTGGGTTTAGCAATTCCTACCCCTGGGTGGAATAGCGGAATAGCGGAATAGGAATTTACTATTAAATTTTAAATAATATTAAATATTTAATATTAATTAATATTAATATTAAATAAAGCAAATATTTAATATTTAAATATTAAATACTTAAATATTAAATATTTTAAATATTAAATACTTAAATATTTAATATTTAATATTAAATATATTTAATATTAATATTAAATATTAATATTAAATATTAATATTAAATATATTTAATACTAGTATTAAATATTAATATTAATATTAAATATTAATATTTAATATTTAGATAAATATTAAAAATTAATATTTAATATTTAGATAAATATTAAATATTAATATTTAATATTTAGATAAATATTAAATTTTAATATTTAATATTAAATATTAATATTAATATTTAATATTAAATATTAATATTATAATTTAATATTTAATTATTAATATTATTTGAATTTTTTAATATTTATCTAAATTAAATATAAGGATGAATAAAATCATAAATTTATTTAATTTTAAATTATATCATAAAGGGCAAATTAGTAAATCAAAATATTTAATTCCTCAATTCTTCTTATTCCTCTATTCCCAACCAAACACAATTTTTTTTTTATTCATCTTATTCTTCTTATTCCTCTTTAATTTACCAAACACAATTTTTTCTAAACCCGGTATAACTCTTAAACCGAACCAAACGCAAATTTACTCTAGTTCCGACTAAAACCATAACTTATACCTATCCCCGGTATAACTAAATTTTTCTTATCCCCGAACCAAACGGAGCCTAAATATATCTTGCGCTGAATTATGTCGGTAAAATATGTGTAAGTATACATCCTGCTTAAATCACATCAAAATTACAGTATTTGAAGGACGGCAACCCACCGGCTGTCTCAAACGATAGTAGTTTATAGTTAGCTGACTCTTATTAAGGATTATTCAACAAAATCGTCCAATTAAAATTTTGTTCTTAATTTTTTGTGCTGGCCATGTTTAAAATGTTTTTGGTCACCATCTTGGTATGTTTTTTTTTTAAGATGCCGCCAACCTCATGAGTTTGAGTCCAGCGACAGAGACGTTGAGGACGTGGAAGCAAAACATTAGCTTTTTATCCCCAAAGAGCTACATCCTCTTCACTTATCCGCTACAACCTTCTGAAAATTCTTAATTATTTTCTATTTTGAAGTATGCCTTCAAAAATAGACGTATAAAATTATATTAAATAAAAAAAATAGACATGGACTTAATTAAATAAAAAATTTAAAAATGTAAAAATTTAAACTATTAAAAAATAATATTTATATATTTCATATTCATCGGGTAGGAACTCAAACCTAGATAAATAGACCCGCAAACAAGCAAACCAACCCTCGACCTTCGAGTTGGTCGTCGGACGGCGAACTAGCTACTCTAAAAAATAATTTTTTTGTTTAATTTTTTCATCAGTGATGATAAATAGAATTACAAATTGTTTATTTTTATACATCTGTTTAAAATTTGATTTTTGCATAGATCTATATTCTTTTCATCTAAAAGTGTTTGGTTAAGTAGTGTTAAGAAGTAGCTCTCAATACCAAATGGACCATATCACAGAGGCCCAGGATCTTCATAGTGGGCCCAGAGTCCAAATCCAAACTCTGGCCCAATCACTCTAAAAAGCTGGGCCTTTATTGGTCCAGCCCAATTAGTTCAAATAAATAAATCACCACCGTCCAAATTTGCGTCGAAGAGGTGAACCCCAATCGAACGGTCCAATTAATAAGGATCAGGTATAAAAGGTCGAATCGAGGGGCGAAGTTGCTTCTCACAACCGCAAGAAAGAAGCTTCTGGAAAAGCGGAGCGAGCAAAGGCTCTACGTGTCCAAGGTATATTTTTTCCCCCCTCTATCCATTGCTTTTTAGGGTTTCCGATTTCGTCTTGTTCGGCGTTCTCTTCGATCCAACTCTCTAGGGTTTCTGCTCGGTGAGCTCAAATCTGTAGCAAATTCGTTCGAATCGACTATTTTAGGGTTTTTTTTTTTTTTTTTTTTTTTTTTTTTTTTTTTTTTTTTTTTTTTTGCGATTGTTGTTGTAGGTGGATCGCGTTAGGGTTTCGCGGATTAGGGCTTTTGTTCTAGATCTGATGTTGAGCCTGATCCTAGTGTTTGATTTTGTTTTGTGATACGTCAAAGATTTGGTGCCTTTGTTTGGGTGGAAGTAGCTGAATCTGTTGCTATTATGATGGAGCTTGTTGGGGAAAAAAAATCTTGGTTTTGTTTAATCTCGCTGCTTTGCTGTGGGAAATGCTTTTCATTGCTTGCTTAAATTATATGCATTAAAAAAGCAATGCTTGTTTACTTCTTTAGTGCAATTTTTATACAGAAGGAAGAAGATTTTGAATGATTAGTGTTATGAATAACAAGAGTGTGATGAATTAGCTACTTATTGCTATAACATTTGCCGATGGGATCAATAATGTTCATATAGGCTGCCTCTAGTGTTTATTCTTGGATGTTGGGCCAATTTGTTTGGGTGGAATTAGTTGGATCTGTTGCAATTATGATGGAGCCTGTTGGAGAAAATCGTTGTTTGTCGTTTGATCTCATTGATTTGCTGTGGGAATTGCTTTTCTTTGCTAAAATTATATGCCTTAACTTCCATTTGGAAGGAAGAGGATTAGATATGATGTGTTATGAATAACAAGAGTGTGATGGGTTGACTACTTATTGCCAACTTGTATCATAATGTTCATATAGGCTGCGTACAGTGCTTACTCTTTGATTTTGGGCCTATTTTTCTCGTCTTGGAACTCATTTGTTGCACTTCAACATTGAACAAGGTTAAAGGCCGTTTCTTTATATTATTGGAGATGGTAGAAACTAGAAAGGGAAACAGAAAATACGAAGCGAATGTGACAATCTTAGCTTGTGTGATTAGTTACCTCAAGCGTGTCTTTTTCCACATCCCGGATGTGTAGGTTTTGCTATTGCCTTTTGTTGCAAAATACAGTTCATACAAACACACATCCTTGAAGTCTTGATCATTTCTAGGGAAAAATGATTACTAAAGATGCAAAAGGAGAAAATTGCAGCAATGCTTTGTCTTTTGTTTTCTTGTTTTTGATCCTGCTGCTAATTTGGATGCTACTTTATTCATGAAGGCAGTTGCTCTTTTGTAGCTATTTTGTGCTCCTTCTGCCTGTAATATCATGTTTCTATTAGTCGGTGTGATTTCCTTTTCTGTTATTGTTCTTTTTCTCTTGCTTATGTTAGTAACGGAGGACCAGGTTAGAGAATAGATAATACTCTAAAATTTAAACATCTCGTTACTTTTGTTTTTCATTAACTGCTGACTTTATTATGAACTATTGTAGGTGTTAAGTTTGTACTCGGAATGAGGGAAAGAAGCTACAGCTATAGTCCCTCGCCCCCAAGGGGTTATGGGAGAAGAGGGCGGAGCCCAAGCCCTAGAGGTAGATATTATGGAGGTCGTGGTAGAGATCTTCCAACCAGTCTGTTGGTTAGAAATCTTCGTCGAGACTGTAGGTTTGTTCTTCTCAACTGATTCTTAGTTTATTGTGTGTTTTCTCTGCTGAATTTTCTGAACTGCAATGTTCCTCGACAATTGATCTTGGTTTCCTGTGCGTGCAGGGCTGATGATCTCCGCAGGCCTTTTGGGCAGTTTGGGCGTCTTAAGGACATATACTTGCCTCGAGATTATTACACTGGGTAAGTGCGAACAAACGGTAATTTCAAGATTCGAAAATCTTTAGCGACTGACTAGATATATAATTTATTATAGTTTTAGCTTCAAATATTGGTTAATTTTGTCACGTACTACTGCGGCATGTGCTGATCACGTGCATGTATTTCAGAGTTAACAATTTTTTTTATGTGGGAATATGTTATTTACAATATACGCTTTTTATTAATGATGCTGAATTTTTGAAGACACACAAGTCTTAAGAGTTCTGTTGAAGAGGATGTAAATGTGTGAAGATACTGGCTAGTGAGATGAGAAGAAATAGAGTTTCAAGTTAAGATTGTGAAGATATTCAAGTCTTGAAGAATTTGAAGTCATCTTTAAACTCTGAAGGGTGCAAGGTCAGAAGCCAAGTGCTAGCTTTTAACTTGTGAATACTTAAACGTGTGAAGCATCAAAGGCATTTATGCATCTGATGAATATTTTGTTGAATTGGCACAGTAGTACAGCAATAGCTATTAATTGCTGTACTTGATGAATCTTATAATGTTATGTTAATGCTTTTAGTTAAAGATTTGGAGACCATACCTGAAATATAGTCCATTTTGAAAAGGGTATCTGAAATTCAAAGTTTTTACTACCTGGACTCGCATCATCTTTTATTTAATACTTTGCTGTCAGAAACTTAAAGAAGCGATATTAATTTTTTTTTTTTTTTTTTTCTTTTTGTAACAGAATGTTTTGTAACCTAATAGAGTATTCTGGAGTATTCTGGAAACTTTCTGATGGAAATTATTACATTTGAAGAGTGCACAAGATAATTTTCTGAAATCAAAGCATGAGAGGTTTAATAGCAAATTAAAATTTAAAAATTCAGAAACCCGCTTCAAAATATGCTATAGTTCAGGTAGTCAGTCTCTTTTAACGGAGTTCTATTTTGAAACCAAAATTCTCTTATGTTACAGGGACCCCCGTGGATTTGGGTTTATTCAGTTTTATGAACCGGAGGATGCTGCTGAAGCTAAGCACCAAATGGATGGGCAGATACTTCTCGGCAGGGAACTAACTGTTGTATTTGCAGAAGAGAACAGGAAGAAGCCATCGGAAATGAGGGCAAGAGAGAGAACAACAAGGTAACCCTGCATTTTCTTGTGCCAGTTGCAATTCTTCTGTAGTGCCAGTGTGTATATATTTTTGTTATGCATAAGTAAACAACCTTATTGTTTGACATTTAAACCTTTGCTTTGCTAACATCGAAGGTCTTTTCGAAGAGTATTCAACTTTTCATTCTTCGAAGTGATTTTGTTTAACGACTTACAGTTGATTTTTGTTATTGATAATTCATGTCTAAGTTACTGTCTGGCATCTGCAGGTGTTTTTCCCAGGTTTGCTTTCTTAATAATTTAAGTATATACCCCTTGTGAAAGAACACACTTGTTTTACATTGTGATAGTATTCTTATTAGATTTTCTTTATAATTAGTTTGGGAGGTGATACCTGTTTTTAATAAATAGACTTTTGTTGCAAACTCAATTTTGCGCGAGATATTAAGGCCTATTGTTCCGGTGGGACTTGACCAGTTGATTAAGCCACCGTCATGATGGCTTTTACGTTCTAACATCATCCGGTTATTTCATGCACTTATCAATTGGACAGGGTACGATGTTAATTCATGTTACTTGTTATGTTGCCGATATATAGGCCATTAGGCACCAGTTTTCTAGTGCTACTACAGTTATTTTAATCAACTATTGTCTTATTTTGTTGGCAGTGGTCGAGCTCATGATTACAGACGCTCTCGTTCTCCTCGGTACTCCCGCTCAAGGTCTCCTCGACGGTCTCGCTCACCCCCAAAAGCTAGATCTCGGTCCCGCAGCCAGAGCCATCCTTCACCTTCTCCTAGAAGGAAGCATCAGTCGAGGTACTTCTTGCTACCTTTCTCTTCAATTGCACTAATGCACTCTTTGGGCCTTGCACATTTGGCAACATATTAAACCTCTCCTTTCTTTTTCTTATGTGGGAAAAACAAAAAAAAAGCAGATCTGTTTCGCCTCGAGAAAGGAAGTACCAGCAAGAGAGGTCGCATTCGCGCTCTCCCGTGGACAGCAGATCGAGGAGCAGGAGCCTTGGTGACGGCCACCCGAGTAAGCCGTCCCATAGAGAGAGGTCCCTTTCTGTCAGCCGGTGAGAGATTAGCTTCTAGATGTGTGTCACCGCAAGCATCCTCAGCAGCTCAGTTTCAGCTAGTTCAACTGGACAAATCTGATCGCTCTTTTCGATTATAAGAACCTTTCGTTTCCCATTTGAGCATTAAGATGTCATTCATTAGAAGAATCCTGTGGCGAGTGATGGTACTGTTAGTTTGTAGTCGTGCTATTCTAGTTGAAACTTTGTAATGGGTTGAAACAGCATTCTGAATTTTTCCAATGGATTTTTGCGTCTTGTCTGTTTGAATGCATTGGAATCGAGCGCATGCAGCTAATTAAGAAGACAGCATTTGGTATCCACTTCTGCTGTAGCGGACCTTGTTTCAGTATGGTTTTTTCATTTGAGTAGCATTCCTCTACAGGCGCGGAGAGATAATAATAGCTAAATAATATCGTAGATTAATGTAAAAAATTGAAGGAAGAAGAACCTTCGAATTTCCGTATCTCTTAATCCAAGAAAATAGCACCGGCTTTCCTTTATTACTGTAAAGAGTACTACGACTCATATGTTAGCAAAAAGGACTGTCTTAAAATAAACGGTGATTGTTAAAATAAATGGTGTGACTTACAAATTAAGAAAGAACAGATTACTAATTGACTATTTTTTCTTTAACAAAGAAAAAAAAATTCAGATAACATACTTATTCGGACAG
This sequence comes from Tillandsia fasciculata, assembly GCA_029168755.2. Classification (NCBI taxonomy): domain Eukaryota; kingdom Viridiplantae; phylum Streptophyta; class Magnoliopsida; order Poales; family Bromeliaceae; genus Tillandsia; species Tillandsia fasciculata. Next base: position 851,464 of record CM054947.1, on the reverse strand, counting down.
CTCCGCCGTCACACTCACTAGACGTTTCCGTTTCACGACAATCTCTCTCACCTACCTTCCTCAACCAGCTCGGCTGTCTCTCTCTCTCCCAACTCATAATCCGTACTCTGGCCAAAGTCTAAACTGATTTCTCCCCCTCTTCTCGCCGACGAAGACGAGATCTATCTCCCTTTATTCCCGACCCCAAAATCGAAGATGAGGGACCCTTTCCTCTTCATCATTGTCATCATCATCATCCTCGTCCTTGGCTTCGGAGATCCCGCTGAGCCAGACGCTGATAAAAGTGATCAGCAACGTGTGCTTCTCCTTCTTCGTGCTCTCCGTGCTGGTGGTGACCGTCATCGCCGTGACCTACCAGCCCCCCGACCCCTGGCTGCAATCCTCCTCCGCCCTCACCTCCTCCCTCACCTCCGTCCTCCCCAACTCCACCTTCCACCCCGACGACTCCCTCCTCCCCACCGGCGAAGACCTCGTCTTCTCCTCCTCCTCCTCCAATTCCTCTGATGACGATGCTCTCCTTATCACCCCTTCTTCTTCGTCTTCTTCTTCTTCTTCGATTCCGATCCCCTCCTCAGATTTGGGCGGTTGCGACACCGACGCCCCCCTCAACTGCTCCGACCCCCGCGTCCTCGCCACCATCCGCAGCTTCAACGCCCGCGCCTTCTTCCGCGGCTCCATCATCTTCCTCAGCTACGACGCCCCCGTCCCCGGCCCCAACTCCGGCGAGTGCGACGCCGCCTGGCGCTTCCGCAACCGCAAGGAGAAGTCCTGGCGCCGCTACCGCGACTATCGCCGCTTCCGCCTCGCCCCCGCCGACAATTGCTCCTTCGAGGTCGTCTCCGTCGGCAAATTCCGCTCCGGCACCAATGCCGCCTCCTCCCCCCGATCCCGCTCCCGCTCCCGCCCCAAAACCCCCCAGATCTCGCCGGACGCCGACATCAACGACACGATCCCCACCGTCGGATCCGAATCCCAGTTCAAGAAGGGGAAGTATCTCTACTACACCCGCGGCGGAGACCACTGCAAGGGGATGAACCAGTTCATCTGGAGCTTCCTCTGCGGCCTCGGCGAGGCGCAGTTCCTTAACCGGACCTTCGTCATGGATCTCAGCATCTGCTTGTCTGGGACTTACACTCCGAGCGGGAAGGACGAGGACGGTAAGGATTTCAGATTCTACTTCGATTTCGAGCATCTCAAGGAGTCCGCGTCGGTGGTGGAGGAGGGCGAGTTCTTGCGGGATTGGCGGCAGTGGGATCGGGCCGGTGCTAAGAAGAATGGCCGGATCCCGGTTCGCAAGGTGCTGACGTATAAGGTCTCCCCAATGCAGCTCAAGAAGGACAAGAGCACTATAATCTGGCGGCAGTTCGGGGGGCCCGAGCCTGAGAATTACTGGTACAGGGTTTGCGAGGGGAGGGCGGCCAAGTATATTCAGCGGCCATGGCACGCCATCTGGAAGTCCAAGCGGCTGATGAACATCGTCACCGAGATCGCCGGAAAGATGGATTGGGACTACGATGCCGTCCATGTGATCAGAGGCTGGAAGGCCCAGGACAAGAAGCTCTGGCCCAATTTGGATGCTGATACGTCGCCTGAGGCGCTCGCGGCGAAGCTCACCAAAGCGCTCCGCCCAATGCGGAATCTGTATGTTGCTACGAACGAGCCGTTCTATAACTACTTTGATAGGTTGAGGTCGCATTTCAAGGTGCATCTGCTCGACGATTATAAGGAGATGTGGGGGAACACGAGCGAGTGGTATAATGAAACAACGGCACTGAACGGCGGCCGGCCGGTGGACTTTGACGGTTATATGAGAGTGGCCGTGGATACGGAAGTGCTCTATCGGGCGAAGACGCAGGTGGAGACGTTCAATAACTTGACGAGGGACTGCAAGGATGGGATCAACACGTGTTGACAACTTGGCGCATAATTTGCGGTGAATGGGAGGTGACAGAGATAGTGTTGATGCTTATTAAAATGATATGTAATTGGAATCATGAGGCACTTCAACCTGTGTGGTCGGTTGTGTTCCATTTGTTTCTCTTTATTACAAATTTCTTCTCCGAGTGTGCTGATTGAGGATAGAATTGTCTGCTGTTGTTGTCTACTTATTTTAGTATAAGTTGCAATCAAGTGTTTCATTCTTATATCTTTCCAATGGCTTTTACTCTCTATATTAGAATTCGTATTCGTTTTCTCTGCTTGGCTGAAAGTGTAATCCTGATGGTTCAAGAGCTGCGATGCTTCTACGTTAGCGTGATTATGAAAGTGACATTATATTATTAATCCAATCGAACACTCAGATTCAGTTTTTACTATATGCAAAATTAACAATATGGTTTGTCTAAGAGGGTTTGGACATTTAAAATTTGGAGATCTGATATTTGGTTCAGTACCATCATTTTGGAACCTGAAGATTTGAAGAGACACAACTTAGTAGGATTGCAAAGTCATTCTGCTTGTATGCAAATAAGTTGTTTGCTCTTGTGCAAGAAGCGACTAGATTACATTTATATGCTTAATAACCTTAATATGTTTCTACTGTGCCTTAGAGAGATGATAATTAGCAGAGTAGCCCTGGTTTTCGATTACTTAGTCTTCATTTATTCTTTCTCAGGGGAAAAAAAATCGTCACAATGCTGCATTTTCTCTCTCTCATGAAGGTTTTCATTTCATTATGATGCTTTAACTGCCTTGCACTAGCATTAGACAATTCATTCCACAATGTGTTCCTCTTCTTATTCTTTTGTTATATTGCCTTCATGGTTTCAAGCGTGATTGTTTGCTCTTTTTGATATTAGCTTTTGTATGAGAGATACAAAGAGATTACCAGTAAATTATTTTAACTAAGCATTTCTAAATACTACGAATTGAGCAGATGATTATCTTTTATTTTTTGTGATCAGTTGCTCTTGCAGTACCCGTATTAAGTGCTTCCTAATGTCTAGATTTGTGTGAGAGATGAGCTTCAGAATTTGAAGCAATTGAGAGAGTGCCTTCTATATACTTGCAATGAATTAAGAATTATTTAAATTTTCCAGGCTGCTGTGGTATGATTCTGATGCCTGTCAGAAGGAAGTGGGCAAGAGGTAATTCTAGTCATCCAAATTTTGAAACCTTTTAAATACTTTTCTAGCAACATTTGGCAAACAAAATGTTCCGCGCTTTTGCTGCGACAGAGAGCAAAAAACTGAAACAAACTTTTGAAGCTTCTGCTTCTACTCCGGCAAGAAGTTGTTGTGAGGGTTCTAAGGAATAATGAGTTAACTTTGTCAGGGCAGCTTCCACCCAAAAACAAATTCATGTTATGAGGCTAGATTATTTCAATACTAGTTCTCTCCTATTGGTAAGGCATTCCTTGTCTTATGCTGGATAAGAACATTACTGAAACAGACAGTAGAATAGACAAGAACATGTACAGCAGGTAGGTGCTGTATCTGTTTAAAATTGTCAAGCTTCTGTGTAAAATTTTCTTTTCATATATTTATTTTTGATCGAAATAACTTTTGTGTGCACAAATTTATTTATGGCAAAACTGATGTTAGATTGCAGGTGCAGTTATGAACAATCTTTAAATGGAGAAGAAATTTCTTAGGAAGATTTGTGGCGAGTTTGATTGAGATTGTTGAATGACTGTTTCTCGAGATCTTTGACTATGTTAGCGACTTTTCAATAGCAAGAATGGTGGTTGCTTAAGTTCATTGTTATTGACTGGTGCCTTGTGAAAATTTTTAAAATTTGACATTTAAAATTTGAAATTAAAATAGAAAATTTTAAATTTCAAATTACCACTAAGTTACTAGTTTGGGTGTAATTGGTTGCTGTCGATTTGAGCAAAAGTAGCTATTCCAAGATCATCCAATGGGCCAAAGGTACCCCAAATCGATCTTAACCGTTGATCTCTAGCTCGGGAGATGAACGGTTTAGATTGCGCCTTTCTCCTGATTGGGAACCCCGGTAAGTATAACCGTATGTTTTGAACGCCTCGAAACCCTACTCTTTCTCTCTTTCTCTCTCTTCCCCGCAATGGAGGAACCCGCGAGCTCACCGGAGAGACCCTTCCGCCTCTTCTCCTCCACCAAACGCAAACCCAAACCCCTTCCTCCTCCTCCTCCTCCTCCTCCTCCTCAAACCCTAAACCCTAACGTCCCTACAACACCCCCTAATCCCACCCCCTCGATCGACACCCACCACGGGGACTTCAATCCCGATCCCGACTGCTCCGCCGCCGCGGGAGGCGGCGCCGCCTCCTTCTCCGACCTCGGCCTCGCAGAGTGGGCCGTCGCCACGTGCCGCGAGCTTGGGATCCGGCGCCCCACCCCCGTCCAGCTCCGCTGCATCCCTCGCATCCTCGGCGGCGACGACGTCCTCGGCATCGCCCAAACGGGGAGCGGCAAAACCGCGGCGTTTGCCCTCCCCATCCTCCACCGCCTCGCCGAGGACCCCTTCGGCGTCTTCGCCCTCGTCCTCACTCCGACGCGCGAGCTCGCGAGCCAGCTCGCGGAGCAGTTCCGCGCCCTGGGCTCGCCGCTCAACCTGCGTTGCATGGTCGCCATCGGAGGTTTCGACTCCATCGGCCAGGCGCAGGGCCTGGCGAGGCGGCCGCACATCGTGATCGCGACGCCCGGGAGAATCAGGACGCTTCTTGAGGATTCTGATATTGCTGCTGTTTTTTCCAGGACCAAGGTGCCTACGTTCTTATAGTTTTCCGTTCCATTTTACTGGAAAAAGAGTAAATTTGGTCGATAAATTGGACAATTTACTTATGGGGGGATTTATGAGACTCGTAGGAAATTTGGTTGTTTATTTCATAGTTGCTCATTGAGCAAAGGTCACATCATCTGCAGTTTTCATACTAAATTGTTACTTAATTTGTAACTATCACGTATTTACTGCCCTGCAAAAGAAAATGGACTCATCAAATATGAATGATGTTAAACTAATGGAGGCTCAAAGAGAGATCATGCCAACTTTAGACGATACCCTGTTGCACTTCAGTTATGATAATAGTTTTACCTGTCTAAGTGAGAGTATCTAAAGCAAGTAATTTGGCTTCCTCAGTTTCTAGTGCTGGATGAAGCAGATAGAGTTTTGGATGTCAATTTTGAGGAGGAGCTTCGGGTGATATTTCAATATTTACCCAAAAGTCGGCAAACTTTATTGTTTTCAGCAACAATGACGGATAATCTGCGGTCTTTGCTTGAGATTTCCGCAAACAAGTCTTACTTTTTTGAAGAATATGAAGGGTTAAAGACAGTTGAATCTTTAAAACAACAGTACCTTCATATCCCTCCGGATGCAAAGGACCTTTACCTTTTCCATATTTTGTCGAAAATGGGGGACGAGGGCATCCGTTCGGCCATAGTATTCGTTTCTACTTGCAGGTATGCAATCTCTAATAGTTGTTCTAGTTATAGAAAAGCTTTCATGTAAATTTGCAAGTTCATTTGTCTTGGTTTTATTGTTTGCATATATTCTTGGTTATGTCTTTGCATGATAGTAACCAAGGGTCTTCTTTTTACGATTTGCTGATTGTACTTAAGGGCCTGTGAACAATGCCATATCAACGTATAAGTAGGATCCTTTAGTTAAGTTGGGTACTCCTCTACCTCAATATCTGACATATGGTTTAGCTCAAAAGTTTTTCCATTATTTGGAGATATATGGTGAATTTTTTGGACCACCAATTATGTTGGTGATGTGATCTGCATCTGCACATTCAAAATTATACTGTACTCTCGCATTTCTTTTTATATTGTCTACCTTGTGAGTTGTGATGCTATCTTATCAGTTTTTTTTTTTTTAAACATAATTGATGCTTCATTAATGTCATTGCAGGACTTGTCATTTTCTAGGTTTGTTATCGGAAGAACTTGATCAGGATGCAGTTGCTCTGCACTCTCATAAGTCTCAATCTCTAAGACTCTCCTCACTTCAGCAATTTAGGTCTGGTCGGGTTCGTATTTTGCTTGCTACTGATGTAGCCAGCCGTGGCTTGGATATTCCAACAGTTGATCTTGTTATCAACTATGATGTTCCAAGGTTTATCTTTATTTGCCATTTACTTCTCTTTCTGTTTTTCTCGACCTTAAACTGCAAGGCAATCATACGAATTCGTAATATAGCATAGTATAATCTGATCAATCAACTTCTCTTCCTCGTTTTTAGGTATCCACAGGACTATGTCCATCGTGTGGGGCGTACTGCAAGGGCTGGCAGAGGGGGACAGTCTATAAGCTTTGTTACTGAGGTTTAGTATTTCAATGATATGATGCTCATTTTTAGCTTATCAACCTTTCTTAATTTTATTTTGTTAAGACAGTTCTGTCATATGATTTACCTAAATGGATCTTTAAAATTGAGTACCGTCTATAGTTCACTTCTTTAATAATCAGAATAGAGATGGGTGATGACTTCCGGGCTAAGAGCTGAAGAAATTTTTCTCAAAGCGCATTCCCCTTTGTACTGCTAGAGATGAATTATTTGTGCAACTATAACATATCTGTAACAACTGAAAGAATCAATAGAATCATATTTTTCTGAAGAACTTAATTACTCATCACACGTAATATCTACAATTTATGGTTTTGAAATAGTAAGTAGCTTGGATTGAGAATATTATCTGTTATAGCTGTATTAAAGAATAGTGAATTGTTATCCATTAGCTTGTTTCTTTGGTTACGTTTATGTTTGAAGATGTGACTACTGTTGCTGTTGTTTGCTTTAACATTCTTTAGTTTAACGAAATTTGGCATGTGATAGCAATAGTAGCTAGCGTTCCGGAGAGCAGATAATAATTCAAAGGATAAGCTATATTCTTTTGTTTAACATGCACAATGTTTGGCTCCCATTTTACAGAGGGATGTAGATCTTGTTCATGAGATAGAGGATGTTATTGGAAAGCAATTGGAAGCGTATGAATACGAGGAGAAAAAGGTTCTTGAAGATATTACCAAGGTACATCGTCCGTATGCTGGTGCTACATACTGTGCATTTTTCTGTTATTAGTAAGCTTATTTGAAGGTATATGGATATTAAGCTGGCACTGGATGCAAATGTTTTAGTAAATAGCTTATATTGCAGGTGTTCAAGGCCAGACGAGTAGTGAAAATGAAGATGTTAGATGAGGGGTTTGAAGAACAAGTACAGACAAGAAAAGAGCAGAAGCTAAAGACATTAGCGGAGAAAGGCTTGCTGAAGAAGCGGAAACGAAAGGCTTAAGAACAAAGCCTATGGGAACCCTTGGCATTGTAGAAAGAGAAGTTTCCACCGCGGTCTAGTTAAGATTAACGAGAAATAGAAAAGAAAGGCCCTACCTCACTACCTGTTGCAGTGGAGGGTCTTGCAAATTTTGGTTCAAGTTAATACAATGTACTTTATTGAGGAAAACTGTAAATTTACGGTAAACAGTATAGTTTGATGATTGTTATGATTTATTTAATCAAAATTGCTTCTTTTGTTCTAAGCGGATGTGAATATGTTTTTTTTTTTTTTTTTTTTTTTTTTTTTTTTTTTTTTTTTTTCAATATCTTCTGAGGGGGCAACTCTAACAAGGGTTCTCAAACTATCACACGGGATTAATCATGTTTATCAGCTGTTATTTCAATGATACTAATGTGGTGGCATGGTTTTGAAATGATATTATTCATAATATCATAATCTTATCATAGTACCTGTTGCGAATTGTATCTGATCTTGTTAATCTCAATAGTTTGTTCATTTACCAAATGGATTATTGTGACATGAATTTGTTCAAATTTATCCATTGGGGCCAAATTCGGCACTTTCTTTTATGCCTTATTCATCGTGTACGGTCGCATGTGCTCGGCTACTGCAAGTATTTAGTCCCACACCGGTTAAAATGAGGGGAACCGAAAATAGCGCGGCTTCATGAGCAGGTGTGCTTGCTGCGTCCAAATCACGCAGCTGCGTGGTGAGCACAGAGCGAACTATTCTTTCGCCTTTTACTAAAGAATACCGTGCGCTCGCCACTCGAAGCAGCATACGCCAATTTTTTTGAGAGGGGTATTTCCATTGGAGGTGCCCCCAACAAATCAAAATTTTTAAATATTTTTTAGAGATGTTTATTTGATACTGAGGAATGAAAATAGTTCCATGAATTGCCAACCAACTTTTTATTTGATTTGTAAAAAAATTAAAAATTTAAATTTAAAATTAGCTATTCAAAAAAGTAAGTACAACTCTGGAGCTAGAGAAGCCATAAGCCCATTTGAACCACTCCTTTGCAGGGATATTGGGTCCAATAAGGCCCATTATGGCCCTGCTTCGGCCCATTAAAGTTCTCGCACCGTTGCTCGTTCCCTTCCTCTATCCTCTTCACTAGCCCCCGCTCAACTCTCTTTCTCTCTCTCCCTGCTCGAGCTTCAGGATTCGGCATTAATGGCGTCCTCCGCTCTTTCCTCTCCTCTCCTCCCCTCTCTCAACTCTCCTACACCACATCCCTACCCATCACCTCCGTCCCTTTCTCTTCTCCCTTCTCCTTTACTGCGCGTCGCTCATCGCACCTCGCTCACCTCCGTCTCCTTCTCCGGTAAGTTTCTCTCTCTCTCTCTCTCTCTCTCTCTCTCTCTCTCTCTCTCTCTCTCTCTCTCTCCCACCCCCTGCTTCGGGAGATCATCATTATAGGAAGGGTTTCGCAGGTTCTCGGCAGGAATACGCGAGCGAGGAGGCGAAGAGGAAGATACTCGAAAGCTACGGCCTCGATCCATCTGATTTCATAGATGAGCCATCGCCTAGGGTTTGAGTTCGCATCTGTTCTCTCTTTCATCTAAATTCCTGTTCCGAATTTCGTATCTCTCTGATTCATGAACTGCTTTTTGAACAATTTGTTGTAGTCGAGGAGAAGGAAGAAAGGAGAGGAAACAGATAAAGCAGGGAAAGGGAGGCAAAACCCGGTGCTCACCACGCTTCGTACCACTCATAGATTGCTTCAGGTTGCTCCCTTGGGATTTGTCTCTTTTTCTATTGCAATTTAGGGCCTTACAATTGCCCTAGACTTGTTAATTTCAGGAATTACCTGAACATAACTTGTATCTGTGCTCATTTTGACTATTCAGCTAGTGATATGTGAATCGGCGATGTAATAATGCTTAATGTTCCATAATGCTGATCGAAACAAGTTTAGTAAAACAATAATAAAGTTTGAATATAACATGTGGATGCTAGAAATAGAATTGCCCTTCTGCGTTATTAATAAAGTTAAAAAACGGAACAGTGTTTGGTATTGATCCATTTTTGGACTTCAAGTTGTCATCTACTATGCTTGTTATATTCATGCTGATGTACAAGAACTTTTTGTTTGCATAGGTGCTTGGGGGAAAAGCTCGTAGAAGGAAATTGCTCTCTCCGAAAGGACTGGATGTCCGACCAATGATGGAAGTTGTAAGAGGAGCAGCATTTGACATTTTACAGGTGATTTTGACTTCGTTGCAACTTGCCGGTTTCATATTTCCTAACGATTATAGGACCTTCTGTTCATTTGCTGATAAAGAATGTTGATGTGAACTTTATAATTGCCTATCAAGTGACATAAAAAGCCTTGAAAATACTGATTAAATGGAGGAAAGTAATGGTCGATGGAGATTGCTTTCTAATGTTATGTTGTTTTTATAGCAGAGGTTCAGCACTAAACTCTTACTTGTTAAACTAAACTTATTTTCTCCTTTTACTTTTGTAATTTAGTTGTTCATGATTCAACAATATTGAACATTGAGATTAGATTATGTCAGATACTGAACTACAATCACGGTAAAGAAAAATTAAGGATGGTGCTAAAATCTATCAGAATAGAGACATATGCTACATGCGATGTTCATCCAAATAGAAATGAAAGTTTAGGCTGTGAAACGACCATCGCTAGCATATTGTGGCAAAAGGCTTGAAGGTAGGTACCCGAGGTTCTAAGTTCGAAGCCTCGTTGTTTCATATTTTTAGCTAAGTTCATTTTTAAAAAATAATAAATGAAGCAGATAACATGCTATCTTTCTATCTCTCCAAAAAAAAGGAAAAAAGTTTAGGCCGTGAGACCAACAAAAGAGAAATGTATGGACAGAGCTTAAAGATTTCACAGTTTAGTAAACAAATTGTAGACATGATTTCTGTGAGAAAGAACTCTAATTATCTTGTGATATAATTGCAGATTGCTTTTAACGAAATGTCAGGATAAAATAGAAATTTTGAAGCCAAACATTATTATTCAAGAATTTTTTGTGTTTATGACTATAGAATTTTTCACTTGTCTTGAAGAAATGATGACAGATTTTGATCAAAGTGGACAATGTTATGTATAGGTGGCTGGTGGTTGTCCTGCTTTGTTGAGGCCAGGTCGCTGGCTAGACCTATATAGCGGCACCGGATCTGTCGGCATTGAAGCTATAAGCCGAGGATGTTCAGAGGTTTGCTCCCAAGTTTTAACTTGAAATGGGTTCCTTTCTGCTTATTCTTGATGAGTCCTATTAGTAACAATTAATATACACTGCCAGTTCAGCATTGTGACGGAACTGTATTGAATCTCAACTTTCACTGCAACTTATGATTTGTTAAGATTGGTGCTAAACTCAAATCTGTTCAAAAGAAAAAGAATGATATAATTTCATGTTATGATTAATCAAAGCTCTAAGTAATTCTTTGAAAAATACTGGTACCCACAAAAGAGCACATGACATCGTTGTCTATTTTTTTCCTCTAAGTCAAAATAGTTAATGCATGAAAATGCGATTGATAATGCTGGTTTGAACACTCATAATTACCTGAGTATTTATTTTAGATATTAAAAGCCAAAATTTCCCTCTTTTGTCATCAAATCTTAGGCAAGAAACATCTTGTTATTATATTTTTGTTCTCCTCTGTTTCTTAATTATTGTTACTCTACATGTTTTATTACTTGCATTCTCTTGATTACCGCCTCCTTTCAGGCGCACTTTGTTGAGATGGATCCTTGGGTTGTGTCTGAGGTTCTACGGCCAAATTTAGAATGGACTGGATTTCTTGATGCTTCAGTTATTCATATGAATCGTGTAGAGAATTTCTTGGAACATGCTCAACACGTTACAGGTATTCCTTGTTATAAAAAATGAAAAAAGAAATACATTTGAAACATAAGAAATTTAATCCATGTTATTTTGTGCAACCATCTTATAAGCGAACAATTCTTGACATGCTATGCTTCTTAAATATAAGTTTCGGCATGCTTCATATGTAACTTTTCGGGAAATAGTTTTGTGATGCTATAAGAGGATTTTAGTTGTGTGACAAAAAAGAATTTTCACTTCATATAAGTTCATTTTATGTTTCTTTTAATGTGGGCGGTACCATTCTTTTTGCAGTTAAAGATAGGTCATTTGATTACATTAGTGTGACACCACCATATACTGCAGTCGATTACAGCACACTAATGGATCAGCTTGCCAAATCTCCTTTGGTAGGAGAAGACTGCTTTATTGTGAGCTACTCTTTTACATTTTTTTAGTTTATGTATATAACCTCTATTAGTTTTGTTGGAGAAATAACATTCATCTTTTCATTTAGCTTGTCGAGTACCCACTAAGAACTTCAATGGCCGACACTTGTGGACGCCTTGTAAAGGTAATTGTACAGACTCCTTTTTCTTTTTCCTTTTTTCCTTTTCCGTCTAAAATAGTGAAATTGCTCATAATAGTGTACAAAATTCTTATAGTGAAGTCCTTATGCAGTATCATTCTTCTAATCCTTGTACTCATTAATGAATAAACACTGCACAGATTGCCGATAGGCGGTTTGGTAGGACCAACTTGCTAATCTACGGACCGGCTTGGGCAGAGAAGAAGAAGAAGAAGAAATCGGGAAAGACCTTGCTGACTTTGGAGTAAACTCCATAACAAGAAATAATTATTTACAAAGACTATACTTAATTGCCAAGCATGTTGGTTCCTTGGAAAAGTATCACTTCAGCGGCAATGCTGGCTATCGAAGGTTCAGAGCAGCACGATCTTTAAAGCTGCCGAAATTATCATCTAGCGGTACATTTTTCTCTCCCCCTGTGAATCTTTCTTGTTCTTATTCTTCTTCTCTCAGATTGTACTAAATTTTTTCAAATATATAGATGCCCCACTTCTTGGTTCGTAGCCTCTACTGTTAATGTATTTCCTTCAAATCTTTTCCTTTATTGTATTTTTTTAATCGAGTTGGATGTTACAAATCTTTTTATCCTCTCCTGTGCGAGTTTTCTTCAATTCCACTTGTTTCTATCTAACCAAATCGAGAGCATTTCATTTTCTCCCTTTTCTTTTTTGTTCCAGCAGTTCCTGAAGATGAGCACAGTACACATGGAGTTGCTCAGTCGTTGGATTCGTCTTTCTACCAGGGCATCATAGTACATCTCTCTCGTTTGCTGGTGAACTTTTCCTTTCACTTAGTATTGCAGATTCCTCTGCACAAGTCAAGGTGGTCAACATCATTAGGTGTATATGTATTTATTTAACACACTATTCTGGTGATGGAAATGGTGGTTGGTTATGAATTATGATGCAGAGGTAAATGATGCTGTGAAGCAAAAAAAAAATGGAAGTAGAATCTCTCATTTAAATCTTTTGATTTTGAGGTTTAGTAGTTCATTTTTAAGGTACATGCAACAGCAAAAGCTTTTAATTGTTTGTATATCAAATGCTTTCCTGCACAAAGGCACTGATGGATTTTTATAAAATAAACATATTTTTTATTTTTTCTTCTTTTTAAAGGTGGACATGCCAGTAGGCGATTGTTTCCTCATGTTGTTGTTATCTGCGATTTTCTATCCATTGCACCAAAATTTAATCTCAATTTGTAAATTCAAATACTAAAATTCAAAGCTACTCTAACACTATTTATAAAAGCCCAAAGATTATTTACAAATTGTTACAAAATCTGGTAGTAGAATTTAATCTTTTAAATTCCGCTTTATTTTAAATGTACGCGATGCGATGTACATTATATTTCAAAAATAAATGATATTTAAATATAAATTTTAAGTTAAAATAAAAGTTGAACGTATTTCATAATAAACAATTTTTTTAACGTATATCTAAAATAAAATAAAAAAAATTATTATTTTTAAAAATGCATATAAAATATTTTTTACGTGCTCTATATATTTAGAAACAAATCATGCGATACGGTCACCGCTATTTAGGTACTCTATATATATTCAGAAACAAAATCATGCGATACGGTCACCGCCAAGTAATTGTGATTTGGAATTATTGTATATATTAAAAAAAATCACGCGATACGGTCACCGCCCGTAACTGTGACCTCGAATTATTTTTTGATACGAACCCACAAAAAATTTATTTTCGAGCGAATCAGGCGATATTGTCAAAGGAGGTGAGCGTACCTCGAATGACCAGACTCGCTGGAGGAGCGGGAAAGGTGCCGTTACGCAGCGCGTCGTTACGTCACCTCCGTGGCACGTGGTGCGTTCACCTCCACGTGTTCTTAACCATGATTTTTTTAGGACCGTTTGGTGACGGACCAGGCTTAATTATAAAATACGAAATTAAAATGTTTGAAATGATTTTAGGGATAAGAGATTTTGTATTTGGTATGATAATGAGGAATAAGAGAAATAAATAATTTTAGTTGGGTTAAATTATTTTTTTACTCTCAAGCTTTATTATGTGATAAAACTTGTTAAAATTTAATTTTTTCGTTTTAATTAATGGATTAAAGTCTTACAAAAAAAATAAGATAAAATCAAAATTAAATTATATTTTATGAAAATAATATTTAATTTAATATTTCATTTGCTCAAATTTTCTTTTTTTAAAAAATTATTCATCATATACAATTGGTTAAATGACATTTTTGCCCTCAAACTTTATTATGTGATAAAACTTGTTAAAATCTAATTTTTTCGCTTTAATTAATAGATTAAAGCCTTATAAAAAATAAGATAAAATCAAAATTAAAATTAAATTATATGTCATGAAAATAATATTTAATTTAACATTTCATTTGCTCTATTTTAAAAAAAAAATTATTCATCATATTTTTTTGAAAAATATTTTTATCATGAAAAAATGTATATACTATTTATCTGTTATAAATTTTATATTAATTTTTTATTAATATATGCAATTGGTTAAATGAACTTTTTGCCCTCAAGTTCTATTATGTCATAAAACTTGTTAAATTTTCACTACGGGTAATTTTGGAATGAAAAATATAATAGAATTTTACTGTATGAATAGTAGTTCTCACTTATACCCGAAGTATTAGAACAAGATATTCTCGTAATTCCTGATATGTCCCCTTATCCTCTAAGCAATTTCCGTTCCAAACGGGACCTTAATATATATATATATATATATATATATATATATATATATATATATATATATATATATACCAAAAAAAAAAAAAATTTACCATAATTTGGTTAATCTCTGTATAATTATAATTTTTATTTAGTTGTTAATATATTTTTTGAAGTTTTATAAATAAAAGGTAACTGTATTACTGTAGTTTGTTTAAAGTATAGTATTTGAATATTAAGTAGTTTAAAATTTAACATTACGAAAAAAAGAATTTCTACTTTTAAGTGATGTATAGATCAGTTTCACAGTAAATTATTTTTCAAAGCACACTCATTAAGATATCAGTTACAAAATTATAATATTGGAATATTATTTTTTATAAAATTTTTTGTATTAGATATGTGGTCTATGGTATATTACCAAAATATCCAACCGTGCGTGGGTAAGAAAGGAGTAAATAGAAGGGCAGTTTGGTCATAACACATCACTGCGGTGCACGTGTCCAGGCCCAACCTAAACCGAACAATTAATTTACTGGATTCGGATGTTGATCCTCTACAGATCCAACCCGTTAGCACGTCTGCGTGGTCCCTATCAAATTCAGGGAGGCCAAAGTAATAAGAATTCGCCTCTGCCGACACAAGTCCACCGACAGCGTACATATTCCACCTCTCCTAATTTCATTTTAATATTTACTGCACTCTTTCTCCAATCTGAGACTCAATGATCCAGGTCACGAATCCTGCTGTTATTTAATTCCGAGAGGTCCATGAGAAGAACCATTCTAATTAATCTTTCATCGTATTTTAAAGTTCAAATTTGAATCTCAATATCGAATAATTCTGATTTAAATATTTGATTTGGATCGGTTTGATCCAAAGGTGAAATTATATGGAAGGCATTAGAGATGTGATGTACATACAGCATGACCTGGCGCAACAGGTGCAGGTAGTAACTTTTCCAGCTAATTATTGTCACTCACCAACTTTGAACATGGCGTTTGGCGTTCGAAATAAATATACAGCTCCATTTTCCGTAGAAAAATGCAAAAATACGAGCTCAGATTTGTTCTCACGCAAATTAGGAGTGCAGTAGATCTACCGCTCGAGAGAAATTGACCAAGAAAATTATTTAACTAGAGGAGGATCAAAAAGGACTCCTACCAAATTGACACCCCCCCCCCCCCGCCTCCTTTTTTTTTTTTTTTTTTTATTTTTGATCACATGCTTTAGTTGTTTCTCTGTCCCTTTCTTCTTCCATATCCAACTCTTTTGTAACGTGATGATCAGTGATAAAATCTACAGGAAGGAATAGAACAGCAGTACACCCATTTCCTTCAGTAGTACTAAGAATTCATTCTTAAGCTAACCATTTTTTAACTTCTCGTGGACTCAACCAAGAGATACTTTGCTCTCTTTTTACCCTTTTCACCTCATCACTGACACTGCTCAACCCCACAAGTGAAGTGGAGTGCCCACCTCTCTTCACCAACCGTTGGAGAGAGAGAGAGAGAGAGAGAGAGAGAGAGAGAAGTTGAAAAGAAAGACACTCCAACCACCAGAAGACTCCAAACCTAACACCGACAATTGCATTACTCCCTCCCCCTCTCATCTCATTTCTCTCCCTCTTTGTCTCTCAATCATAAACATAGAAAGAAGCCACTCATTACTACCACCAGTAGGAAATCAAAGAAAAAATGTTCGGAAGGGATCCATGGGGAGGGCCTCTGGAGATATCGAATGCCGAATCTGCGACGGACGATGATCGGAGCCGGAACTTGCAGGATTACGACCGATCCGCGCTGACAAGGCAGCTCGATGAGACCCAGCAGAGCTGGCTGCTGGCAGGTCCTGGCGACGCGGCGGGCAAGAAGAAGAAGAAGTACGTGGATCTTGGATGCATGGTCGTTAACCGGAAGCTCTTCCTGTGGACAGTAGGATCGGCTGTCGGCATCGGCCTCCTTGTCGGCCTCATCATGCTTATCATCAAGACAGTGCCACACCACCACCGGCCGCCACCGCCGCCTGATCAATATACCAAGGCCCTGCATAAGGCCCTCATGTTCTTCAATGCCCAGAGATGTGAGTGCTCCCTCTCTCTGAAATTGAAGAGTTTTGATCTGTTGGATGGAAATTTATGCATCTCTTTCACTGCTTCTGTAGTCAGCTAGATTTTTCATGTACATAATAGTCCTACTGCACTCAGATTAGATCTCATAATTCTGTCCTCAAAGCTAATCCTTATATCCCATCTCTACTTTCAAACTCCACCACATGATGAGTTGCAGCTCAGTTTCTTCAGAGACGGAAGTAACTCGTTTTACACTCAAACCTCCTACATTCCATTCATGGCCAGATCTATTGTGAATTGTTTTATACGGAGTCCAACCCAGCAACAACACTTATAAATCTCTCGTTTGTAACAACGGAAACAGCTGGTCCGCTCCCTCGGCATAACAATGTGAGCTGGAGAGGGAACTCCGGCATGAAGGATGGCATCTCCGACAATGCAGTCAGAAAGAATCTGGTTGGCGGATACTATGATGCAGGGGATGCAATCAAGTTCAACTTCCCCATGTCGTATGCAATGACGATGCTGAGCTGGAGCGTGATAGAGTACAGAGCCAAGTACGAGGCAGCGGGTGAGCTCGAACACATCAAAGAAATTATTAAGTGGGGCACAGATTACCTTCTCAAGACCTTCAATTCCTCCGCCGACACTATTGACAGGATTGACGCTCAGGTATGCATTTTAAACAAATCCTGGGGCCATCTGAACATGAAGATCTCATTCTTCTTCTTCTTCTTCAAAATGCAGTCTAAATATACTGAATACTTGATTTCATCAACAAGTTCATTTTGCCCCCTTCGAGTTCCAATATTTATGAGGATGCTTGTTTCCTGCTCCTGAATGTGGACTCTACCTGCATAAACTTTCTCTGATTTAGATGTCAAAATGATTAGACTTGACAGCTATAAATATTATAAAATAAGTTTACCACGAGAATTCAATTCATCAAATGACACATATGCAAAGCTTGATGCTATTCAAGAATTGATCAGATCCTATCAATATCAGATGTCTTAACTATATTCTGTTCTATCTTTGGCTGTGCTCTACCTTGAGTAGGAAAAGCAAAATAAAAACTCAAACCATAGCTCAGTGCCTCAGTGGTTAATTATGCACACAAGTATGATGCTATTGAGTTACAGACTCTCCTATGATGATGCTATTACCATTCACTCTTCTAGGCATTCCATTTCAACAGAAAGATCAACATTTTTTTGTAAAAGTAATAATATAATCATTTATGTATTTTTTAAGCGATATTTAAATATTTGAATGAAAGAAGTCTTTTGATATAAATACTTCTTAACTAACTCTTTCGGACAGGTCGGACAAGGGGACACTTCGAGGGGACCAAACCCTAACGACCACCTCTGCTGGATGAGGCCAGAGGACATTAATTACCCACGGCCCGTCTATGAGTGCCACAGCTGCTCTGACCTCGCCGGCGAGATGGCGGCCGCCCTAGCTGCCGCATCCATAGTGTTCAAAGACAGCAAGACCTACTCAGACAAGCTCGTGCATGGGGCAAGGACATTGTTCAAGTATGGAAGGGAACAAAGAGGGAGGTACAGTCCCACCGGGGCAGACCCTGCCATCTTCTACAACTCAACAAGTTATTGGGATGAGTTTGTTTGGGGCGGAGCGTGGCTATATTTCGCCACTGGCAATTCTTCCTACCTTCAGCTGGCTACCACTCCGGGTATTGCCAAGCATGCCGGTGCTTTTTGGGGAGGTCCAGATTACGGGGTATTTAGTTGGGATAACAAGCTCACAGGAGCTCAAGTAAGTTAGCATATTTCATCATTGAGGTATTAACAAGTACATCCTTGTAAAACCAGAATCATCCTATCTTACGACTAAATAAATACTGTTGCAAGAGTGATATAGGCTACTCTTGCAAGAGTGACATAGGCAGAATCACTTCAATTGTTTTGAACATAAACACAGGGCTAGTAATGACCAATCTTATTCCATTTCAGGTTCTTCTAAGTAGATTGAGACTGTTCCTAAGTCCAGGGTATCCTTACGAAGAAATATTGAGGACCTTCCACAACCAGACAGGCAACATTATGTGCTCATACTTACCAATGTACAAGTCATTTAACCGAACCAAAGGTATGAAAATTGACAACATGCATCTCCTTTAAAAGTACCTTCACTGTCTAAAGAAACTCAATATCGGAATTTTTCTGCAGGAGGTTTGATACAACTAAACCATGGAAGGCCTCAACCACTTCAGTATGTGGTTAATGCAGCATTCCTTGCTTCACTATACAGTGATTATCTTGAGGCTGCAGATACTCCAGGATGGTATTGTGGCCCTAATTTCTACTCGACAGATGTCTTGCGTAAATTTGCAAAGACTCAGGTGTGGCTTCTGACTTAATAGTGCAAAATCTAAACCTAGTTTGCTCCAACCATTTCATCAAGCAGATAGAAGATTTCATGACAAGCTCAGCTACTTAACCTTTTCTTAGATTGCTAAGGTTACTTATTCAATGGTTTCAAATTTAATAGAGATGTGTAGATCAATTTTTTGTCAAAATGATTTTGAAGCATGAAAAGATAGCATAATTTGAAGCCCTTTTCAAATGGTAATCAATAGGTATGTATAATGAAGATATTGATGTTCCATATTACATTTCAAAAGAGCTTCTTTTAACATTTATATCAAGACAAACACTTAGCAGAAGCTCTAACCATGCCAAAATAGCCCTAGTCCAGTAGTTTAATCTGTGACCAAATTGCATTTGAACTACATGTTTTTCATTTTAAGTAATAATTTTTTATAAAAAAAAAAAAAACATTTTTTAGTATATCTAAGCCACTGTTTTTATTATGCTCATCGCCTCATCCTCACATAGACTATCTTTTGTGCAAGAAAATCACAAAGAAACTCTTTTTATGGCCAAATTCAGCAAACCTACACCTAACAGAATATGATGGCTAACGCTTATATGTCTCTTTTTGTTGGCAGATTGACTATATTCTTGGCAACAACCCTCAAAAGATGAGCTACGTTGTCGGATATGGTACACGTTACCCTAAGCACGTCCATCATCGAGGTGCATCGATCCCCAAGAATGGGATCAAGTATAGCTGCACGGGAGGATATAAGTGGCGAGATACTAAGAAGCCAAACCCTAACACCATTGTCGGGGCGATGGTTGCAGGCCCAGACAAGCACGATGGATTCAAAGATGTCCGCACAAATTATAACTACACAGAACCGACACTCGCAGGCAACGCGGGTTTGGTTGCAGCATTGATTTCTTTATCCGAGGTTACAACTGGGATTGACAAGAATACAATCTTCTCTGCCGTCCCTCCAATGTTTCCAACTCCCCCGCCACCGCCAGCAGCTTGGAAACCCTAAGAGTGACATGATTTACTTATTCTTTTACCAGCCAGAAGCAAAGAAGCATCAGGTATTTAGTAAATTGATGGGCTACAGAAGACACATATATAAGACAATAGAATGCTGGTCAAGAAAATTATAAAGCTCCAAACATTTTATTCCACAAGTGAAAAAAATGTTTTTTTTCCAAAGAAGGGCATTTTGTGTGTAGTGTGTAATGTATAACACTAGAAAGGCAAGGTAATTTTTCGGGTTGAACTCTCAACTAGTGTTCTTTCATGAGTTCATTGTGTGCTACATAAGGAGCAGTATTCTTTTTATCATCTTGTAGGATTTGTATGGTTATGTTGTTGTATGCAATGATGAAAAATTACAATTCAAATATCTAAAGCAGATATATTCAATTCTTGTTTCTCTAAAGTATATTGTTCTTTGTAATATAAAAAAGGCTTTTAAAAATGATCCTACATCAAGTGAACTACTAATCATGAGTGGCATTTATATTCATTAACACTTTTCGCGTTGCCCATGTGGTCAAATGTATCTTCATAAAGTCTTCCTATTCTGTAAGCAGAGTAGAATAACTAAATTCATAGGGCTCCATTCCTATAGTGCATTGCATTTTATCTATTTGGAATACAAAGCAAGCAAGAACTTGAATTCATATTTCCTTTTGAAAAAAAAAAACAAAAAAAAAAAATCATTTCCTTTGTACTTGAGTTCCCATTTGGTCAAGTTCAGAAACATTAAGAGTACCTGAAAGCACCATAGCTTGTGATTATTCGGGCCAACTCCAACATACCAGACTCACCTGCATGCTATATGAGGTCAAATCGACCTGCACGTGCATGTTATTTACCTGACTCTTATCTAAAGTCAAAAAATTGTTAACTTTGTTTCTACGATAAGCATAAAGCAAAGAATAAAGCAGTAAAGAGTATGTTCTTTACCTGTATCTTAAAACAGCAAGGCTGTTGCTTTGTCCATATCCAAGAAGACATTAGCCCAAGGGAAACTTCAAAAATCTATATCTGCTAGCATATATTGAACACACTGCAGCATAGAACATCCGACTAAGGAAGCGAACAGCTATTACCCATCTATTGATCCACATATCCAAGGAAGCGAACAGCTGTGCAGCCATCTGAACAAATCAACTAAAGCATTCACATCTTTGATACTGATGCATCCATTCCAAACAGAACCTTCGTGAACAATGGTACACTAACATGCAAGCCTGTAGAAGCATATCCTCAGGTTAATAATTTATCAAACCATGACATCACGGCAATTTCAAGGATAACCCAAAACATACAGCTACTAAGTGGTTTATAGTGAGAATATCTTCCTGCCTATTTTGGATGCTAGAAAATCTCACCTTGAACCAAGAATTCCTTGCCTGGGACAGAGAATAAATTACAAACATCAACCTCCCTTCGTCAGATATTTAGATCACACCCTTCTAACCACTAGCAAAGCATAAGATCATATGTTACATTTGATATTCAACGACGCATCAGGGGCTTCACTCGCATAACCTGCTTAATTCTGGAAGCAATACCATCCTCTATCCACTGACACATCTCCTCCGGCAAACCCCTTTCACGTGCATAATCCAAAGCATTCCTAACCAACTTATACGTGAATTCTCTAGGAACATGCCCTCCCTCGACCATCTCAACTAAGAAATCTCTCGCCTCCTTAACCCTATGGCTCTCGCACAACGAATGTATGATTGGCGTGTAAGAACTCGAGGTGGGTTTTCCATGCTCCCTCTCTACCATGTCCCTCATCATCTTGACAGCTTTATCCACTTCATTAATGGCACTATAATACCTTATAAACGAATTGTATGTCACCCGATTAGGAGTACAACACTTGTTAGACATTTCATCGAACAGCTCGTGCGCACGACCGATCCGATAAGTTTTACAAAGCCCATCGATCAAGCAATTATAGGTAACAACATCAGGGGTGAAACCATTGAACACCATTCTCCGGAACATGTGATTCGCCTCCCAGATCCTCCTCCGTATTGCCTTTCGGCAACCGGTTTCCAAGCTCCTTTTGCAGTAGAAGGTGATGAAGATGGTGTACGTGTACGAATCCGGAGGGCACCGCGCCCCGGGCAGCTCCATCTGATCCAGCAAAAACCTCGCCTTCCTAAACCACCCGGCGCGGCACAATGCGGCGACGACGGCGTTGTAGCACCGGACGTCGGGCTTGCAATGGAGCTGCCTCATGCGGTAGAACGCCGCAAGGGCCTGTTTAAAGAGCCCCTCCTCGCCTAGGGTTTGGATCACGGATGTGACAGTGGGGGTGGTGACTAGGGTTTCGCTGCGGCGGAGGAAGCCCCAGAGGGCTGGGAGGGCGCGGGCGCGGGCGAGGACGCGGGCCATGGCGCGGCAGGTGAGCTCGTCGTGGGCGAAGCCGCAGCGGACCTCGACCCAGGAGTAGAAGCCGAGGGCTTGTGCGGCGGCGGAGGGGGCGCGGAGGGGCGGCGGAGGAGGAGGGAGGGGGAAGGGCATTGGCGACCATGGGAGCGATGGGGGAGGAGGAGGAAGCGGGGGATGGAGGAGAGGATGGCGGAGACGGAGGCGGAGGAGAAGCCGAGGAAGAGCGGGGATGGGGAGAGGGAGGGGGCGAAGGAGCGTCGCTGGAGCATCGCCGCCATTACCTGGGGGACGAGAAGGTGAGGGGAAGGGGAGGAGGAAGAGGAGGGTGGTTGGGGAGGGGAGGGGGAGGGTTGGGGTGCATTGTTTATAGCTAGTAATGGTGATGGAAATGGTTGCTGAGGGAGTAGACGGAGAATGGAGCTTTTTTTTTTACTCGTTCGGCGGGAACTTCAACTGCTGCTACCTCAAACATGCTGAAAACTATGCTACTATATTATATTAAGACCATGTTGGAGCGAAACCGGTTGACCGCGCCTGATCAACGATCGGTTTCTCGTCTCCACCCTCTGAAATGTGTCCTGAATCAAATAATAGGATTGACAAAGGAATCAAACACATGACCAACTTTCACACAGTTGGTTTGGCCTAGAGAGGCGGAACCGATACACGTACAAGAACTTACAACAAAGTTTTTACAAAATAGATTCGGCCTAAAAAATGGAATCAACTCATAACGCTTCCAAGAAAAGTTACAGAATTTGGGAAATGGTTATAGAATTAAACTATTTTTAGAAAAGTTGAAAGATTACAGTAGAAAAGTATTAAAAAGATAATAATAAACCTAGACCGGAAAAATTGTAATCGTAGAAATTAAAGAAAAAGTAAAAACAGTGACCTCTAACTTATACAATTGCAAAATATATTTTCAAACAAAATTTTATCTATTTATACTAGTGCTGCGACTTTCTATTGAGGTTACTCGCTATTTCAGATAATGACGTATTATTCGGTCATAATTTTTTTCGAAAATTCCTCACCATAATGGGTAATGAGATTGTGGCATATAATCCGGCCATTTTTTTTCTAAAAATCGTTCGTCATTACGAATAATGACGCGATCTTTGGCCGCAACAGGTGGAGTGTGTTCGGGCTGAAATCGTGTCGGCCGTGAACTCCGCACTCTATGATATTGTCAGCATGATCTCAAACGTTATTTGCTTAGTTAATTTTGATCTTGCTTCTTATTTTCAATCGACTCATAAATCGATTGACCGATATCACATTTAAATTCATTCCCGTCTATATCTCATTAGGGCTAAGCACCTCACCTCGGCTCAAAGTGTGCTATCCTACAATTCGTCTACATTGGTTGACCCAAATGACCGATTTTTTTCTTTTGCATCACAACATGTCACCTTTTGATTTGGTTAAGCCGATTAATCATACTAACTGTATCTCTTCTCTAGTTTCAACAGACCATCAAACTTATTATTCATCACATAATTAAAATGCACTTACTTTTGTTGAGTTAGCAACCTCATCCCATTTCTTATTTGAACTTTATTAATTGGGCTATATAGTTTGATTGAAACTAAATCTCTCTGTATTCTATGTACCCTAATTTATAGGATAGATTACATGTCCGGTCCTCAAACTATTCAGTTGATATTTTGATTTTTAAATTTTAATTTATTATAAATTATTATTCAAATTTTTAGAATTATTATAATTAAGTCTCACAACTTAATTTAGGTGGCTAAATATCGATATATTATTAATATAGAAATAATATAAAAATATTATGATTAATAATAAATAATAATTAAAATATTATATTATTTTTACATTAATAATGGATTAATATTTAATAAACTAAATTAGATTGTAAAATTTGATTGTAACAATTCTGAAAGCTCGAGCCTAAAATTATAATAATTTAAAATTTAAGCACAAAAATATCACTGTCAAATAATTTGCTTAAAGTAGAAGTAGAGAGAGTAAGAAGAGAAGCGACATAAAAGCAGAAAATTTTTAGTTTAATTTATTTAATTCTAGTTCTAGCGAAAAGGAACTAAGATTTTTTTCATGAGATGTGAATTATATAGAATTTTTTTTTATACCATGAAGTAAAAGTAATTTCTTTTCTATTATAACTCTTTTGTAATATCTAAGCTTGTAGTGATTTTTTTTTCATATATATATATATATATATATATATATATATATATATATATATATTATTTTTCGTGGATATAGATATAGTCCATCATGTAAATTCTTGTGCTTTTATAATTTTCTTTATTTTGTATGATTGATCTTATATTTACTCTTTACTAAAAATTTGTAAAATATGAATTGTTATAAATGACTACTGAGTATTTACAAAATTACTATCAATTATTCTCATTTTATGATAAATTTAAATTAATACAAGTGGTAAGTGGTAAATTCATTGTTCCGCTATTAAAAATTTTCTAGCGAAATTGTAAAAATCTATCTTTTCCAAATTAATTTTTTTAAATAATTTAAACTAATTTAAACTCGAAATAATATAAAATAAAGTTTAGACGAAGTCGGTAAATATAGAGGTGTGTGTAAGCACTGTCCTAGAAGCGAGATTGCCCCTCCACATGCGAAGCTCCGGCAATCATCCCTAGCGATACAACGATCACTGTCTACCCCGTCGGCAACGACTCCGGAATGGTGCGTAGCGATTCCAACGACTTTCAGAAATCCAGGAATAATAAGACTCAAAAAGTAAATCTCAGTGTAGAGCTCTGTAAATTAGAGGAGTAGAATAGTAGCTCAAGATAATAACCAAGCTCTCTTTTGCTCTCCATTTGAAGAGCCCAGAACCCACCAAGAGACAAGCTCCAACGGATGCTTTCTCGGGCAGCCCACAAGGTCCTTCTCAAGGAAGGTTCTTGGGTAGCCCGAGAAGCAACTTTCTAAGGTAGGCCCAAATGCAAAAAGAAAAGTCAAAATAAAAATAAATCAAGTCAAGATTGCGCGACGCCGCCCGCCCGACCTAACTCAGCTCGTGCCGTGCGCGCATATGTATATTGGAGAAACCTTGCTTTCACTTTCTCCTAATCAATACAAGCACAAGAGAGAGAGAGTATATAAACCCACTCTACATGTGATGAGTTTTCGATGTGAAGGTCCATAAATATTAGGTTGCCTAGAAAAGCCCAAAGGCCAAAAACCATAAATTTAAAATCACAAAAACTATATAAAATTCAACAATTTTGTTTTGCAAATTATGTGCAACTTATGTGTTAGAAAATTTTGAACGCAGATAATTGTTTCAATGATTTAATTGGATGCATCTTATTGTAGATGAGCTGCGCAGTATTTTATATCTCGTATTTTAAGTATGCATGATTCGAACGCGAGAGAAGAACATACGTATCAACTATCTTACTAAGCAATGACTTTATTGTTTTACTCATTAGAGAGCTCTCCACCTAAGCAATATTATAGGGTACTTCACAAAGGAAGGAACAAAAGCCTCTTTTTGTTTTTGTTTTTTTTTTTTTTTTTTTTTGAGAGAGAGAAAGGTAGCACGCTATCCGCTTCATTCAACTGAAACTGAACTTAGCAATATCGGTGAGACAACAAGGTCTCTAAGAAAAAAGGATAAGGGGGGATTATCTTCTACGCAACGACAAATGGTAGACACAGAGCTAACCGGATCGGGATCATCGAGGATGAGGGATTCAAACTCGAAAGGATAAGGGGGGATTATCTTCTACGCAACGACAAATGGTAGACACAGAGCTAACCGGATCGGGATCATCGAGGATGAGGGATTCAAACTCGAAAGGGAAAAGGATAAGGGGGATTACTTTTTCCATAAGTTCAAGAACCGCTTTGCGCCCGATAATCTCCCTACTTCTTCGTTCGGAGACTGGAGTGATCTCTTCCACAACAACTCCTCGCTGAGTTCGGAAAATCTCACATCCCCCTTCACACTTGAGGAAATTAAGAAAGCAACTTTCTAGATGAGTGGGGACAAAGCGCCGGGACCCAACGGCTTCAGTATGGTCTTCTACCAGAAGTTCTGGGAAGTAATCAAAGACGACCTAGCAAAAATTTTTGAGGATCTATTCAGGGGCGCCCTGAACACTGGCCCTATAGACTACTCGCACATCTGCCTGATACCCAAATCAGAAGGGGCCAACTCGGCTAACAACTTCCGGCCCATCAGTCTTATCAACTGCATTCAGAAAATTATTTCTAAGGTTCTCACGAACAGGTTTGTCAATGAGTTGCACAAGATCATCTCCCCCGTGCAGTCTGCCTTTGTCAAAGGCAGATTTATCCTAGACTCATTCGTCACAGCTAGCGAGCTAATTAGCTGGGGTGGGAGCAAGCACATCGACTGTGTTGTAGTTAAGGTGGATTTTGAAAAAGCTTTTGACAATGTGAACTGGAGCTTTCTCAAACATATTCTCCAATGTCTTGGCGCAAACCAAAAATGGTGTGGGTGTATCGATCAGTGTATCTCAAATGGCAAGGTCGCCATTCTTGTCAACGGTACCCTCACAAAATGGTTTAAAATGAAGAGAGGCCTCCGCCAAGGGGACCCACTGTCACCATTTCTGTACCTGCTGGTGGCAGAAGGTTTGGCGCGCATGACCAATAGAGCCGTTCAAAATAACCTTCTTAAAGGGGTTGGACCATTGGGGGAAGCAAAAACCTCCCTCATCCAATTCGCGGACGATACAATCTTCTTCTGCGAGACGAAAGTCAGGCAAATTCGCAACCTCCGCTTTATGTGGCAAACTTTTGAGTGGGCCTCTGGACTTAAAATGAACAGTACCAAGTTGGAACTGTTCTATCTGGGCAACGAAAACTATAAAGGAGAGAGGCTTGCAGCGGCCCTGGACTGTAAGCTGGGCTCGCTACCGATCAAATATCTCGGATTACCATTAAAGAATGGCAGCATCCCGAAGGAAGACTGGCAACACATCATCAACAGGATTGAACAAAGAATTGCAGGGTGGCAAGCAAAACTACTCTCACAAGGAGGGAGGCTCATACTGGTTAACTCAGTGCTCTCGAACCTACCCCTCTACTACTTCTCAGTCTTCAGAGCACCTATCTGGGTCCTCATAAGAATCGACTCGCTTCGGAGAGCCTTCTTCTAGAAAGGCCGAAGCTCCGTGTCAGGGGGCAACTGCCTGGTTAGCTGGAAAACAGTCTGCAAAAGCAAAAGGGACGGGAGTTTAGGTGTCTTGAACTTGGAGAGCATGAACACCACTCTGCTGGCGAAGTAGTGGTGGAGATACTTCTCAGCAGAAGTGACCCCTTGGCGACCTCTCGTCAAGGGACTCTACTATCAACGAAGAAGACTCCTGAACGAAGGGTCCTCGTTCAAACCCTTCTCCCACTGGTGGAGAAGTGTGCTTGGAACGAGGGAGCTCTTCAAGTACGGCACGACACACTCGGTGGGAGACGGAGACTTGACAGGCTTCTGGTCAGATATTTGGTTAGGGAACTCGCCCCTTTCGACCCAATTTTCTTGCATCTTCGACCTGGTTTGCAACAAAAATCTTCGTGTGAAAGACTGTTTTGAACGGAACGGCTGGAACTTGGTGAAAATCCTGGAGGGCCTAGGGTCTGGCCTAACAGGTCTCGAAGACCCAATTCGGGATCTGAAGGCGATCACATCTAACCTGCCTCTCACAAACAGTAAAGATGCATTCCTCTGGCGCTGGACCAAATCTAGGCTTTTCTCAGTTAAGTCTATATACCGCTTCTTACAAGATAGCTAGGAAGTTGACTCCCGCTTCGACAAACTTTGGAGGGTTAAGTTACCGCTGAAAGTTAAAATCTTCGTTTGGCTAGTACTTAGAAGGAGGGTCCTGACTAGAGACATCCTACACAAAAGGAACTGGGGTCGGCCCAGCTGTTGTGTCATCAACCTAGGCCCCGAGGAAACTGCGAATCACCTGTTTGTCTCCTGTCCCTCAGCACAAACGCTGCTGGAGGTCTTGCTGCCAAACAAATTGGAGATCCGCAACAGCTCAACCGTTGACAGCCTGTGGGAGGCGAACGCGCTCAAGAAGGGGGCTTTGGGTATAAGGGCTCTTACCACTATCGCGGCCACGTGATGGTTCATTTGACTGGAAAAGAACAGAAGGACCTTCAAAAACAAGAATCGTACCCTAAGTGAGATCCTGGCCGAAATCAGACTCTCCCGATCTTTTTGGACCAGATTCTGTGCCTAGGATCGGTTTTTTTTTTTTTTTTTTTTTTGAGTCCGGCTGCTCCACTGCAGATACCGGCTGCCCAGTTGGTAAATTCACTATCGCCATAAATGAAGCGACAGCATGCTGCCTTTCTCTCAAAAAAAAAAAAAAAAAAAAAAACAAGGTCTCTAAGAGATGAAAAAAAAAAAAAAAAAAAAAAAAAAAAACACACGTCAACTCAGATCTTTCCACTGAGCCAGCGTTCTCCTAACCGTGCTCCTAACTGAGCTCGGAATTTAGTTTTTGTCTGGATATTAAATTTTGTAAATTTGTAATCCGCTCTGGTACTAACATCGATTGATTCGGTACTTACTCTGGTACGAATTATTAGAATTTCACAATCAAAATGTCAAATCAAATTTTTATTATAAATCCGTCTTCTTAATAGAAATTAAAACCGACACAATTATAAAAAAAAATACGAATAAAATAAAATTTATTAACCAAAAGAATAATTATACATAAGTTTTTTTTCTACACAGAATAAATTTCAACTAGAATTTTTTTTCTAAATCTCTCTCATCCTCAGTTATTTCGTTTTTTTTATAAATTCAGAAGTTCTCTCATCTTCTATATATTTATCAATTTTTTTTTAAACACACATGTGATCATGTCATATGTGTGTGGCTAAATCGTACCACCACCAACAAATAATAGTACTTATATTTATAATCTGTATAAAAAATATTCAAATTATAGTCTAAATTTTTTTTTGATAAATTTAAATATTTATCATAATCTAATTAAAATCATAAATCTATCCAAACCCTGACAATGAGGCTTCCAAAATTTTCAACTTTAGCGTGCCGAGTCATTGACGAGCCAAATGGCATGCTAAAATCGACGAGCAACAACTCGTTGGATTCAAACCATCCACAATTCTCTCATCAAACTTCTGCCACAAGTTTTGTCGCAACATTTAGTGCTTGTATAAATCATCATCTTGAAGACTTATTATGTGTCGACACAGAGTCTCCTTCAAATAGTTTTCTTTGATGGCTACCGTACAGAGTTCATACAGTATAGTCGGTGCCACAAGCTAACAATAATATGACCAACAGAGCATGCAGATATTTATATAATTTTTGTTGACAAAATTCTTCTTTTGACTCGATCTTTTGTATACAATTCAAATTTTGCGCCCCCCCCTCGAATTAAAAACTGTCAATTCGAAATAGGTTTGATGGCACAATCAATTCTATCGATGGTTTGTCGATAAATATAATTTTCATAGTTTTAAATGTTTGACGACCAATTGTGTGAATTGGAGTATTATTGCTCGAAAACCGAATATAGAGAGCACCTGTGGCCTGCTCATTCGTTTCATTTCTTGTATGGTCGAGCATCCGACTAAAATGACTCAGGGGTCAAAGACAGTGGCCACTTGCGAATTACCTAATGCGCTAGAAAAAGATGTTTGAATTACCAGTAAGCAAAAAAAGGAAAAAAAATGCTACGAAAGATCCTTTCCAACTCTACTGATTCAATGTGCACTACTTAATTTAAAATGAAAATGTGGTAAATTGATTCCAGGTGTACGTCATTTATATCTGTTGGTCGTCAGGTTCCATAGACCAACGACTAGGTCTAATCTGTATTAATTAATTAATTAGCTTTTTATTTTCTCTACTTCTTCGGGTGTTCACACCAATTCTAATGTATAGAAATGATATATTTAATTATTTAACTCTTGTATTGTAATCTTAATCAAATCATGATTCTACAGCATCAATTTGTCTTCTAGCGAAAACACATAAAAAACCACCATCTGTTCAAATTTCAAAAGCAAACAGTGAACCCACGGTGAACATGGGCAACGCTACAACTTTTCAGCCCACTCTCTCTCTCTCTCTCTCTCTCTCTCTCTCTCTCTCTCTCTCTCTCTCTATATATATATATATATATATATATATATATATATATATATATATATATATATATATATATATTTCGGTTACTTTACTTGTACAAGCACCAAACAATTGATACTTGTAAATTTTCTACCGTTAGATCTAACCATTTTATTAATTCTATTCCTTAGATCATACTATTCTACCAATTACTCACTAAACCCAAGGGGCCCACCATCATCCTAACCGCACATTTCTCTATCCAATGATAAAAAACTCACAAGCACAAATAATCTCATACTTTACAAACATAGGAGCTCAATTTTATATATATATATATATATATATATATATATATATATATATATATATATATATATATAATTAGACTATTATATTATCGATAGCACAAATCACTCGGTACTATTAAATTTTTATTTTTTAAATTAAAAAATATAGGGATAGAATGATAATAATTGTTTAGAGTTTAGTGAATGATTGATAAAATAATATGATTTAATTAATATATGAAAATAATTAAATGAGTAAATGTAAGGGTGGAAAACTTGATAACAGCAAATATTTTGTATTATCGATAGCATAGTAGTAGGACTCTCTCTCTATATATATATATATATAGAGAGAGAGAGAGAGAGAGTTCGACTACTATGCTATCGATAGCACCAAATATTTGGTGTTATCAATTTTTTCGCCGTTAGATTTATTCTCGTAATCATTTTCACTTCTTAGATCATACTATTTCTTCAACTACCCACTCTTGATCATTTTCATCACTTAAATCATACTATTTCTCCAACTACCCACTCTTAATTATTTTCACTCCTTAGATCATACTATTTCTCCAACTATTCGCTAAATTCTAGAGCCTTACTATCATCCTAACTATATATTTTTTCATTTAAGGGTCAAAAACTTTATAGCACCAATGACTTAGTGCTATTAATAACACTAGTGTAGTTAACCGTGCGATGCGACGGATAAATATTATTAAAAAAATATTTTTATATTTTTTATTATTATAATATAAATACAGAAGTAAAAGATTATATAAAATAATTTAAAACACTATTTTAAAACATCTTTTCCAATATATATAAAAAAATTATTTTCAATCCTAACATAAAAACCTATAGCACCAATCAGAGTAAAAGATTAATCTATTCGGGATTAAAATTTAAGGCATATATGGGAATGTAATAAAATTTAGAAAGAGAGGGAGAGAGAGAGAGAGCTCACGTTCTATGAGTTACGGCAGTGTAGAGTTTCGATGAGATCGAGAGTAAAAAATTTTAACCTTGGAGGAGGAGAAGGAGGATGAGGGCAAGAAGGCTTGGAGGTTCTTCACGGCGGGAAGGAAGAAGTAAGAATCGAGGGTGGAGGGGTCGAGGAAGAGGGCTTTGTTGCCGACGGAGATGGCGAAGAGGGAGGTGGTGGCGTAGAGAGAGAGAGAGAGAGAGAGAGAGAGAGGAGAAGAACTCAAAAATAGGGAGAGTGAGAGAGGAGAGAATGATGTTGGTCATAGTATAAGAGTTTTTGTGGTTAGGTGTGAATCGTGTAGAATTTGATTTTAGGTGTATAAGTAATTCATTAGGTTTGGAGTTCACAATTAATTCATTGGGGGTTGGGAATGGAAAGAGTCCACAATTAATTTATTGGGTGTTTAGGAATAAAAAGAGTCTACAATTAATTTATTAGGAGTTTGGAATAAGAAAAGTTAGAAAATTCTCAATTGTATAGATGAAGGAAATGGTTACACGTGGCAAAAAAACAAGAGAAATCATATATAGGTATAGATAGTAGCCTAAGTCTCTCTCTTTATATATAGCTCGGCTGTTATGCTAGATAGCACCAAGCATTTGGTGCTATCAAATTTTTCTATCCCTTATATGATTTTGATCTCTTATATTATATTATTTTTTTAATTATTCACTAAATTATAGAGCCCATTATTATCTTAATCGTACATATACCTAATTGCTCAGGTGACTTTGTTCTATTGACAGAATAGCAATATATACTCAGATGATTTTGTTTTACACACACACCCCGTAGCATCATATCTAAAACTGCTTGTATATCTTATTCCCCTACCATAGCACCATATCTAAAACACACAAAAAATCAAATCAAATAATATTGATGGCTTGACACACACCGTATATAGCATCATATCTAAAACTGCTTGTATATCTTATCCCCCTACCATAGCACCGTATCTAAAACACACACACACACACACCGTATATAGCATCATATCTAAAACTGCTTGTATATCTTATCCCCCTACCATAGCACCATATCTAAAACTACTTACAAGTATAAGTTTATTTATTTATTTTATTTGCTATTTTTATTTTTTTTATTTCCCCTTTAGCTTGTATATCATAGGTAGATAGTATTTGAGTAAATTAATATATATAAATATTAAAATTTTAATATTGAAAAAAATTACAGAATTAAATATAAAAAATAAAATAAAACTCGCATAACCTTTTACACATTATAAAATTTATTTTTTAATAATATTTTTTAACTTTCAGTATTTGTATTCTAATAACTTCACTTAAAAATTCAACTAAACTTAATAGTTAAAATTTCCTATAAATAAAATTTTTAAATGAAAAGTTAAAATTAGATAATTTATTTTAAATTGCCAAGTATAGGAGGATGTCTTTATCTTATTAAAATTATTGAAAAAATAATAAATTATTATTTGCACCTACTGCATATTAACACATAATGTATCACAACTTATATTAGAGAACTAATTTTTTTATATCAAAACTTAATTAAATATATCTGATCTATAATGTCTAATAATTTAAATATATTTATTAAATTAAATTTTAAAATATCTATTAAAAATTTTAAGTATATGGTGCATATATTTATATACATCCAGTGTAGAGAATATTTAATAGAGTATCCTCATAATTTAAAGAAAGAAAGAAGAAATCTTTGCTTGTACCTAATATATATATATATATATATATATATATATATATATATATATATATATATATATATATATATATATATATATATATATATATATATATATATATATGGGTATATATGCTAATGTTTCATATACGGCAAAGTATATATATTAGAGCATTAATACATAAAATATCTCATAGTTAATATTTTAAAATAAAAAAAAATAAAATGAAATATATATAATAAAAAAATTAAAATAATTTATTATTCTATAAAATTTTATTTTTAATAAATATTTTAAAGTTGATTTACGTGCACCAAATGCTTCCAATATTTTTTTTTTTGGGTAGGTTGAATACTCCCATTGTAGCTCCATGTGGAGTGGAGTTAAATAGAAACGTAGCTCAATGTAGAGCCATTAATTTAGTTGATATATATGGTGCAACTCTTAATTTATATATCTATATATACTAATTTAGGGCTCAATTTTGGGCACATTAGGTCGGATCACGCGGAAGGCCAACCTAAACAGATTTCCAATCCAAGCCCGGCATAATAATATCATACTTGATTAGGCTTTTGGTCGAACCCTTAAACCTGATCGAGTCAGATGGAGATGGATAGAATTGGATTAGATTAAATCATTCATATATAAATCGTGTAGAACGATTATATAATATAATCTTTAATTTCGTTATCCTTATTTTATCAACAACTTTGTCACTTTTTTCTCTTTTCACTACAATCAAATACCTTCAATTGGAAAATCAAAATTGACACCATCAAAAATAGACTATGTCATATATATATATATATATATATATATATATATATATATATATATATATATATATATATATATATATATATATATATATATCTTCATGATCACTCTCAGTTAAAAACAGTAAAATGAGACAGTTTCAATAAAAGTACGAATTTTCCTATCACGATCAATTTTTTTTTATTTTTTTTCCTTAGAAAAGGGAGAATGTCATGATCAAAGAGTGGACAAAAAAGAAAAAAAAAAAAAGACAATTCCTTTGGAGAAGGTTACTTAATAACATGGGTGACAATGGCCTGAGTGTTCATGAGTTAGAACACGTCAAAAAAAGCGGTACTGCATGCCTATGACCAATTCGACCTCTTCAATAATGATATAATCTACAATATTTACCAGAGAGGGGCGGCGCGTACAATGCAGCTCCGCAGAATTTTTGAAATGCTTCTTATATCTCTTGTAGTGAAAATTTATTGCATGCACCCAATGCACCGTATTTATAATACCCGACTTTTGGGCGTAAATCTTGCACCCTTTAATACAAGGATTTTTTTAAAAAAATAAAAAATATATATATTAAAATTTGAAAATGATAAGACTAGTGTACATGTAGAAATTGATGCTTAGATGAAAAATATGTAAGATTTATATACACTTTCGGATGTACAATGGTTGCTTTAAATTTTTTAGTCATATTAATTTATTTTTAATATTTAGAATATTGATGTATCATAATTTATAAATTTTAAATATATATTAATTATTTATCTGTTGAATAAAGTTTTAAATTGTTTTGTCCATTTTTGATTCCATTAACTAGGATATATTTGGTTCATGATTCTAATAAAATAAGAAATAGAATTGAAATGTATTGAAATGAGAAATAAAATATTTGGTTCATTATTAGAATGAAAATCGAGATGAATATTAAGAATTTTGAGAGAGAATTTCAGTTAAGAGAGAGGTGTGAGAGATGTTTGTGAAAGAGAGTTTGGAGTGGTTTTATTTTATAAAATATGTCGATCTATAATTCAAATTAAGTTGAATTGTGTCATAAATGGATTGGACCATTCACATTCTAGAGTAGAATACAAATTGAAATTCAATTCCTACAAAACAAACAGCAACCACTAAAATGGGCGAACCAATTAGTAAGCCTATAATATATGCTGAGTTAATAAATATTTAAATTTTTAATATTTTAAATGTTTTATATGTTTTATAAATTATACATTGAGAGTGGGTGCATGCAACAATTTCTTCCATGTAAGTTTAAATTCCCTTCTTGCTTTCTACCGCCCACCAACAACGTACAGATCGAGCCTTTTGTCTCTGTCACTCTCTACCTCCTCTTCCCTTCTTCCCCATTATATATACCCCCACACACACCAACACTAGCAAAGCATTTATATGTCAAAACACTCTCCTCCCTTTTAGAGAAAGAAAAAAAAAATCTATAGAGAATTAAAGAAAGGCATGGCCGGAGCCGACGATGCCGAGCTCTTCCCGACGGTCGACAAATGCTCTTCCGAAGGGCGGGAGAAGAGCACGGTGGTGGCGGACCTCGATGGCACTTTGCTGCGTGGCAGGAGCTCGTTCCCTTACTTCGCGCTGATCGCGTTCGAGGCCGGGGGCGTGTTGCGGCTGCTCTTCCTCCTCCTCGCGTCGCCGATCGTCGGCCTTCTCTACTACTTCGTGTCGGAGTCGGCGGGGATTCAGGTGCTCATCTTCGCGTCGATCGCGGGGATGAGAATCTCCGCGATCGAGTCGGTGGCGCGCGCCGTGCTGCCCAAGTTTTACGCCGCCGACCTCCACCCCGAATCGTGGCGCGTGTTCTCGGCGTGCCGGAGGCGGTGCGTGCTCACGGCGAACCCAAGGATCATGGTGGAGCCGTTTCTTAAGGAATATTTAGGCGCCGACGCCGTGATCGGGACGGAGATCGAAACTTACAGAGGGAGGGCCACGGGCCTCGTTCGCTGGCCCGGAGTTCTCGTCGGGGCCAAAAAGGCTGCGGCTTTGCAGAAAGTGTTCGGGGAGGAGTCGCCGGAGATCGGGCTCGGCGACCGGAAAACCGACTACCCCTTCATAAAACTTTGTCAGGTACGTTCATGTATATATATATATATATATATATATATATATATATATATATATATAAAACTAACTGCTTCATGGTATATTTTTAATTTATTACTCATATTAATTAAAATTTGAGGCATCATGGTTATTTACGTTCATGAGCTGCGTACGTTCACATGCATGAAGTTTGCATTGAGATCAATTATATATGGAAATGTGGAGGTAGTTAACGCATGGCTTTTGAGCTACTTTAATTCTATTTATCGATTTATATATTACACCATCACGCAAAAGATTAATTACACTACAAGATCAAATAAGCTTATATAATTTATTATATAGGTAAAATTTATATATATATATTTTTAAAAGTATAAATTTATTTATATTTAATAAATTTTTATTTATATTGAAATTTTTATTATTGTAAAGATAATTAGAAAGGAAGAGAGGAATTATAATAATACAAATCTCGATACAAATTAATTAATAGTAAAAAAAATTTATAAATATAATTAGGTTTATAGTTTTAAAAGGAAATAAGCACCGCACATTTTATATACATAAAAAAAAAAAAGTTAGAAAAAAATATAATTATTATATTTTTAAAAATATTCAATTGTTGTTTATAAATTTTATAACGTTATATTTATTTTTTAATTAATTTTATCTTTGAGATCAGATAAAAATACTATTCCATCAAGCATTTATAAAATAAATAAAAAATTATTATTATTTTAATCGTATATTTTTTTATTGAATAATTAAAAATTTATAAATATAAAAATATAATTCTGTTAATAATAGTTTTATAAGTAAGATTATATAATATAATTTTATATATGATACAGGAAGGATACGTGGTGCCATCAAGTCCGCAAGTGGAGGCGGTGAGGCGGGAGCAGCTCCCGAAGCCGATCGTGTTCCACGACGGGCGGCTGGTCCAGAAGCCGACTCCGGTGCTGGCCTTGCTGACGGTGCTGTGGATCCCCGTGGGCTTCCTGCTGGCCTGCCTCCGAATCGCGGCGGGGTCACTCCTCCCGATGCCGCTGGTCTACTACGCCTTCTGGGCCCTCGGGGTCCGCGTCGTGGTGAAGGGCGCCCCTCCCCCGCCGGCCGACAAGTCCTCGTCCCGATCGGGCGTCCTCTTCACCTGCTCCCACCGCACCCTCCTCGACCCGATCTTCCTCTCCACCGCGCTCGGGCGCCCGATCGCGGCGGTCACCTACTCCGTCTCCCGCCTCTCCGAGATCCTCTCCCCGATCCGCACCGTCCCCCTCACCCGCGACCGCGCCAAGGACGCGGCCATGATAAAGGCCCTTCTGCAGCAAGGCGATTTGGTCATCTGTCCCGAGGGGACGACATGTCGCGAGCCGTTCCTGCTGCGGTTCTCCGCGCTCTTCGCCGAGCTCACCGACGAGATCGTGCCCGTTGCGATGGAGAACCGGATGACCATGTTCCACGGCACCACGGCCACGGGGTGGAAGGGGATGGACCCGTTCTACTTCTTCATGAACCCCAGCCCCAGGTACCAGGTCACCTTCCTTAGCAAGCTGCCGCGCGAGCTC
Organism: Tillandsia fasciculata; assembly: GCA_029168755.2. NCBI lineage: Eukaryota > Viridiplantae > Streptophyta > Magnoliopsida > Poales > Bromeliaceae > Tillandsia > Tillandsia fasciculata. Next base: position 813,856 of record CM054947.1, on the reverse strand, counting down.
ACGTGCGCCGGGGGGGGCAAGTCGAGCCATGAAGTGGCCAACTACATACAGAAGCTCATCGCAGCCACGCTCTCCTACGAGTGTACCTCTTTCACCCGGAAGGATAAGTACAGTGCTCTCGCCGGGAACGATGGGACCGTTGCATCCAAGCCTAATTATAAGCACCAATGCACCAAAGTAATGGGTTGTTAATTAGCTAATTCATTAGCTATTTCTCCTATTTTTATTATTTTCTAATTTATTATCCATACGGACCATACTATATATATTTATCAGAGAAAAAAAAAAAAATTCTAGAATTATTTGGAACTTCATGTGATTTATATTTCGCGTCTGTACTTCTTTAAAACATTGGATGTAATTAATTAATTAATTAATTTCTTCGCAGCCCACCATGCACACATTTATTGTTTTTGATGAACATATATAAATCAAAAAAATATTAATTATTTTATTTAAAATACAACTTGAACGGAATCAGTTCATCACATCCGGTCGATTGCGGAAAGGAAAGAAGAATTAGAATTACCTAAAAAGAAGAATAGAAAGGACAATTAATTAAGGGAAAATACTACATGTACACCCCCAAAGGGGGTGTACATCTCACACCCCCACCCATCTATGATGAGACTTCATGTGACCCCTAAAAAACACCCCCATCATAGATGGGTGGGGATGTATGATGCACACCCCCTTTGGGGGTGTATATGTAGCACTTCTCTTAATTAAGATTCTTCATTTATGATATATTTATATTATTATTTTGTACGTGTTTGCTAGTGTGATGTTATTTATATTTTAGTATTGTTCTGCTTCACTATCTCTTTCTTTGCTTGTTTAAGGAACTTCTTTTAATTTGTGGGTCAAGCATTGGAGTGGAGTAAACGACATTTCAATATTGGAATTGATGAATATGAAAAGTGAACGAAGACCAAGAAATAATTATTAAAGGGCGAAATTAATGTGCATGCATTTAATTAATTTTTGATTAATTAACTGTGGGTTTTATGCACAGATCGATGCGTCTGTTAATCGAATAAAGCAATATCGAATATAAGGTTTAGCAAAAAGCTATGCTAATATGATTAATTATGATTAAATGCATGCACATTTAATCAATTATGATTAATATCTAAGTGATTTTTTTATAAAATAAAATAAAATTTATAAATAGTTGTAAATTTTTTAATTAATTCGAAAATATGCGTAGTACTGTTCTAAAGTGTATTCATGTTATTACGTGTGAGATTAATAGAGAACATCACTCCAAGATACGACCGGAATTTCTCCTTCTACTAACACGATCGTGACGGAGGTTGACGAAAATATTTTCAATGCCCAATTGAGAAAGAGATGAAAGTATAAAAAAATTTATTTAATTTCTCCGTGTTTTTTTTTTTTTTTTTTTTTACACTCTGTAAGAAAAGAGAAGAAACATATATATATATATATATATATATATATATATATATATATATATATATATATATACACACACACACACACACACAAAGAAAAACGAACGTTGGGAATTCAACGTTAAGTAATGTTCGATCCACGTAACTTTCTGCTAGGCGCAAGAAACGAAAACTCACATTTCGTACGTTAAATTTTCTTTCGCGTCATAAAAAAATTAGTTAAATAAATAATAATAATAATAATAATAATAAATAAATAAATAAAATTAATGAATTTTGAATTTTATCCCAACACTTTCACCTCTTTAATTTTTGTTTTGATCAATCATTTTTATTGTTTAATTAAAGATAATTAAAGGTTTTGTAGATTTCGTGCACTATTAGAATGAAAAAAATATATATGATATGTGACAACACAATAAATTAAAATTGTAAATAGTCGATTGAAATTTCTGTGGTATCTGTTTGAATGGGCCTCCGGTCTTAGAGTTAATATGAAGAAATCTGAGCTCTACTATACATGCAGGAATTTGGCCAAGGCAGATGAACTCACATGCATCCTGGGATGTAAGGTCGGAACCTTACCAACGAAATACCTTGGTCTCCCTTGGTCAGATAGGATCTTAACAAAAAAGGTTTGGCGAGGAGTTATTGACCGTGTTCAAAGCAGGATTGACGGTTGGCAGGCCAAGCTGCTTTTTAGAGGTGGCAGGCTGACGTTGGTCAACGCTGTTTTAGCCAACTTACCTATCTACCTTCTATCTGTATTCAAGGCACAGAAATAGGCTATCAAGCGGATTGTGGCACTTAGAAGGGATTTCTTCTGGGCTGAAGGTTTGAAAGAAACTGGAATGGGATGCCTAATTGCGTGGAAAAACGTATGTAGGAGTAGGGATGAAGGTGGACTAGACATTCTGGACCTAGCTACGATGAACGACGCCCTAATTACTAAATGGTGGTGGTGACTACTCACGTCACCAGAGCTCCTGTAGAGCAAACTCATTAGATCGCTTTACTATTCCAGGAGAAGACCGTTGTAGGAAGGTAGATCTTTCAGACCAGCAAGAAAATCTTCAAATGGGGCGTGCCCTATGCGCTAAGCGATGGAAGAATGATACAACACTCGAGGGACAGATGGTGTGGTGAGATGACTCTGCATTCCCTTTTCCCTAACATCTTTGATGCAGTTGAGGATAAAAAGATTCGAATTTGTAAGTATTTTGGTCCTAATGGTTGGGATTGGAGAACGATCCTGAGAGGTTATGGACCGGGGGGGGGGGGGGAAACCGATACTGATCGCATCCTCGAATTCAAAGGCTTACTTGAGGGTGTTACGACTGGACAAGAGAACGATAGTGTGTCTAGGTGCTGGAACACCAAGGAAGGCTTTACCATTAAATCTACTCACTCGATGCTTATGGATGGAGGTCTAAGGGATACTTGCACCACAATTATTTGGAACTTAAGGCTACCGATTAGAGCTCAGATTATTGTGTGGTTGGTCCTTAAGAAGCGGCTTCCCACGGCCGACAACCTTGTCAAAAGGGGGTGGACGGGGAATACCCTGTGTGTTCTGTGTGGTATTAAGCAAGAATCGGTGGATCACCTTTTTTCTGAATTGCGTCTACACGCACGAGATTCGTGACGTGGACGGATTTACTGGGGTTGGTCTGTGTGGATCGTAGCAACGACGTCAGAAGGACTTGGGAATTGAGAACGGCAAGGCATGGGTCCGGATCTCTTAAAAGAAACCTTTTAGACATGGCAATCATCTGGTGGGTCATTTGGGCTGTTAGGAACAAAACGATTTTTCAACTCTCTAGCACCGATCCCCTTTCCGCTGTCAGTTGGGTCGAACGTTTGATTACGGACTGGGGGTTGATCAGAGGGCTGCCTGCCGGGCGCGATCTGCCATTGTAACTCCAAAGTTTTCGGGGGCTCGTTCACGTGCTGGAGCTCCAAAGTTTTTGCTTGTAATGAAGTCTTGGTTCGCAACTTCTCGCTCACGCTGAGTCTGTGCCACCGCTCTAGTGGGTTGCATTTTTTTTTTTTTTTTCCTCGATCCGAGACCGTGTTGTCTTATTCTTGTTGCCTAATTCAACTTACTAATGAATAAAAGCAGGTAGCGTGCTACCTTTCTCTCTAAAAAAAAAAAAATTAAAGTTCAATAATTAATTTAATGCTGCGATAACCCTCATGCAATAATTTGGTTGGAAATTCAACTTAATTTATCTCACTAAAAGTCTAGGTCATATTTAATTCACTTGCATCTTTTACCTTATTTATTTTTCATAAATATAAGAGTCGATTAAAATTTAGTTACTATTTAATTAGTCTATAAGGATTAACTACAAAAAGGAACAATGAGTAACAATGAAATTTAATTAGTCTTTCAAGTCTTTCAATTTCACACTAAAATAGTCTTTTAGTGCATGTTAGCGAGTTTGACGTTAAGCTCAAGAGATGATTACATAACAGCTGACTCATATAACAAATCGTATTTATTATGCGTGACGAAAAGCTTGATGGTTAATATTTATAATTTAAAATTTAAAATTTAGTTATTGTACATTTCTAGCTAATTTTATTTTTAAAAGTTGAATAAAATAGATAGTCAGTTATTATTTGCTTTTAAAAAACGGGGTCTCATTTCATCTTTGAATAACTGATTAACTAAAACAATTAACTGTTCATATTATCAATAGAGGCAACAACCTGGAAATTAATACAATTTTGAGATTAAATAAAAGACAGTAAAAGTGGGCATACCACGAACGAGATCTAATTTACAATAGTAAAAAAAAAAAACATATAAATTTTTGCATATTTGAAGGGAGTGAGGAATCGATTAGCTAGAGGTTGGTGAGACTCAAAATGAGTAATATCATTAGCAGTATAGCTTCTCTCATTTGTTATGGCTTGGATCTTTTATGGTGGATATCAGTGTAAATTTTTTTTTTTAAATATATATATATATATATATATATATATATATATATATATATATATATATATATATATATATCAACCGTTTTTAGCGTAAGTGGTAAGGTTTTGGTGGTTGATACATGAAATTTGAGTTTGAAGCCTAATTGCTTTATATTTTTAACTATTTTTATTTTAAAAATAAACGAAGCGGATAGCATGTTATCTATCTCTTAAATTTTTTTTTTTTATATTTTCTAAGAAAGATAATTGGTAAATGATCTATTCGAAGCTGCCATAGGTATGTGAATAATGCATAATTATTTTTGTATCGGAGTAGTTGCTGATCTACCTTATGGATGGATAAATGTTGGGATTTCTGCGATTATTACGTGGAATTTCATATTAATTTTTTTTTGTCTTTGATCGATAGAATAAGTAAAGAAAATAGATAAAATCTTTTTCTTTCTCTTTGTCTCAGATTGATGAATCTTCTGGATGAAAAAATCTACCATATATATAATATACATTCCAGTTGATCGAGCCTCATTCTAATTATTTTGTTTGGAAGCAAAGATATCGACCGATTTCTCATATTCAGGTATTCACGATCAACAATACTAAATTTTCTTTCCAATAAGCCCTGAAATGAAAATATAATGAATTTTTTTTCCAATAGCCCTGAAAGGTTAAAAGGATAAGATCATTGTTATTATTTTCTTGCATAAATATTAATTTATTGTAGTCTTATTAAATTATTTCCTTTTCTTTTCAACTACATGAATGGTGATAGGATAATATGGATTTCCTTATTTGAAGAGAGAGGCCAAGAGGAGGATGGAGAGAAAGTGAAGTAATATCATTAATAGTAAGATAAGATCATTGTCATTATGGCTTCACATAAATTGTTGGAAAAATCCGGTACTCGTCCCGGTACCAGATTTTCTGAATCCGCAACCCGCTTCGATACCGCAATCCACACCGGTACCGCCTAGTGTTGGGATTCCGCAGCGGAAACGTCAAGTCGGATTTTTACCAGAAAACTCGTCCTCTCAACATAACTGGAATTAGCACAACCACAAAGAGACGAAAACCAAAACAGAAAATATGCGGATGAAATAAGATTCATTAATTAAGAAAAAAATTACACCGACTCCTCTTTTCTTCTGCAATAGAGTAGCTTCAACCCGAGCCCTCCTCCTGAATCTCTCTCACCCTTCTCTCGTCTTCTATAAACCTAGAAGACTCCCTTCTATCGTCTTCTATAAACCTAGAAGACTATGGGTGTGGCTAAATCCTAGCCCCCACCACCTCCATGGGTGTTACCATCACCGTGGGTGTGGATACCACTACATGGGTGTGGCTAAATCCTAGCCCCCACCACCTCCATGGGTATTACCACCACCGTGGGTATATCTACCTTAACACCTCGTTAACACCACCTTGATGTGGATACCACTATATGGGTGTGGCTAAATCCTAGCCCCCACCACCTCCATGGGTATTACCACCATCGTGAGTATATCCTCCTTAACACCCCATTAAAATAATAACACATATGCTATATTTATAGCTTACATCAAAAGCTATCCAAATCCTAGTCTAAATAGATTTTTATTTTAGTTAATATTTAAATCTTAACAAACTTATCTTTTTAAGATTTAAATATTAATCTTAATCCAACTATGATTCAATTACAAATCTAATCAAATCCTAACAATCTCCACCTTGATTTGATTTATAGTCTTCAATCGCTACATCGAGCTCTCCTCCGCTCCACCTTGAGCGACTGCATCTCTGATATCGCTTTTGGACTCTCTAGCTCCACCTGAAGCCGAAAAATTACATACCTTCGAGTCCAACACGCCTAGCGAGATCAAATTGTGATCGTCTCCCGTGATGATCGGTAATCCAGTACTCTGATGTCGATATCTCTTGAGGATCGCCAACCTTTAGCTCTGATACCAATTGTTGGAAAAATCCGGTACTCGCCCCGGTACCAGATTCTCTGAATCCGCAACCCGCTTCGATACCGCAATCCACACCGGTACCGCATAGTGTTGGGATTCCGCAGCGGAAACGTCAAATCAGATTTTTACTAAAAAACCCGTCCTCTCAACATAACTGGAATTAGCACAACCACAAAGAGACGAAAACCAAAACAGAAAATATGCGGATGAAATAAGATTCATTAATTAAGAAAAGAATTACACCGACTCCTCTTTTCTTCTGCAATAGAGTAGCTTCAACCCGAGCCCTCCTCCTGAATCTCTCTCACCCTTCTCTCGTCTTCTATAAACCTAGAAGACTCCCTTCTATCGTCTTCTATAAACCTAGAAGACTATGGGTGTGGCTAAATTCTAACCCCCACCACCTCCATGGGTGTTACCATCACCGTGGGTGTGGATACCACTACATGGATGTGGCTAAATCCTAGTCCCCACCACCTCCATGGGTATTACCACCACTGTGCGTATATCTACCTTAACACCTCGTTAACACCACCTTGATGTGGATACCACTATATGTGGGTGTGGCTAAATCCTAGCCCCCACCACCTCCATGGGTATTACCACCATCGTGAGTATATCCTCCTTAACACCCCATTAAAATAATAACACATATGCTATATTTATAGCTTACATCAAAAGCTATCCAAATCCTAGTCTAAATAGATTTTTATTCTAATTAATATTTAAATCTTAACAAACTATCTTTTTAAGATTTTAATATTAATCTTAATCCAACTAGGATTCAATTACAAATCTAATCAAATCCTAACATAAATATTTAGGTTAGTCCCATTATCTTCATTTCAACTACTCAGACATGTGTTTACGGAACTCTTAAGAGTAAATTATACAAAGTTACTGCAGTTTTTCTTTTCAGGTAATATCACTGAAAGATTGAACAAATGGTTGAATACAATGGTTTAATTTTTTTAACCAAAGATACTATTAATCATTAAGTTATTTGTCATTTGCACTGAAGACTTTCGATCAACACATGATTAATTTGAATACCGAAAAATTACTACAAGATTTGATAATTGAAATTTAAAATACAAATTAAACAAAAGACATTGCTGGACCCCAAATTTTCCTTTGTCCTGAGAATCTATAGCAGGAAGTTTTCATTTACTCATTTTGAATGTCTCAGTAGGTGAATATAGAAGTGGTGTAATATATAAGACAATTTGGTACATTATGATTTTTATTTTTTCTTTTTAAAAGTTATTATAGACATACATATAAATAGTGCTAACTAATGTATCAGTACTTTTGATTTCCACCATATTTTAAGAAAATACATTTAAATTTGAAAAAAAAAAAAAGACAATAATTTATAGAGGCTCAACCCTTCTCACAGGTTACATTTTTTTAGGTCAAATCAAATCCGGTCCAGTATTACCGGGTTTGGGTCACCATAAAATTTTTCATCCCCTTTTGGAAAATAAAAAGAGTTTTATATTTTGGTGTAATAGATTGTTATGAAATTCTAAATATGCTGTAATATTTTATTTTATTTTTTCGTGTTTGAATAAATTACTATATTTTTAATCTGCAACGATGTAGAAAAAAACTTAAATTTAATGCAATCTAGAGATTCTAAAAGTTTTACTTAAAAAAATTATAATTTTGGAAGAGAGAAAAATTTATTTATAATTTTATAGAGAAGATGAATGTAAAATTAGGATGTAAAGAGAGTTTTGCCAAGTAAATTAGGGCACATGTACACAAAAAAAAAAGAAAAAAAAAAAAATAAGGAAGAGGAGATGGAGAAGGAGGAGTAGAGAAAAAAATAGCTTAAAATATTAATGAGAAGTAAGAAAGTTAACAGTAAAGAAAGTTGACCAGAATGAAGAGATGATGGGCGTAAGGAGCGGGAGGGGACGAAACGCGAAAGAGAGCGAGTGAAAAAATCGTACACGATAAATGAAATTTTTTTTTACTCCGCTCTAAACTTTTTAAAAAATAGCATAAAGTGACTTAAAACAGTGTTTCTGAGGTTTTCCGAACGAGCCCTGAGCCCAGTTCGACCCAGCGGGCCATTTTACACCAACATCGGTATGCTCTAAGCGTAAAACTTTTGGGTCGGATTGAACCTAAGTCGGAGCAAAGAAACCCGGCCCAAAATTAGGCCTATTGGGCCTATCTAAGTTTAACTCCAACCACATTAGACATAATTTGAATTTCTTATTGTTAATCATTTCCTAAATCACTGTTGCAAAAAAAAAAAGTTTTTTTTTTTTTTTTTTTTTTTTTTTTTTTTTTTGAAACCCTGGTCCAATTTTGACCTAGCTGTAATGTACTCGGTGCAAGGTCATAATTCACTACGGCCTATAATATAGGGGACTCATTTATATGTTATAATTAGTACTACAGTACATCAGTTGTTTTTCTTAGCCACTTTTTTTATAAAGTATCTTTTATACTTTTAAAATTTTAAAATCTAGAAAATTTAAATTTAAATTTAAAAAAAATTAGATATAGCCAATTTAAAATTGTTTATAATTTAGATTGGATCTAAGGCAAAAAAAAAAAAAAAAAAAAAAAAAAAAAAAAAAAAAAGGCACTTTGTGCTCTGAATCACTAAACAAACACTTCCGTATATGTGGCGGATGCCGTTAAAATTCTGGGCCGAGGTTTTAAGCATCATCCGATCGTGTTAAGCATCTCCTCTAATCCCATCGTCTCTTCCATATATATATATATATATATATATATATATATATATAGAGCTCACCTCTCTCTCTCGCTCTCTCTCTCTACCCTGCTAGGGTTTTAGAGGGCCCCCATTCTTCTCCTCCTCCGCACCTCGCCCACGATCTCTCTCTCTCAGGGCGTAACCCTAGGTCGAAGGATTCTCTCGTCTAGGGTTCAGGTGGAGCTCGGGACGCCATGGATAGGTACACTAGAGTGGAGAAGCCGCGGCCGGAATCGGTCATAAACGAGAACGAGATCCGAATCACGTCGCAGGGACTCATACGGAACTATGTGAGCTACGCTACGAGCCTCCTACAGGTGAATCCCTATCTAGATCTTTTGTTCGCTTGTTCTATCCCAGATTAGGGTTTCCACTAGATGTTAAACTGTTTCCGTTTCGATGTGGATTTGTGCTTGTTGTTTGATTCTGATATTTGTTAGTTTATTTTTGGACTACGCATTACTTTTGTTCACAGCTAATTGCTTTCGATTTTACATGACCTGTTAAATGTGCTTTTATATATGATTAGTTTCTTTATGTATGGTTGCTGCTTTACATTTGATAACCCTGGCGTGCATTGCGAGTGTACTAAATTAGTTTACTATCTCTTAAGTAGCACATTTGGAGGATGTAATTGCTTTATTAATGTAAACATATAATCTTGCTCACCAGTCACTAGTCATGGGTAGCGAATGCATGGTGATGGTGTGGGAGAAGAGAAAGAAGATGGGTTCGATTACAAAGAAGTGAAGTTGTGCATTTTGTTAGTTACATCTGTTTTGATTGTTCTTTGAGCAGGAAAAACGGGTGCGAGAGATTGTTTTGAAGGCCATGGGACAGGCAATCAGCAAGGCTGTGGCTATTGCGGAGATAATAAAGGTTGTCGACCGTTTCTCTTCCATTCAGTAAATATAGGTAAAATGTATGAAGACTGCCTCAATTATAGGCCATTTCGGCATTTTGAAATAAAGCGCTTCACTATTTATTATTGACACTCCCTTAACTTTTGGTCATTTAGATTTGAGTTATTTCTGTTGATTGAACTAGGGATACATTAAATTTAACTGCTCCATTCGCTATTGGTTGCTGACTGTTAATGAGACTGCCAGCTAAAAAGCATCGGAGCCATTAAATTTTAATTTAATGGAAATTGAAAATTGATGCAATTCCTTGTTCAACTAATGGAAATTATTAAAATCAGACAGTCAAAAGTTGGGGGCTTGTAAATAGAAAAATAGTTTTTCTTGGGGTTGGGGGGGGGCTGTTCATACTTCATACCTAAATGCTCAGCACTTGAGGGGGTCTTCATAGATTTCACCTTATATATAACTGAATAATTGGGTTCCCTCACCAATCTATTTGACTACAGAAAAGGAACCCTGGGTTGCATCAAGATACCTCCATCAGTTCTGTCAGTATCACCGATGTGTGGGAGCCTATTGAAGAGGGCCTTGTACCGTTAAGTCTCTTACAGGTTTTGCTTTCCTTCAGTTCTAGTACCGAGCAACTTGTCCATGAAACTTTTAGTGTTTCTATTATTTTGGTGCAGATTGGAATTGACACGCCACGTTTCAATGATCTCAATCTCTTTGTCACTAAGAGAGCTGAATAAGAATTCCCCTGGGTAATCTGTTTTATACTATTCACTTTCATATGAAACGCCTAGTGGAGATCCTTCATTATTATCTGAAGAAAAGCTCATATAATACAGCGTATTGACTCCATTTTGTTTCGCATGATCTATCTGTTACGTATCTTGTAGATACCAAGATCCACTATATGCGGAGCAGCCAAAGCAACAAAGAAGACTTCAGCAGACCCAGCAGTATCAGCAGCCACCTCAATATCAAACAAGGCAAACACAAGGTCAAATTAATTAATGTCCTGTACATAGTAGGTAAAGTTTTAATTGATGAAACCAGTAATGACTTTTCTGAGGCTTTGATGCAGATTCGTATGGACGAGGCCGTGGTAGAAGAATAGTGAGAGGGAGAGGGAGAGGAAGAGGCTGGGGCAGAGGAGGATATGGTGAATATGGTGGATATGTGAACAATCAAGGAGGATATGGTGGATACGGCAATAATCAGGGTGGATATGGAGGATATAACTACAATCAAGGTGGATATGGAGGATATGAGAACAACCAAGGTATTATTGTATCCTTGTTTCCACTTCCAAGGTATGATATGTAATAATTCGTGAACTTGATGAGTGGCTGTGCTTACTTAAGAGGTGTATGTTAGTCAAAGTTACAAACTAATGTGTTATATGGGTTTTTCCTGTATTTATTGTTCTTCCAGGTTTCTCTGTCATTTATCTCTAGGCCTGTTGATTTTTTCTGTTTGCTGACTTCATGCTTTCTTGGTAGAAAATGGAGGATGGAACTCAAATTGGGGTCGTGGTGGTGGGCGAGGTAGAGGTAATTGGGGTTACCGTGGTAAGCTCTTAACAGCAAACTGTGCCCGTTTCTCTGCTATTATAGCCACTTGCATGTGGAAACAACGCAAATCTTATCAATTAATCATTAGATTGCCTGAATATCACTAAAGGAGTCCGTGTTGACAAACTATTGTATTTTCCAAATTCCAAGCCCCGTCAAAAGCCTTAGTATCCTATCTCTGCTTTTATCATATGGATATATAAAGATATTTGTTTTTTTTTTTTAAAAAAAGTTAAAATAACTGTTCTCTGTATCAAATGTTATAGGTGGAGGATACGAAAGAGGCAGAGGTGGTGGAGGGGGGCCCAGCGGTAGAGGTTACAGCCGCGGGCGAGGAAGGATGGGGGCCCGAGGGAGAGGGAACCAGGCCTATTAAAATTGGTAATGGCTTCTTAAGCTTCTCACAGCATGCTTGGTTGTTTCTAGCGAAAAGAACCGAGTTATCCATTGGCTAGTCAAATGTGAGGTGTGGTTGTTTGATCGCTAAGGTATAACCGATAAGCTATGTGGTTTGGTGCTTATTTCATTATGCAGAATATTAGCAGGTCATCTCATGTTCGTGATTGTCTGTGGTTTAAGTACTCGAGCATGCTATTATTCATCGCCTGATTGCTATTCCTGTACCCACCAACTCTACCCTCTGTCGTACAAGTCAATTTTGCAATTGTTTATTTTAATCCTGAAATGCTTGTTTACAAGTTTTGTTTCTTAATTCAGCGGATGAGCATGATCAGTTGACTTGAATTTTCTGTTCTGCGCTCCTGCGTCAGATATGACAGAGTATCTCTTACTGTTGGGTTGTTCTGCGTTCCTGCTCCAGATATGAGAGAGTATCTCTTACTGTTGTTGGGTTGTCTCGTGCCTAGTAGCGGGGAATATGCATATCACGAAGTTTTATTGAGCTCCTCTCGAAATGTTGAGAAAGGAACTCTCACTGAGTCCTCGTAGGTAAAGTGCGCTGAGGCGCTCTGAATGCACGCTGGGTAAGTGCCCGATCGACCTCTGTGTATTTGTTTTTGAAAAAGCACCAAAAGAACTTAAATTGATACTTGTATAAAGATAAAAGGAAAAACTTTCTGAGAACAAATAAGATCTTCAACAACTAGATAACGCTGTTCGCATACTCTTTACCTCTTTGTAGGAAAGATTATGACAGATTAAACGAAAACAACTCTCCTGTAATTGTAAATCAATTAGTGGGAATAAAAAAGTTGCACTCTATACATCCAGAGCAACCACAAAATAATAAGATATCCTCGCAATCTCATTCTAACCCAACCCAATCTTCTCGAGAAGCTGCTCAAAGTACTTAAAATCTGCGGAGGCCACAGCACATGTCAACAATGCAACAGCATTTTAGTAGCATCTGAAACCGTGGCAGATGGACAAGATGATGACGAGAATTAGGGCGATGATGATACCCAGCACGATGAGCTTCATCTTCATGTTTTGGATCCACATCTTCCGCCGCACCTTCGTCCCCTGCTGCCTAAAATCTTGCGCCTAACAAGGAAGCAGCGAATATCGTGTATAAGATGAACTAAAGACACAGGTGGCTGCAGCGTTATTCATGTACATTGTCTCTTTAATGGGAAACATTGTAAGCATATTCCCCAAGAAAAGCCAGATCACAATAATTAACTCATATGTCACTTCCAATGCAAATTAGTTCCTAACTGCCTCTATGATTCTTAACTCAAAAATCATGAGTTCAAAAAAAAAAACCCCAGAACTGTTGCAAACCTGTGAGCGAAGATTCTCAGTCTTGTCAACTAGGAGCTCGATTTTCTCTCCACGGTCCAGAACCTGCAAGGAAAATGAAAATTAGGTAACTGGGGAATCATTACACAATTCTAGTTCGCATAAACAATTGCATCGGTTCGTCTATCTAAAATAAGGGAGAAAAACCGAAGGTGCATAAAATAGTAACCATTGTTGTTAGTTAAACTTGGTGCACTGCAGCAGGAAAAATGAAAGAAAAAAAGGAAAAAGAAAAAGCATTGCCTTCTCAATATTTTCCATCATCACTCCTTTGACTTCTGAAACCTGGGCTTTAACCTTTGCAAGCTTGCTGATCTCCTCAGGATGTTCCACACAGTACTTCATGTGCTCTTTGAGTTTCGAGCTGCAAAGGTAAAATGAAACATTTTTTGGTGATAAGTGATAACCGCGTCCCCCACATGAACTCGTAAAAAGAAAAAGAAGACAGGAGAAATTTACCCATATTCTCGATTGAGACTTTTTTCAGTAGCTGTTGCAGCTTTCCCTCCACCATATTTCTTGGTGAAATCTTCTTTCACCCTATCCAGAAAAGCTATTGGAATTTGCCTTCCAGCCGACTCAACTGCAACCACACAGTATGCTACAAGAAAACAAAGATACAAAAATTTAGATACTGAAGATGTGATCTGAACTTCGCACTGGATGAATATGCCCAGCGAAAGAATAAACTCAAATAGAGCCAAGGCAAGGAAAAGAAGCATCAACAAGATGTCAAACGGTTTAGCCAGGAAATTCAATGAATATATGACTCAAAAAGAATAATAATTCATTCTCTCAAAAAAGAAATGTGTAGAGAGATTGATATAATTTAGACTGATAAGCAAGAATAGTTGCTATGTTCACCAGAGGAAGCACTTATACAAGAGGTACAAGAGATAAAGTACTCTACATCCAATTCAAATCATGCTGATAACTATTAGAGTATCATAAAGAGCTTCAAAAATCTGTAACAGAAGTACGAAAAGGAACATTATATCATAGCATTAACATAAAGCACAACAAATATGAAAGATGCACGATCACAAATATTTGAGATATGGAAACACTGGAATAAGCTAGACTACCTTGGTTCAACAGTCTTGCTGAGAGAAAAGAATGAAATTGACAAAATAACATAAATAAACCCCATCAGGCCGTCTATAACAGACAAATTATAGCTGATTAACTAGATAGAATCATATTTACGTTCTTTGTGACGAAAATAAAAGCCACCATGGATCCACCAGCACAATGTAAGCCTTAAGCAGTGAAAGGACTAAGAATTTGCCTCGCTGATCAGTGCTTTTGTGTTTTTTGTTTTTTTTTCTCTCTCTAGTAAGAAGGTATAGGGGTCCATGCTCTATTCGTTTATAAGCTGATCAATAATCACCTTGCTTTATCCCGAGATTGGTGTTTGATTATACAAATATATTTAAAAAAAAAAAGAATTAGTCAAGCAAGAGAAGGACATGCAATTGTAGATCTATACACAGCTAGATTTACGATGATGAAACTATTTAAATGACTTAAGCAAGAGAAGGAATATCAATTGTAGATCTATACAGAGCAGGGATTAGAATGATATAACAGCTTTTGAAATGCAAAACTAAAGAATAGCAAAACATAAATCCCAAAGGTAAGCCTGAATCAGACGAGCCCCACCACACCATTAACGGTGAATTAGAAAAATAAATAACTAATCCCGTCTCAATTTGCATTCAACACGCACTAACATCTTAATACAGGGAATCAACAGTCCAAATGGCAAAAGCTAAATCTCCTCCTACAACTCTTTCTTCGAAAATGCTCAAAGATTTAAAACCTAATCGCACTCAAATACTCAATAGCCTCATTAGTCATAACACAGCAATTGGATGTGAATCACTACTTATAATAACGTCGCCGAATCCAAATCATGAAATTAGATCCCATCCAATCCAAAAAACAAATGGATCAAGACAAAAAAAACACGCATCTACCACCAACAACCCACGAATCGGCCAAAAGATATATAAAAAAAAACTCGATCAAATCGACGTTGATCGAAGCAAAACGAAGGAGATCGGAACGAGGAGAGGCTCACTGAATCCATTCTCGACGAGGTAGTTGAAGGTGTGCCCGTCGCAGTTGTAGGTAAACCTGTTGTTGCTCGCGGGGAGCTTTTGGAGACATTGCGACGCGATCGCGGTGAAGTTTCCCTTGAATTCCGTGTACTCGGCCAGGATCACCGTCCCACGCGCCACGAAGCTGTAGATCAGCGTCTGCTGCCCCATCTCCCCTACGCAAAACCTAACCCTAACCCTAACCCTAGACCTGTGGAGGGAGAGAGAAAGAGAGGAGGGACGAAGAAGACGAGGGACGAAGAGGGCGTGCGAAGGAAGCGGAGAAGACGATCGGGGGGAGGAGAGAAAGAGAGAGAGAGAGGGAGCGGGGGGAGAAATGGACGGCGAGGAAATGATTTTGAATAGGAAATGATTTTGAATCGAGTAAATTGCACCGCTAGTCCCCAAACTTTCAAAACGATTTCATTTTGGTCCTCAAACTATTAGATTTTGAGATTTAAAGCTAAATACCCTCAAACTATTTTCCTTTTTAAAATTGGCACCCACTCAACTTCAATTTTCCGAGTTACAAGTTCGGAGGCTAGTAATGTAATTACATTTGATAAAATTGTTCATTTGGACTTTTGATGTGTTGGAAAAATATATATAATTCTTTGGCTTTAAATCAAAAAAATAGCATGCTGAGGAGAGCATTGCTATATGTACATTCAAAAATAGATGTAGATCTTACCTCCTATTCATCCAAGGGTGAGAACTTTTTCACCCGTCACTTCGAAAATGGATAAAATTCATTCCATTTTTAGATGGATAAGGTGTAAGATATACACCCCAAATAGGGTGTACATATAGTATTTACCTTCTTTTATGTGTGTCCTAACAAATGCTTCGGCATTCTTATCTGCAGATGAATTTGAATCATTCACCGTGCAAACACTGATGCCAATTCCAGTAATTCCAACTCTTCATCCTCTTCTTCTTCATCTCTTAGCTCCATATGATCAACCAACATGTCCAACACCCCCCAGATCTCAACTCTAATTAGAGGATGAGCCTGATCCCCCGCGACGAACGAGCTCACCGCGCCGTCCACCGTGACCGCGCTAACAGCCGCCGCCTTCTTGACCCCTCTACTACCTATCAACCTCCTTACTCTCCGCGCATCGTCTTTCCTATTCGCATTCAAATAGATGTTCGACAATTGCACGTAAACTCCCTCGTCGTCTGCTTCGCCCGCCGCCAGTTTGTTTAGCTCTGCCACTGCCGTCTCCGCGAGCACCACGTTTCCATATGTTCTACACCCTGTGAGCACTGACCCCCACACCGACGCCATCGGCTGCATCGGCATCATTTTAATGAGCTCGGCTGCGTCGTCTAACCGGCCGACGCGGCAGAGCATGTCGACCGCGCAGCTGTAATGTTCGTGCGCTGGGGGTACGTTGTACCGAGTTCTCATATCGGCGAGAAGAGCTAGTCCGAATTCGACGAGACCGGAGTGTGCACTTGCGGTGAGCACGCCGAGGAGGACGATGGCGTCCGGTCGGAGGCCGTCCTCGCGCTGCATTCGATCCAAGCATGCGATCGCGTCGTGGGCGAGGCCGTGGGACGCGAAGGCGCCGACCATGGCGGCCCACATGTGGGTGTTCCGGTTCGGGACCGCGGCGAACACGTTGATGGATTCCTTAATGCAGCCGCATTTGGCGTACATGCTGACGAGCGCCGAGCCGATGAAGGTGTCAGCGAGGAATTCGGGGGTGGTGCTTCTCAGGTAGTAGTGGTGGATCCAGATGCCTTGGTCTAAAGCGCCGGAGTGGGCGCATGCAGTGAGCGCGGTGGTGAGGACGAAGGAATCGGGCGCGATACCGGCGTCTAACATGCGGCGGAAGAGGCGTAGGGCGTGGGATGGGAGGTCGGAGCGGAGGTAGGAGGTCATGAGGACGTCGTAGTGGACGGGGTCTCGGCGGGGGGTTTCGTCGAACAGGTGGCGGGCGAGGTGGGGGAGGCGGGAGTAGAGGCGGAGGAGGGCGGTTTGGACGAAGTGGTCGGCGGGGGAGAGGCCGTTCTTGAGGACCATGGCGTGGAGTTGGGCGCCGGGGACGAGGGAGGCGTGGGAGACGCACGCGGAGAGGGCGAAGGGGAAGGTGTGGTGATCCGGGGGAGGAAGAGAAGAAGAAGAAGAGGAGAGCATGTAGCGGAAGAGGGGGAAGGAGAGGTGGACAGCAGGGGAGAGGGAGCGGAGGAGGGAGTTGAGTGAGAGGAGGGCGAGATCGGGGCGGTGGCGGAGGAGCCCTGCGGTTACGAGGAGGGCGTGCGCTGCGCGGGTGTCCGCTGCACAGGAGCGGCGGTGGAGGAGGAGGGCCTCGCACTGCCGCCACATTGCAGCCCCAAGGGAGAGGGGGCATGGGCAATATTGCAGCAGCACCAGCTACATATACTTTATACACCCCATACACTAGTAACACTACACGCTCTAAACCAAACAGCTCATACAGCTTTCCCAGATGGAAAGGCTTTCATATTTTTGCTCCCTTTGAGAAAATTGACGAGAAGTAAAGCATCACAAGTACCAGAAAAGTTGCATAGCCACGAAAACACATAAAGGGTAGAATATTTAAATAAACAATAATTAACCTTGCGTTTCAAGATATGGCAAAACGAGTAGGGAGAACATCCGAGTGTGCACTCATTTTACAGAAATAATGGCTAAAACACTGCGCTTCTCTCGTTGAAACAATAACATGTTAAGCACCATGATTCAGCGACCTGAAACTATTGGTATACATTTTACGTACCATTTCTCACAGATATTAGTTGGTTGACCCAGATGGGCAAAAGAATGGTAGCCTCGGCCACAGGACTGCCTTGATGTAAATAATGTAAAAGCAGACGCCTCTCTGTTTTATGTTCCATATATATGTCTATGAACAGGAGTATCAAAGCTTTGGACGACATCCATCCATCTCTTTTCTACTATCAAGAGCGAGTTTTCTGAAAGGTGACCAACAAATAAAACTGGATCTCTGAAAGAACATATATCAAAGTTCCTTTTTGTGGTTCTTTTGGATTCTTCTTCTGCGTTCTTCCGCTTTCGCTTTGATCTCGTGATTTTTATGCCATCATTGTTTTCTACGAGATCTGAACCATTGCGCAACTCATTATCATCTTGATCAACAGGCATCCCGAAATCAATGAAACACATTGCCCTACGTAAAATGTGAGAGGTGATTAATGTAGATATTCAAATGAGCCCCATTCAACTACACAATAAACTTTTTTTTTTACTAAATATATAGACAAATGGAACCTTACCTGAACTATAGCTATTTAGAATTAAACAACCGAATTTCTAAAGTTTCTATTACTACCAAAACTTAAGATGTCAAATGAATACCAGCAAAACAAAGAAGGCAAGTGTCATACCGAGCACTGTATACAATAACCGATGTTGAATATAAGGAAGGCGGAAAAGAGAGCCCAATAACCTCTCCTGGAAATTCTTGAAACCTTCTAGGTAAATGGTGACTATGGCGTCTTGACCATTCGCCCAGCTGTTTTGCTTCCACGTCAAACGCATACACCTCGTTTGAAGATGTTGTGACAACAAGCACATTGCTATTCCTAGGAGAGAAGCCGCCGGCGGTAACAGAAGCATCATTCATCCTACATTGAAACCAGTGTAGCCTGCACAAAATACAAAAAATGTTATAAAAACAAATGTGTAAGCACATGTAAATGACTGCAGGAAATGAAGACAATAGATTATCATTAAAGGTTGTAAATTGTCAAAAATTGGAACTCCGTGAACGAAATTGAAATGGTGTTAAACTTCAAGGATTGAATTGTCATATTAACCCAAAAAAGAAAATTCTTGATCAGACAAAAATAATGTTCTAAAAAGTCATCAATAAATTAAATCATAACTGAGATATCAAAATATAAACTTGTCTTCCTGTTAATCACCAGATAAGTTCATACAATACAAATTACAGGTAAAAGAGCAGGGATACATGCCTATAGTTGCAAAGTCGGAAACAATGTCAAAGAAGCAAATATAAATGACAAGGCAAACCTTTGGGTCTCAAGATTGAATACATAAATATCCCCAAAACAACTAACTGCAGCTAACCATTGCCCATCCATACTTGTAAACATTTTTGTTATTGGCGGTTCACTGGACAGGGAGTCTATATCATCCACCTTCTTTCGAGGTACAAAGATGTTCACAACTTCAGAGCTTTTCACATCCACTACCTGTTTCAAACAAATGCAGAAAAAGAATTATTAGTAATTCCATATAGCAAATGGCAAAAGAAGAAGACCATTCAAGCATTCTATTTCACTACAAGAATTAAAAAAAGACATACTTACATATATTTTTCTATCATGGCCAGCTAGCATTAAGCTCGATGAATCAACACTAAAAACCATGCAGTGTGCACATGGCAAACCCTTAGGTAGCCGTACTTCGTCTAGAGACCATCTAATTTTGCCCCCTTATGCCTTCTCAATTCAAATAGGCGGGGCTTTACATGATTAGAGTACGCAATCAGCATTCCAGTACTGGATATGGCGCTGCAAATGATCCGGGATCCCTTGATTTTATTAATACGAGCCAGAAGTTGGGTAGAAGTGCTTCTTCCAAAAGAAACACTTGGGGCCGAATTACTATCAGCCTTGACAAGTGAAATATCTAAATAGCTAGATGACTGAACAAGCATTATTGAAGCTCCATCTAAACTGCTATTGGCTGCCAATTTTATCAATGGCGGTTGAGGTGCAGGACAAATATCGTGAGGTGCAAATTCGGTGAATTCTTTTGCAGAGTATGCAAAGAGTTTGGCGTCATCTCCTGCAGAAATGAGCATTGGAACACGGAAATGTGCCCATTTGTGGTAACTGAACTCAATAGGTTTCTTTTGACGACGAATCTTCGGTGCCTTTTCATCAGGCAAAGAATCTGCACCCAAAACAGAAAAAAATAAATAGTCATATGAACAGAAATATCAAGGGTAAAATGTAAAAATAAGTACTGCCAATTTAGTGATCTTCACTGTCCTTGAGATTCAAACATTCTAATCCGTGAACTTTATTACACATTCAGAAGGGAACTGAAGTGTTAAGAGAAAAATCTAGGAACTCAGGTGCAGTATTGCAATAGTACAGAGTTGTGATCCCAGACAGTACAGGGAATATCCACAGATTTTATCCAAAAATCAATTTTCAAATGAGTTAATGAAAGTGTTTATACTGGCAAACCTTCTCTACTAATTGGAGAAGCCATTGCCAAGGCCCTGATATCATGAGTGTGAGGCCTTACATATCCAACATACACCCACTTCATAACTTCGTCTTTAGGAACACCATTTTCACTGGGACCGCCCGCATCATTGGATGGCTCGTAGAGAATTACCTGGACAACATTCAATACGAGATCAATACATACATGCACAAAACAGATATATTACCAACACTTCAAGAGTTAGCCAGGAGAGAGAATGAGAATAAAGGGCAAAATAAATTCAGAGTTTTTATTGCAACCTTCCTTAAAATATATAGGAAGGCATCAACAGTGCCTTGGCTTTCTAAGGAATAAAATTAGATTAAGTATCAGAAGTAAAAAAAAATTTGTATCCAAATAATAATACCTTGATAAGCAAAGAACACCTTGCATGCACTTACCACTTATAATTAGATACATGATCAGTGCACCTTTTGCTTAATAATAGTTTTAAAGTCTTCACTATTTATATATCTTAAGACATCTATTGAAATTGATACTGCCAGACAAACAGCATTAATCTAGAACATATTTAAATCATGAATAAACTTAATTGTCTAATCTTCTTCAATGTTATAAGTGCTACCACAAGCTCATTTATAACTTCGAAAATAACCATATCAGCAAACTAAGTTTATAACATCCATAACATCAGGCAAGGTGAAAATTCGAGATTGCTAAATTAGAATAGTTTTAGAATAATTATCCACAAAATTATCCAAAGGATTTCAAATGTCAAATCAATTCAATGAGATACTGCACTAGTCGACACTGACTAACAAGTTAAATGCTAAAGAACAGACCTGCCCATCTGAACCAGCAGAAAAAACCCTCTTGTGATTAGGTAGAGTCGCCAGGGCATTCACATCGCCCTTATGATAAGTGTGAGCTTGCAGAAGAGTCCCATGATGACTGTCCCAAAACTGCACACTACCTGTACTGTCCCCACTAACAAGAGTCCCACATCTAAAACAACAGGTTTGAAGAAATCAGAGTAATTACAATACGAAAGGCGAATAGAGTTCAAAGAGAAGAAAATAATCGCGAATAGCATAATCATAACCAACATCTTACTACCTTAAGTACAATAATGACCAAACACAAAGTTCTGGTCCACTACCACTGCCTCCAAGGCCGACAGTGATTCGATAAATCTCATGGAAAGATGTAGCATTCCAGCATCTTATTAGGCTGCAAATAAGCATAGAACAAAGATAAGAATGTACCAAAAAGAGTGCCACACTGGGAGGCATCTTAAAAGAGATAACAAATGAAAGAAAAAAGATGACTACTAAACTTCATACAGAAAGTAAGACAAAGTTACAAATTAAGAATAATGCATGAAACTTTCCATAATGGAAGGTGAACCTCAGACTCGAAAAGCATACCAGGAGGAGAGATTGAAGTTCAGTGAAACATCTTAATGAGTAACACAATGAATATGAAACAAAATGAGGGAGGTTTAATGAATGTCCATAGTTTCAAATAATTGGGTTACTAAAAATACAGTAATCAATCAACTGCTAATAATTCATTAAACATACCCATCACTACTCCCTGAAAATATTAGCTTCCCATCATGGCTCCATACAACACTTAAAATGCGACCTGTGTTAAAACACGTTCAGGAAGAATTGAACTAAAGTACGAATGTAAAGGGAGAGAAAAGGCATACGAGTCTAACCGCTAACCCTGGGGAAAGATCTGATATAAGTCAGCTCGTCCGACTCAGTGGCATTATATAAACGAACACAGCCATCATCACAGGCTACGGCTAAGCGTTGAAACTTGGCATGAACATGGTCAGCAATTAGTTCATCATCGTCATCATCGTCATCATCAATTTTACTTGATTCAGGGTCACTGTGAGCATCAGTATTTGAGTAGCCGTTGGCTGCTGATCTAGTGTCATGGATAGGTTCCAAAGCCATCTGCCAGATAGATCCTCCAATGGAATTTAGAACATTCTACAAGTAGCACAAAAATAAATCATCAAATCAGTAAATTTAATAAAATGATTTTGTAAAGGAGAATGATCAAGAAAAGTCATTGAATAGAGAAGACGGGGAAGGAGGGGAGGAAGACTAATTCTTTCGTATTTTTTTCATGTTGATTACTTGATTTTACAGTTGTTTGAGTAGATAAAATGAAGGGGGAAAAATCATAGATAAATTATTTCAGATTTATCTTATGTGATTATATT
Organism: Tillandsia fasciculata; assembly: GCA_029168755.2. Lineage (NCBI taxonomy): Eukaryota > Viridiplantae > Streptophyta > Magnoliopsida > Poales > Bromeliaceae > Tillandsia > Tillandsia fasciculata. The sequence goes on along the minus strand of CM054947.1, from coordinate 791,064 downwards.
AGCAACTATAGAAAATGATTACTTTGAATAAAAAGGTCACTTCTGATTCATTCTTAATTTGTGGCAGGGTTCCATACCAGTTCAAGTCCTATAGACAGCTCAGTGCTCGCAAAATCAAATGATTGATTCACATTCTATTCTTTGTACAGTATTCTAAGAAACAGCTTTACCTAGACAGTAGAGTGAGTTCTAGGACCTTTTTCATATGTTTCCAAAACAGTTAGTATAATTAATTAGTGTAGGGAGAGTACCTTTTGCTTTAAGGAGAAAAGGTCCCATTCCGAGATAGAACCGGCTATGCTCGATGACAACAACCGCCCCAACCCTGACCCTTCCGAGCTCGGCCCACACCAAACCAATGAAGAAATTCTCGATCTGCTCTCTCCTTGAATCGACTGCAGAAACAAAAAAAATAAAAGCAAAATTAAGTAAAAAAGAGAATCCAAACATTCGCACTGCTTAAAACCTATCGGATCGAAGAGGCCTCGAAATCGTACGAGTTGGCAATGCCATCCGACGGAGCCGGGCGAGACGAGCCAGATCTCGAGGGCGCCGTCCTCACGCGCGGCGGCGACCTGAGAGCCGTCGGGGCTGGCCGCGAGCGCCACCACGGCGGAGGGCTTCCACTCCACGGAGCTGCTCCTGAAGAACTGGAGCTTCTTCATCGGAATAGGAGATAAAAAACCAAACGAAAACGGGGACGATGGAGCGAGAGTGAGGTAGCGCGAGAGAGGAAGCCTCCCAAAACCCTAGCCCATAGCTAACAAGCCCGAATCCTCGCGAATAGCAGAGATCATAGGGAGGGGGAGGGGGAGGGGGAGGGGGAGGGGGAGGGGGCGGAAACCCTAATCAATCGATCGACCGATCGATCGATCGATCGATCGATCGGAGGATCGCTCCTAGGGTTCGTAATCGAGGGAGAGAGACGGAGAAATTGAGGAAAGGAGGGAGAATTGGAGAGAGGGCGCGCAAGCGAGATGAGGAAGAAGCGGAACCGAGTAAGGGGGAAGAGACGGCGCCTTCCACCGCTGAGGGTTTTGAAGGGTTTGAGGGAGGGGTAGAGGAAACGACTCGGAAGTAGGGAGATAGAGAAACGGGTTTCGGATCATTAACGGGCCGTAACACCCACAGGCCATTCTGGGCCCATTCGCCGTATTGGGCTGAAAAAATTCAAAAACATTTTTGGGCCTGGAAACTAAAATAAAAAAAATTAAAATAATTTATTATATTTATATTTATGTTTGAAAAATATGTTGACTCAATCCTCATCTCTCCACCGCCACGCACCGTTGGACATCACTCTCGCAGTCACGCGCCGCGCATGGCTCCAAAAGCTCTTCCTCTACCGTGAGCCCGAATATGCCGCGCCCTCTCCCGCGGTGGGGCCCCGACATTATAAACCAATGGACGTTATCGTTTCCAGTAGGATAACGCGACCCCTGAGCTCCTCCCCTCTTATTCCCCCCCTCCACCTCCATTTGCTCCAAAACCATGGTGGTGTGGATGGACTCTCGCATAACCCCCTCCGCCGCCGCCGCTCCGGGGCTCGGGGCTGGGTTCAGGGAAGGGGAGGCGATGGGGAAGCGGTTGGATTCGGTGAGGTGTCGGAGCAAGCGAGGCGGAATTAATGGCGGTGTAGGTGTTCGACGAGGGTTCTCTCTGAGAATGGCGGTGGCTACGACGGATGCGGCCGTGGGGGTTAAGGTAATTCGCTGTGGCACTTGTGGGATTGGTTGTTTTCAGTTGTGAGATTAAGTTATTCTAGTTGTAGTGATCTGTTTGGCGTGTATTGTGCTCTTAGTTCGAGGAATTGGATTTGGAGAGGACGAATCCGAGGACGGTGGTGGCGGTTATTCTCGGGGGAGGGGCGGGGACTCGTCTCTTTCCTCTCACCAAGAGAAGGGCTAAACCTGCTGTGAGTATGAACACAAAGAAATTATTCTAGCACTTTGTTCATTATGTTTCCAAAACAGTTAGAGTATAATTAATTAGTGAATAGAGAGTACCTTTTGCTGTAAGGAGAAAAGGTCCCATTCTGAGATCGACAACCTCCCCAACCCTGACCCTTCCGAGCTCGGCCTGTGACGCCCCACTTCCCAAGGGGTCACCCATCCTAGAACTACTCTAGCTCTAGCACACTTAACTCTCATGTTCCTCTTGGATCTTGCTACCATCCAAAATGCTATAGCCGGGTTAGAGATTTAGTCCTATTATATCATTTATATAGAGGACTAATCCAAATTCCGGGGGTGTCACATTCTTCCCCCCTTTAAGCCCTGACGTCCACGTCAGGCTCAAGCACACTCACAAGCACCAGGCGATGTGAGACTCGTCTCGCTAGCCTTAGCCGACCTTGTGAGGAGCTGCACTCCACTCACAACGGTCATTAGACGGGGAGCGAGTTCCCCCTTTAAGCCCTGACGTCCACGTCAGGCTCAAGCACACTCACAAGCACCAGGCGATGTGAGACTCGTCTCGCTAGCCTTAGCCGACCTTGTGAGGAGCTGCACTCCACTCACAACGGTCATTAGACGGGGAGCCTCGCTCTATCCGCTATATAATCCTGGCTCAGCCGAGACTCATCTCACATTTCCGGCTGGTGAATGGCTCTGATACCAACTGTGACGCCCCACTTCCCAGGGGGTCACCCATCCTAGAACTACTCTAGCTCTAGCACACTTAACTCTCATGTTCCTCTTGGATCTTGCTACCATCCAAAATGCTATAGCCGGGTTAGAGATTTAGTCCTATTATATCATTTATATAGAGGACTAATCCAAATTCCGGGGGTGTCACACGGCCCACCCCAAACCAATGAAGAAACTCTCGATCTGCTCTCTCCTTGAATCGACTGCAGAAACAGAAAAAAAAAAAAAAAAAAAAAAAAAAAAAAAAAAAAAAAAACCAAAATTAAGTAAAAAAAGAAAATCCAAACTTTCACAAGGCTTAAAACCTGTCGGATCGAAGAGGCCTCGAAATCGTACGAGTTGGCAATGCCATCCGACGGACCCGGGCGAGACGAGCCAGATCTCGAGGGCGCCATCCTCGCGCGCGGCGGCGACCTGAGAGCCGTCGGGGCTGGTCGCGAGCGCCAACACGCCGGAGGGCTTCCACTCCACGGAGCTGCTCCTGTAGAACTGAAGCTGCTCCTGTAGAGTGAGGTAGGGGTGTCAACGGGTCGGATTTGGGGTGAATTGTTAAAAATTCGAACCTAAACTCGACTATTAAATCAAAAATTCGAATCTGAATTCGAATCCGACGGATTTTAAAAATTTATATTCAAATTCGAAATTCGAACCCGAACTCGAAAATTTGAATCATCCGAAAATTTAATTCCAAATCAAAAAATAATATTTAACAAATTTGAAAGCATATTATATTAAAATCTAAATTTTTAAAATACATATTCAAATACAACATTAAACATTCATGCCAATATATAAAAAAAAAAAAAAATTCTAATTTTTTTTTTAAAAATTATTATTTAACAACTTATATGACTAAGAGAGTTGAGAGATTAATTTTTTTTTTTTTTAAAAAAAAAAAACCAAATAGACATGAAAAAAAGAAAACTCATATAAAAAAAAAAAAAGCTTACATTTTTTTCTTCTAGATTTTGAATTTGTAACTGGTTCTTGTCTTCTTGAGTTTGTACAGAAAAATACCTCTAAGAGTGGAGAGTAGGATTGTAGTTTTGGTTTATATGGCTTTTTCTTCCATAGTTATTTTGAAACTTATATACTTGTTAACCTCTTCATGTAACAAAGCGTATACGAACTTGATTAAATGTTCTTAACCTTCGCAAACTGTCTTGTCATCTTTGAGAAAAAAATCACCAAATAAATAAAATCATTGGTTTTTATTTGTTTATTTTTGTACTGCAGGTGCCCATAGGCGGTGCATATCGGTTAATTGATGTGCCAATGAGCAACTGCATAAATAGCGGCATCAATAAAGTGTATATTCTCACCCAATTCAATTCTGCCTCCCTAAACCGACATCTCGCTCGGGCTTACAACTCCAGCCATGGTGTGGGCTTTGGAGATGGATTTGTTGACGTAAGTGATTCTGACTTAAATCATCTAATTTGGTGATACTTGTTCATGTTGTAGATGATGTCGCTAAACCTAACCAATCTAATCATCTTTACAAATAACAACAAATTGGAAGTGCATAGACATGAGCATACTCACCATAGTGTTATCAAGCTGTTTTGTCCTGAAGTGATTGCAACTTCTTAGGTCTTCTTCTAATTGTTTGGATTTATTTCTCACACCTTCTCTTATAATTGTAGTGGTAAGAAAATAAAAGAAATCACAACTGTTCACTACGTTTATGATTGTGTTCAGGTGCTCGCTGCTACCCAAAGACCTGGAGAGGAAGGGAAAAAATGGTTTCAGGGTACTGCAGATGCAGTCCGTCAATTCCATTGGCTTTTTGAGGTATCTTGTTTTTGTGAAACTATATATATTGCATTGGCTATTTTAATGCTCTTCTGTCTTCTGCTAACTAGTTTGATGCTGTAAATGCTTAGAAGGATAAGAATGTTGATGGTTTGGTTAATGTTAATACATAGGATGCCAAAGCTAAGGAGATAGAAGATGTTCTCATTCTTTCTGGTGATCATCTTTACCGTATGGATTACATGGACTTTGTTCAAGTAAGTATAAATGGAGATTATGTATTTTATTTATTTTTCCAGTAGTAGTAAAAATATTGAACTTGCTTCATTTCCAGAATCACCGACAAAGTGGTGCTGACATTACCCTTTCATGTCTACCAATGGATGACAGGTGATTGATTGAATTCATGATATGCTTTTCGTTAAGTAATTGATTAACCCAGTCCTACGATTATATATTGCAATGTAATATAAGTAGTGTTAGATATATATATAATATACCTATGAAAATTATCTAATTGTGTATGTTCCTGCAAAATCTGAATCTACTAACTAGCAACACAATTTTTTTTTCTTTCATGCAGCCGTGCATCTGATTTTGGCTTGATGAAGATAGATAATAAGGGAAGAATCATTTCATTTAGTGAAAAACCAAAAGGAAATGACTTGAAAGCAATGGTAAATTTGCCATCGTTCTTTTCTCTCTTTTTTTCGCTTTCTGATTTGGTTTAAGTGTCTGTTTAGCTTTGATTTTGGAACCGCCTCTCTTTCCAAGAAGTAAAGTAGAAGTTTATAGAATCCAGGCATTTGGCTAGCAAAAAGGTTGGAGCCTTTTTGGAGGTGACAAGCTAAAGTGAGCTTTTGTAACTGAAAAGCTAAAGCTCTAATTTGAATGTTTAGATTCTTCTACAATGATAGACTACTGATGAGATTTAGTGAAAAAGCTATTAATTCTTCTTCTGACAGCTGTATTCAAGTAGAACTTCAGCAGAAGCTTCACCCAGACCAAACAGGCCGTCTAAAAGTTTGTAAAATGTATTAGTATTGATCCAATGACTTCGTCTTTTCTGTTATACAGCAAGTCGACACCACTGTCCTAGGCCTGTCACTGGATGAAGCAGTAAAGAAACCATATATTGCGTCAATGGGAGTTTATGTGTTTAAGAAAGAGATACTTTTGAATCTTCTAAGGTATGCGCATTCAATCCATTGGGATTTTGTTCTGTGAACTCTGATGAACTTAAGAAGGACCTTCTTTTTTTTCGTTGACAGAGAGAATTTATTATCTTTCTTGTTATTGGCTGGGAATTTTCCTTTACCCTCACAACATGTGGAAAAATATTATAATTAAAATAAAATTTTCAATTCCATTTGTATATTTCATATCAAAGTTTTAAAATTTTCAAAGTGCTCCCTGAATATAATTCACAAGCAATGCCTTGTATTTTCAATTATGCTATTCAAAAACGCAAGTAATTTCCCTGAACTCATCACCATGCTATCTGAATATATAATCAATAGTGACATTGTTAAGCTGGAACCTTAGGTTTTATGCATCATTGTTAGGTCAGATGGCGCTTTCCTACTGCAAATGACTTTGGATCAGAAATAATTCCAGCTTCTGCAGAAGAGTTCTTCATCAAGGTTTTAACTAATATTACTGAAATGCATGCAAGTTTTTGCTTGTTTGATTAATTTTCAATAGCAAGGTAATGTTGTTGTTGCAGGCATATCTTTTCAATGATTACTGGGAGGACATTGGGACTATTAAATCTTTCTTCGAAGCAAATCTTGCCCTTACTGCTCATGTATGTGTTGTGAGCCTTGTGGCTTTAAAAAATTGTTTTTTGGATGATATCCATATTAATTATTACCATGCATTTCATATTTATGAACATTACAGCCACCAAACTTCAGCTTTTATGATGCCACAAAACCGATGTACACATCACGAAGAAACTTACCTCCAACAATGATGGACAATAGCAAGGTTGGTTCCTTGAATTAATTTTCATCACTAAATATCATTAAAATTTACTGGATACTTCTATACCCATAATAATAATTTTCTTTTCTTTTCTTCATCCATCCTATTAATGCCTCATCTAATTGGGCCAAAAGTGGGACTTATCATCGTTGCTTTACGGTACATTTTGGTTATATTTGCTTGTCATCATTGCTTTATCTTGGCCTTTTTTTTCTTTTGTCATAGATTGTTGATTCGATTGTGTCGCATGGGTGTTTCATTTCGGACTGCTGCATAGAGCACAGTGTAGTTGGAGTCCGTTCTCGAATAAGCTCCAATGTGCACTTGAAGGTCAGTCCTTTCTCTAAATAAGTGCAGCAAAATAAAAGGAGAAAAAGAGAGTCCATTTGCAATTGGTACAGATGAACTGTGAATTAGATGTTACCAATCCATGGCACTATACTTGCAGGACACGGTGATGCTTGGTGCTGACTTTTATGAAACGGATGCAGAAATAACATCTTTGTTAGCTGAAGGGAGGGTTCCTGTCGGAATCGGTGCGAACACGAGGATAAGGTGCTGTTGTTTCCCAGCAGAGCTTGCTGCTTCATGGAAATAATTATTTTAGATATACACTCCTGTAGTTTCATCTATTTACATATATATCCCTGTGCAATCTTAATTCTTGTATGTTGCAGGAATTGCATTATAGACAAGAATGCAAGGATAGGAAAGAATGTGATTATTGCAAACTCGGAGGTATGATTTCCAACATAGTATATCTAGATGGTCCGACATAATTTTTCTGTAGGTGGAAAATTTCTGGTCATCTCTTTCACGCTAAATAGTTTTCACTAATTTTTCTGTTTTTGAGAACGAGTTTTCACTAAATTCTTTCTAGTATCATTAGTGAGATAGCATGCATATGTGAGACCTTGCATAAGACTGGACTTGGACTTATGAACTCTCTCTCTCTCTCTCTCTCTCAGTCATTAGTAATATTAATAGTAATTTCTGTGATGTCTATAATTGGATTAAAGGTGCATTAAAAAGTCAAAAAATCTCAGCAAGTGTTGCATTGCTCTCTTCATCCATTCTCCATGTCTAATACCGAAATATATTATATTTGATGTGATCGTTCAACAACTTCTTTTTGAGAAAGCAAGTTGAAATTGAAGTATAAAGCACATAAAGTGGACTATTGCAGGGCATACAAGAGGCTGACAGATCTGCCGAAGGGTTTTATATTCGATCTGGCATCACCATCATACTAAAGAACTCCACCATTGAAGATGGATTTGCGATATAAATAAATTTCCGCAGTTGATCAGGAAGACCACCAACATGTGATTGGTGAGCAATCGTTTCCTTATTTAGTCTGCCACAATGAGAATGTAAATAACAAGCATCTTTGTTACCGAAGTTATCCTCAAGTTCTCTTTTATGAACTTATTAATATTGTAATCTTATAAAAATTATAAGAGTAATAATGAGAAGTTGGGGTTTCCCAGTATCAAAAGATTCAAAAGATGATTATCCCAGTGTCTTTTTATTATCACTTTTTCAATTTTATTAGTTTTGATAGAACATTTCAAAATTTCCCCACAGTAATACCAAAATTAGTAAGCAGCATCATAGAGATTGATTTGTCATGAGAAACAATGAGATAACCATAGAAAACCAAGAGGACACATTCTGGGTCAAATGATCTATCTATTATAGAAAGGGAGTCTCTTCTTCATCTTGACCGTGGGAAATGTTGCGACCTCATCTTCTTCAGCCACCCAACTGTCCACCAGAAATTGGGAATGAAAAATGGTGATTCCAAAAACTAACACCTTAACTTTGACATATTAGAGCAAAGTTTTCTCTCATTTTCCTTCAGATCAATAGTGTTAAGTGCTTGAGAGTATATAAATAGTGTAGATTGTAATAGTCTTGCAAAGGAAGGTAATTTCCTGCTTTCTCATAGATCATTGGAAAAGTGAACCTTTTGTTACTCTACAATGAAGAGGTGGAGAAAAATTACCTGAAACTAGTGATGAAATGATGTAGAAAAATGGAATGATGCTAAGATGCACCACCCTTTAGGAATTAAATATCCTGCAAATTACACTATTAATTAAAAACTAGAGCTTTTTCAATACTAAGACAGCATTGCACCAAAATTTTTACCAGAAACAGGTTGAATAAAAAAATTACCAATTATATATACCTTTCACTTCGGCATCCTTTAGAGCTTTTCTCCACACTCCATTGATGATATTCCCCATCCTAAGGAAATGTTCCATTAAAACAGAGATGTTATACTGTAGTAAATAAACCTAAGATAAAAGCAGTACTCACATTTTGTGTAAAGGGCAAATCCATGTAATCTGTCCAAGAGTAGCATTCTCCTGATTGCTCTTTCTCCCTCCTCAGTGCCATGTTTTCCACCTAATACAATCACTATGATGTTAACATCTTATTATGTTTAAATTTTTTGAGTTAGCAAGTGCTAATTTAGCTTGGTTTCTCGAATATTTTCTCCACTTGAAAAAGCAACAGCTGAGTGCTTAGAAAACTAAAACTAGGAAAGTTGAAATAAGCTTTTGAGTACCAAAAGTACTACATCTAATTTTTCTATTTCATGAATTTTGATTTACTAGTTGTTAATGTCTTTTTTATTAGTTATAGTCAAAATGTATATTTGCGTAAGCTCTAGGCAGGACCTCAAAGAAACTGTTGGAAAAATCTGGTACTCGCCCCGGTACCAGATTCTCTGAATTCGCAATCCGCTCCGGTACCGCAATCCACACCGGTACCGCCTAATGTTGGGATTCCGCAACGAAAACGTCAAATCGAATTTTTACCAAAAATCCGTCCTCTCAATATAACTGGAATTAGCACAACCACCAAGGAGAAGAAAAACAAAACAGAAAATATGCGGGTGAAATAAGATTCATTAATCAAGAGAAGAATTACACCGATTACACCGACTCCTCTTCTGCAATAGAGTAGTTTCAACCCGAGCCCTTCTCCTGAATCTCTCTCACCCTTCTCTCGTCTTCTATAAACCTAGAAGACTCCCTTCTCTCGTCTTCTATAAACTTAGAAGACTATGGGTGTGGCTAAATCTTAGCCCCCACCACCTTCATAGGTGTTACAATCACCGTGGGTGTAGATACCACTATATGGGTGTAGCTAAATCCTAGCCCCCACCACCTCCATGGGTATTATCACCACCGTCTCCATGGGTGTGACCACGTTAACACCACATTAAAATAATAACATATATGCTATATTTATAGCTTACATCAAAAGCTATCAAAATCCTAGTCTAAATAGATTTTTATTCTAATTAATATTTAAATCTTAACAAACTTATCTCTTTAAGATTTAAATATTAATCTTAATCCAACTAGGATTTAACTACAAATAGAATCAAATCCTAACAATCTCCACCTTGATTTGATTTGTAGTCTTCAATCGCTACATCGAGCTCTCCTTCGCTCCACCTTGAGCGACTGCATCTCTGATCTCGCTTTTGGACTCTCTAGCTCCACCTGAAGCCGAAAAATTACATACCTTCGAGTCCAACACGTTGAGATCAAATTATGATCGTCTCCCGTGATGATCGGTAATCCAGTACTCTGATGTCGATATCTCCTGAGGATCACCAATCTTTAGCTCCGATACCAATTGTTGGAAAAATTCGGTACTCGCCCCGATACCAGATTCTCTAAATCCGCAACCCGCTCCGATACCGCAATCCGCTCTGGTACCGCCTAGAGTTGGGATTCCGCAGCAAAAATTAAGATTAAATATTAATCTTAATCCAACTAAGATTTAACTACAAATAGAATCAAATCCTAACAGGAACTCTGCATTGTACACCCTAATCTACCAAGGTCCAGTGAACAAGAAAATGCTTTACCAATAGCTGCTTCAAAGTGATCGGAGAATCGGTAAGATACTTTATAGCAAGAGTCATTAACATAGGCACTGAATCCTCTCCTGGTATAATCATCTCGATAATATTCCCACATTTGCTGTCGATAGATAATTCCTCTCGGAGATCTCCGTAATAAATTTCCTTTAATAATACATCAGCAACATTCGCAGTTTCGTGGAATACACCTCTCGCTACTTTGTCCTCTATAATCTTTCTTAGCCTTTAAACATACGAAACAATTACTTCATTTATTAATGACTTAAATAATAACTTTGTGGATTATTATCATTGAAGAATTAGTGAGGGAGTTAATACCTTGAGTGACTTGTATAGCCTGGGGCCAGGGAGGTTAATGGGTAGACATACAAGGCCCTTTATAAACTCTCTGTGAATTCCCTCTTCAAGAACACCATCTCTTTGAAACAAGAGAATTGGAAAATTTTGTATCTATTATTCATTTAAACCTATTCTCTTATATAGAGAGAAGGAAAAAATTTTACATAAAAGAATAGAATATATAAAAAAAATATGATAATATACCATAACAATATATATGGTAGCATATCTGGTAAAGAAAGATAATATACCATAACAATAAAGAAATATATATGGTAGTATACCATGCAAAGAAAGTAAAATATATGGTAATATAAATATTACAATCCTAACAAAAAAAATAATATATAGGATAATAATATATATGGTAACACTCTTATTGTGAAGGTATGACTAGAAGCACTTTCACCAACACTTCAAATGTGATCTGTTGAATAGATTCTTCAGGCTTTAATCAAATTATACTGTGCGTGACACATGATGTTTGCTGATTGAGTTGCAGAAATTGAAAACATTAAACAACAGAAACAACCGGATTTTGGCAACAGCAGCAGTAAAAATTTAATACAAAAATTATTGTTTGCTGAATAGGATATAACAGTATTATAGACATCAAATGAGTGGCAGGGCATGAACTTGAACTAATTCTCTGCAAGGTAAAGAAATTCAAAAATTAAGTAGTTGACTTTGTTTTGCAAAATTATGTTAGTTTCTATTATTAATATCTGTAATAATTCATGCATGGCGTACAATAGAGTTTTTTTTTTTTTTGAGAGAAAGGTAACATGCTGCCGCTTCATTCATAACAAAATGAACTTAGCTACAAAAGTAGAGCAACCAAGCATCGAGAAAAAAAAAAAAAAAAAAAAAAAGGGGTCAGACGCAGAACTTCGTCCACTCCGCACGGGAAGACCGGATATCAGCTAGCAGAATCCCAAGGCATCGCTTCTTGTTTTCGAAAATTCTACCGTTCCTTTCCAGCCAAATGTTCCACCATGTTGCCGCGGTGGTGGTAAGTTCCCTTCTTCCTAAAGCACCATACTTTAGTTTGCTCGCCTCCCAAAGCTTATCGACAGCTGCACAGTTGCGAACTTCTCGTTTATTCGGTAGCAAGCCCTCCAGAATTGTTTTCGCAGAAACACAGGTTACAAAAAGGTGGTCCGCCATCTCCTCTGTTCCTGAATAGAGGCCACAACATTCATGTCCATTCCAACCTCTTTTCAGTAAGATGTCTCTGGTCAGAGCCCTACGTTTTAGGATTATCCATACGAAAACTTTGACTTTCAGCAGTATCTTGATGCTCCAGAGTTGAACAAAACGATCGTCGACTACCCCGTTGTTTTGTAAAAAGCAATACATAGACTTGACTGAGAATACCTTGGAGTTGGTCCAACGCCAATGAAATTCGTCCCTACAGTTAGTAAGAAACAAACCTAAAATGACCACTTTCAGGCTTCGAATTAAGCCCTCATCCCGCGTTGGGCTTGTGCCGACCCCTGCCAGAATTTTCCTCTATCTCCAGCCGTTCCCTCCGTAGCAATCTTTCACGCGATAAGATTTGGTGCGTACCATGTCGAAGATACTGAAAAATTGAGTCGATAGCGAGGAATTCCCAACCCAAATGTCCGACCAAAAGCTCGTCTTTTCGCCATCTCCCACCGAGTGTGAGGTGCCGCATTTGAAAAGCTCCCTCGTTCCAATCACACTCCGCCACCACTGGGAGTAGGGCTTGAACGATGCCCCTTCTTTCAGAGGTCTCCTGCGTTTATAATAGAGTTCGTCTAGGAGCGGCCCTTAGAGTTATTATTATAAATAGATAAGATTTCACCTACAACCTCCTTGGTTTCATCTTGGATGTATATATGCTTCTTGCTCCTCCATCCTTCTAGATCTCCTTCATGATTCGCTCCTTCGACGCAGGTGATTTCAAGAAGCCACCAACTAAGCCATGCAATCTCCTATGAAGGTCCCCATTTATTTGTAATATTGATGATTTTCCTAGCAGTTCGATGATCGATTTGGGGTAGAATGGTACGAATTTTCTCGAATCATTTTGTAGGATGAACTTGTTCACCTCCATATCCATCGATATAATGATATGTCGCCCCAATATGTTTGGATTGGTTTATTTTCGTGCGACGCATGACATACATGACAGTAAAAAGTTAGTACTGCAGACAACTTGGAGAATTGGAGTTTTCATAAACAAAAAGCGAAGACAACTTGGAAGACGCTAGATCATGAAAACACTATGATTATGAGTTCATTAGAAAGAGCTAGAGAAATGAGGAGTGGAAAAAAGTGAGAATGTTCAAGCGTAGCTAGGCATGTAAGTGAGGATACATATATATATATGAAAAAAAAAAAAAAAAATCATACGAAAAAGTATATACTGTGCTAATATATTGATGCATATATGTAAGCTGAAATATAGTTCTTATGAAAGATCTAAACTTTGTTAAATTCTCAACAAAACCAACAACGTAGATGTGAAACAAAAGGTGCTTGCATGATTAATTACAAGGAACGACGCTTTTGCATGAAGCTAAGAGGCTTCGAGCTGCAGCCCCATACGATAAATTCAAGCGTCTCTCGGATCAAAGGCCATCCATTTACAACCTTTTGGAATCTTAATACTACGAGTTGGTGAAAAACTGCGAATCATATCCATCGATCTCCTTCTTTCTAAGCCACAACGTATATATGATACCACTGCAATCCAACAAAAACTACTACGGCCAACAGGGAAACCATGCACACTCATCCACCAAGGATCCATAACACAACGAGAGAGAGCGCAAATGATCTATTCTAGCTTGATTCACAGAAGAAAAAAAAGAAAAATTTATTGTCTTTAATATGTAGATTTATTAGAGATTCACAAAAAATTATTAATGCAAGGATTCATTGTCTTTAATGTAGTGTGAAACCATTTTAGATACAGTAAAATTGTCCATCTAACAAATAATAATTGTAAAGGAATTGTCTGTTTTATTTATTTTTTTTCTAACTAAATATAGCTCTAGCAACTTAAACTTCAAATTTGAAATTTTATGTATTAACCTCTAAGAACACGCCTACGCCTACGTACCCGCTTTATTTATTTGATAAATAAATTAATGAGTTAGAAAGCTACGGAAGTAAATATAAAATAAAAACAAAAATAAATAAAAAAAGTTACAGCTTTCACTCAAAAAATATGTCATCTAAAGCCGCAAAACTCAGCCCAATCCTTTTCCAAATCACAAATTCACCTTCAAGCTCTTTAGTTGCAAAGAAAAATAATTAAAAGATCATGAACAATCTAGTTGAATTAATTATTGTTATTGTTTTTTAATCTATATATCAACAAGGTGTAGGAAGTCCCATTCATGTATACATCATGTCCTGGATTAAGGTATTAATTATATGAGAGTATTGTCAAAGGTCCATCCAACAACCAAAAATTCTTCTAAGTACATAATTTTTTTCAATTAATTTTTCTTTTCCATTTATTCTCAAAAAAAAAAAAAATCTTTTTCCATTCAAATTTGGGAGTCGAAAATTATAGAAACCAAATAATTTATTTTAAAACCAGAAGTTGAAACTGATTAAACGGGATTAAAACTTAGCAGCAGTACCTCACTATTTTATCTAAAAGCTCATGTTTAAACAAAGGGAAAAGTAAATTAAAAACAAAAAACTATTACTGAGTGAACCGGATCTCTTTATTCGACCCAACTCGGACCGGGTACATTTATAAGTTCGGTCCGATTCGGTTGAACTTCTCCCTTCGTGCCACCATGTCATTTATTCGCCAAAAATTATCTGCACCGAGTGTATCCGTACGCATTGTACACCAACCCATTATATGATCAATGCCTTAAAATCGAAATTTAATCTCACAAATTTAAATTTTAAAACATATTACTAAGATATGAAAATCAAATATTAGAAAGAGACATTATTAATTTTATATTGAAACTCAGACATTTGAAATTTATTACTAAAACATTAAAGAAAACTTTTTCCTTAATTATTCAACTTAAAAATATATTTCCGACCAATCCTATTATTAATATGGTAAAATAGTGCGAAATAAATTTTAATTCTATGCTTTTATGCCAAATGAGAAGCTTTAATTGGTGTTATTATTGTTTTTATTTGCAATAGGCCTAGATAAAATAATAATAATAAAAAATCCTCCAATAATAACTTTTTAGGAGTACGGCGTATGGTGCACCGGGCGAACGGAATAATCCCTCTCGTCAGATTCGTTTTTGTCGCAAAAGAAAAGAGCGCTTCGCCGCACGACCTCCTCCTCCTCCTCCTCCATGGTCGCATTTTCGCAACGCTTCCCCCTCCCCCATTCTCCTCCTCCCCCGATCTCCTCGCGCGTCGAAGACCCCTTCCAAACCCTAGAAATACGCGTCCCCCTCTTTGATCGGATCCAAGGTGCTTCCTCCCACTCCTCCTCCTCCACTTCCTCCTCCTCTTACCATCGTCATAACACTGGGAATGGTGGAAATCTGAGTGATCGATCGGGTTTCTAGGGTTTATACTACTTATTTGGGATCCGATGACGTTCTCGTAAGAGGAGTGCATAGCTTCTGCTTGTGCTGCGATGGCGTCGTCACCGGTCAAGTTCCTGCTCTGTTTCTTAGTGGTTTGTGCCTTCGGATGGGTGTTCTTCGTGTAAGTTGCTCGATATGTTTTTTTTTTGGGGTGAATTTTGGTGCTTATGGACTTGTTTCTGTGTTAAGTTCCAATCCCAGCTGCATCTAGTGAATTGGAATGTGCAAACTTACATGCTGTGGATTGGAAATTTTGATTTGGTTGGATTTTTCATTTCAGTGAAGTGCTTACGATATGGGATATAATTTTAATGTCATTGCATTTGTTGTAATCCTGAGCATATGCCTAGTTCTATACTAGAATGAGTAATGCTGAAGCTATTTTTTGAAAATTCTGATGCCATTTCTGTTCACGTTGACACTGTATCGTGCATATTAACTTCTGATAGCATAGAGATTTTTTCTATAAACCATATAGTCTTTAATGTGTACAATATCTAACTGTAGGAATCAATCACCACAATACCTATAAAATTAGAATTCTTTTAACCTTGAAGAAAGTCTGCAGGCTTGTATTTGGATATTCTAAGTTCACCTGTACTAGGAAAAAATAGCTTTTTGTGATGCGAAAGGTATCATGTCAACTTTTTGTGATGCGAAAGGCTTGTATTTCGATATTCTAAATCATACGAAAGGCATCATGTCAATTTTTATTCTTTAATTAATCAAAATAATTTCATCTGACTGACTTTTTGTGATGCTTCTTATACCAGATTCGCTGCCAGGTTTTTGGCTTGGCTATTGAGCCGGATATTGAGCGCATCCGTCAACTTCCAGCTTGTTCGGTTTAACTGCCTAAGGGACATTAACATTAGATTCAGAAAGGTTAATTTTGTCTGAACTTATTGTTTACTATTCCGTTTGTATTCTTTTAAGATGTTCATATGACTATCCTCAGCGTTTTCTCCTGCATTACGGCAACCACTAGACTTTCTTCCTGTCATCTTAGAGTTTTCCTTATTTGGATTGCTTAGCATGCCAAATTGAAGGTAGTATCTATCATTCGAAGGTAATATCCATTACTTTTCAGGGTGCTGTGGAATCTATATCTGTTGGTGAAATCAAGCTGAGTCTCCAGAAATCACTAGTTGAGTTTGGTTTGAGTATTATATCTCGGGAACCGAAGTTGGAATTGCTGATTTCCGAATTTGAAATAATATTAAGGTCTTCTGCACAAAGCACCAAGAAAAAGAAGAAGTCTGAAACTCGAAGTCCGCGTTCAGGAGGAAAGGGAAAATGGATGGTTTTGACTAACTTTGCAAGATTTTTATCAGTTCATGTGATAGAAATAAATGTGAAGGTATGCTTTTGCTGCTAGAATATTATCACCTTGTCAGCTAAACACCATTATATTTTCCTAGTAAATGACATATCTCTTTTGGAAATCTGGTTGCACGCCATGTAACTTGGTCTTTGAATGTTATAGGTCCCAAAAGCTGCAGTTGAAATCAAGGATCTTAAGCTTGACTTCTTCAAAACTGGAGGATCCGATCCTGTTATTAATGTTAGGTTGCAGCTTACGCCTTTACATGTGCAAGTATGTGATTCACAGCTAAGCTCTGAACAGTCACTTAGTTTCAGCCAAGCAGACTGGTTGGTCTCTAAGCAAACACTTTCAGCTACAAAGGAATGTGACAATGCTCATTTCATTTGTGAGGACTTACTACTTGCTTGTGAGTTTGATCCTCACAGGTCAGTCTATAACAGAATATTTTGCTTTTTGGTGGTAAGGAAAGTAGATGAAACTGAAGCTTTGCAAATGTGATGTCTCAGGGAACAAGGAACTAAGATCAAGAACTTTGATGTGGCATGTGGAGATGTCTCTGTGAACTTAACAGAAAACTTGTTCACTAAGAGGAAGCCAGCTGCCCTTATTGGTTCTGATGGCAATGGAGATACTACTTTGGATTCTAAATCAGCTAAGAAATCTCAAGGAAACAAAGTATCATCACTGAGGAAACATATTATTGTGTTTCCTGAAAAGGTTCCTAGACTTCCCTGTGGTGCAAATGTTTCCTCTCTCCCCCCCCCTATCTACATACAGTTATTCTGTCCTTCAGCATGAACTCACTGTCTTGGCGCTGCACTTTTTTATCATCTTCTATTAGTTCTTAGTTTTTTCCTGCAAGACAGGTATAAAATCTCTAGAATTAATGTGTTTCTATATGAAGAAATGATTTTCATCAAGAAGTTTTTTATTGCGCTGCACTCTGCAACTAAAATATTATTCAAATATAACAAATGATATTGACCTTTGCTTGGGTATAAGTCGGGATTATATGCTTATATTTGTTAAATTTGTCTGTTTTTGTTCTATTCTTATTTGAATATGCAAAAAGGGTTGCAGTATTTCTTTCTTCCCTCAGGTTGTTTAAATGAGCTGTGAAATTGTCTGATGACCATCTCTTGAAGCAACAATTATGGCACGTGTAGTTGCACAATTACTAGCAAATTAGTTTATACACACACACACACACACACATATTGCAGTCTCAGTATTTTTAACTGATTGAAGTGCTATAATATTCACCTGTAGAATCTGTAGCCATGATTAATATCAAGGATCTCGAAAGTTTCATGACATGTTAGTTAATAAGTGTTTTTGGTTTATGTGATAAATTTTTATAGTTTAGAATATTGAATATGTTCATTTATTACTCCTCAGAGGTAGGAATTAAAATGTCTCATTCATTTTTTAAGATTTTGAAAAAAGGATCTTCATCTTTGTTGTGAACTTAATGCATCATGAGAAAAGATTACAATTATTTCTGTATTCGGTGGTATCAATTTGCTATTTTTTATTTTTTACAAAAGATTGGATATGCTTTCTGTAAAATAAAGGTGCTTTTTCCATACCACTAACTGAAATTTATTTATTCTTTGGAAGGTTAGCTTCACTATGCCCAAGCTAGATCTGAAGTTTGTGCACCAAGGCCATGATCTTTCAATTTGCAACAACATTAAGGGCATCTGTTTGAGAAGTAATATATGTCAAAGAGATGAAGATTCCGACGAAGCTACATCACATGTCAATCTTCAACTAGATTTTAGCGAAATTCATGTATGTTATGTGTGTTGTTTAGGAAATTTTCCATTCGAGTCAATTGCTTTTCTATTTAGTGCATTTCATGACAATTTTCCATTCCAGCTTTTAAGGGATGGTGCTAGTTCTGTATTGGAAATTCTAAAAGTTGCAATTATAACTTCTGTTGACATTCCAATGCAAGTAAGTTATTCATTTTTCATTACTACATTATTTTTTGTTTTTCCGGTTTTATTTTCTTGTGTATTCTCTGTTGACATCACTTTAATTTGCAATATTGTATTCTGTGTATTATGTATTTTTCGAAACTATAGCTTTACCATGCTGTATTATTTCCTTCCACATTAATGTTCTGTCTCATAACTTATGTTTTCAATGTAATATTACCTTCTCTCAGCTGCCATTGCCAATTAGAGCTGACGTTGACATCAAGCTTGGTGGGACCAGATGCAACCTTGTTATAAACAGATTGAAGCCTTTGCTTTTGCTTCGCTCAGCCAAAAAGAAGCCACTAGTTCTTCAGGAGAAAAGTCAACCAGAAAGGTTGCCAACAGATAACACAAAATCAATTACGTGGTCATGCACAGTCTCTGCACCTGAGTTAACTGTTGTACTTTATAGCCTGAATGACTTACCATTGTACCATGTAAGTTCACTATATCACTGATTTTTTTTTTTTTTTTTTGTCTCCTTTCCAGATGATTAATTCAACATTATTGTGCTCCTTTTCTAGATGGCACTTTCGTAATATCTTGGTACTGCTTGTACATATATATATTTTTTTAGAGTATTGTATATAGCTTATACTAATTGGTTAATTTATTGTCGTATTTAATATGCTTATTCAACTGAATTGTTGAAGCAGATTAATATCAGCACGTGCTATAATGTATTTCAATTTCTAGTATGTGTGTACATGCATGCACCCCATGTACAGTAGAAGAGGACATCATCACTTTGCACCACATTTATAACTCTATTAGTTTTCACATATGTAAATTATTATTAATTCTGGATGATGCAGGTTTCCTCGGAATCTTTTCAACTCTTTACCAGCAATATGACCAACAAGAGTATTCAACTACGTACAGAGTTTGGCAAATTCAATTTGCACATGACAGATGAATATCAACAGGCAATGAAGGAAGACTTATTACACTTATTAGGTGTGGAAGGCAATTCAGGATCCTTAGTGCATATTTCCCAGGTTACTCTTGATTTGGGAAACAAAGATATGGAATCTAATGATGGGCAAGACAATAGTAGGTCAAAATACATTCTTTCAGTCAAAATATCTGGAATGGGGGTATACTTTGGTTTTAAACATCTTGAGTCTCTATTATCAATCACGATGCCCTTAAAAGCACTGTTTAAAAGTCCATCTCCTGGTAAGCGAGCTGCACAAAGCAAGACCGGGCATAGTTCTAGCAAAGAAATTGCAAAAGGAGCACAAATTTTAGAACTAAGTCTTGACAAGTGTTCTATAAAGTATTATGGTGAAGGGAGTTTAGAAGATATGACCGTGGAGGATCCCAAGCGCATAAATTATGGTTCTCAAGGGGGTCAAGTTGTAATTAGTACTTGCAGTGATGGTACTCCACGCAGGGCAAGCATCCACTCAACTAGCCCCTCTAAGTCTAAGCATCTTAAATTCCATACATCAGTTGAGATTCTTCATCTGACTGCGTCCTTGAATAAGGAAAAGCATTCAATGCAAATAGAACTTGAGAGAGCTCGAACAATACATACAGAACTATCACAAGATGACAAACCTGGTCCAGAATTGCCTCTATTTGATTTGCGTAATGCAAAATTTGTTCGCCGTTCTGGTGGTCTTAATGAGATTGCTGTGTGCTCTCTCTTCAGTGTGACAGATTTATTAGTTCACTGGGAGCCCGATCCACATTTGGCACTCCTTGAAGTGGCTACATGTTTAAAATCTGTTCTATATAAGATTAAGCTCCAGAACTCTGATAATGAAATAAAGGAGGAAGCAATTAATATAGAGAGTGAAACGGAAAAGGAAGAAACTGTGGATTATATGCATCATGAAAAGCCACTTAAGAAAAGAGAATCAGTTTTTGCAATCGATGTTGAAATGTTGAAAGTTTCAGCTGAGCTTGCAGATGGTGTAGAAGCAATGATCCACGTGCAATCTATCTTCTCTGAGAATGCAAGAATAGGTGTACTGCTTGAAGGGCTTACACTGAGTTTTAATGGCAATCGTATCATTAAAAGCAGCCGTATGCAAATTTCTCGTATTCCAGTTTCTATTTCGAGCAATCCACTCGATTCAAAACAACAGCAGGTCACTACCACATGGGATTGGGTTATTCAGGGCCGTGATGTTTATGTGTGCATGCCTTATAGGTTGCAGTTACGAGCTATTGACGATGCGGTAGAAGACATGTTACGCGGCTTGAAACTTATTTCTGCTGCTAAAACAAATCTTTTATTTCCTGAAAAGAAAATTAGTAGTAGCAAAAATACCAAATCTAAATCAACAAAAGTTAGATCTGTTCGATTCATCGTACGCAAACTCACAGGGGAAATTGAAGAAGAACCCATGCAAGGATGGCTTGATGAACATTACCATCTAATGAAGAGGGAAGTCTGTGAGGAAGTAGTTAGATTGAAGTTACTGAATGAGTTTATTTCATCAGGAAATAAGATACCAGAAAGTTTCAAAGAAAACCTTTTACAAACTGAAAAGAAGACTAATCATGATGAAGTTGATATTGATGAATCTGATCCTTCAGCCATTCAAAATTTGCAAGAAGAAATATATAAGAAGGCGTTTCAGGAATATTACAAGGCATGTCAGAAAATATTGGTGTCAGAAGGATCAGGGGCATGTACAAGTGGCTTTCAGGCAGGATTTAAAATGAGCAATAAGAGAGCTTCAGTTATTTCAGTTTCTGCTACAGAAGTTGATTTAACTATGTCAAAAGTTGATGGTGGCAATGAAGGAATGATTGAATTTATCAAAAGGATCGACCCTTTCTGTGCTGATAATGAGATACCATTCTCACGGATGTATGGTAGCAATATTTCTTTGACTGCAGGATCATTAGCGGCCCATTTACGAGATTATACATTTCCACTTCTTTCTGCTACCTCTGGTAAATGTCAAGGATGTGTTGTGCTTGCTCAGCAGGTAAGTTTTCATTCTAGTTATTATTTGTGATCTGTCTTTTGAATTCTTAATTATTTTAGTATTTCTTATGCTATTTACCAACTTTAGCTACTGTGAAAGAATTTGTAATATATTGCAACTATAGTTTTATCAATGCAATTTTCTTTTCTTTCTTTATATCTATTTCATCCATTTTCCTTCGGTTCGTTGGTTTCTTGACTAGTAAATTCAAATTAGGTAGTATGTCATGGCAAAAGTCCCCACCTAAACATTCCTGGTAACAAGCTAACGAAAGTACATTTCATATTTGATGCCATGCTGGGAATATCATTTATTTATTACTAACTTGTAATTTTCAGTAATGCCTTCTCAAGAAATGAATTTTCCGTTGACACAAAACTTTTGTTGTTATTTATGTAACTCATTCTTCACCTTTAGTTGCTGTTCATCTTTCCTGAATTATTTGAAGCTTAATAATATTTGCTCCAAATTTGTTTTAAAAGTTTTACTAGATGTGCATTTAGCAATCAATGCTATTCTTGACTTATATTATGGGGTAGTTTGATGAATTTTGGCTAGTTTTCTTTTGAAAAACTTCCCTTTCTCATAAAATTTAGCTGGTTACAGGCAACTTATTTCCAACCTCAAATATTTCAAGACGTTTTCGTTGGGAAATGGTGGAGAGTGTCTATGTTACGTTCAGCTAGTGGTTTTACTCCACCCGTTAAGTGGTATGCGGACTTGCCATTACATTTCCATAAAGGGGAGGTTTCCTTTGGAGTGGGATATGAACCAGTTTTTGCAGATATAAGCTATGCTTTTACTGTAGCTCTCCGTAGGGCATATCTTGGTGTGAGAAACCCACAAACTGTTGATAACCAACCACCCAAGAAAGAAAGAAGTTTACCCTGGTGGGATGATATGAGGAACTACATTCATGGGAACCATAGCCTGCATTTTACTGAGACCAGATGGAATCTGCTTGGGACCACAAATCCTTATGAGAAACTAGAAAATATACAAATCATTTCCGGTTACATGGAGATAAAACATATGGACGGTTATGTGAGTCTCTCAACAAAGGATATCAAAGCTTATTTAAGTAGTCTAGATAGTCTGGTAAAGAATTGCAGCTTGAAACCTCCGCATCACACCTCTGTACCCTTTCTTAGTTCCCCTGCTTTCACTCTAGAAATTTTTATGGAGTGGCAGTGTGAATCTGGCAATCCTATGAATCATTATCTATTTGCTCTTCCCATAGAAGGGGAACCTCGGAAGAAAGTGTTAGACCCATTCCGCTCGACCTCTCTCTCACTTAAGTGGAACTTCTCGCTTAGACCTACTTTGTCTGAGTCTTCACAAAGAACAGAAGCAGTTTCAGTTGACTCTCCCACTGTCAACATGGGCGCACATGACTTGGCTTGGTTAAACAAATGGTGGAATCTGATTTACCTTCCTCCTCACAAATTACGGACTTTCTCTCGTTGGCCACGTTTTGGAGTTCCAAGAGTTGCTAGATCTGGAAACTTAGCATTAGACAAAGTTATGACCGAGAACTTCCTTCGTTTCGATGCTACACCTGTTTGCATTAGTCATGCGCCACTGAGGGATGATGATCCCGCTAAGTGTTTGACATTCCAAGTGACAAAGTTGAAATATGAAATGTGTTTCGGCCGTGGCAAGCACCAGCAATATACTTTCGATTGCAAGCGTGAACCTCTTGATCTTGTTTACCAGGGCCTCGACTTGCACTTACTGAAGGTATATCTGAATAAAGATAATAAAAAATCTGCTGTTCAAGATATACATGCGGGAAAAGATAATCTTGGTTATGAAAAGTGCAACTATATGACTGGTTGCACAGAAAAAAACCGAGATGAGGGCTTTTTTATATATTCCGATTATTTTACAATACGAAGACAAACTCCAAAAGCTGATCCTACCAGACTCTTGTCATGGCAAGAAGCCAGCAGGAAGAATCTTGAAATGACCTATCTGAAATCTGAGTACAACGATGGGAGTGAAAGCGATCATACACAATCTGATCATAGTGATGATGATGGGTTTAATGTAGTTGTTGCCGACAATTGTCAGCGCATTTTTGTCTATGGTCTGAAGCTCTTGTGGAATCTAGAGAATAGGGATGCTGTTTGGTCTTGGGTTGGCGGAATATCGAAAGCTTTTGAGCCGCCAAAACCTTCTCCCTCTCGCCAATACACACAAAGGATTTTGACAGAGAAACAAAAGTTAAATGATGAGCCTGAAATTCCTCAGGAAGATGTACTTGAATCTTCTCCAAATGCATCCCATTCAACTGATTCTTCTACGCCACAACATATTGAGAATTCAGAGTCGCTTCCATCCCATAGCTCAAACAAGCTGGATTTGTCATCCTCTAATGCTCCTGGTGTGTTTAGTCTTTGTTTTTCTTTGTTTATTTGATTTTGTGAGTGTAATGCTAGGAAACTAGTAATAATTGTTCTCAATTATAGTGTTGGTCTCTTGATTTTTAATTTGGCTGTCAAACAGTGAGTCATGGAAACAGTGTTGGCTCAGAAGAGGAAGGGACACGCCACTTCATGGTGAATGTCATCCAACCTCAGTTCAACCTGCACTCTGAAGAAGCTAATGTGAGTTTGGTTCTTTTGGTCCCTAAAAGATTCTGCAAAACTTTGTAATCTGTCCTCTTATTCAATAAGTTCAACACTAAATATAAATCAAGTTATCATGAATACCGAGAAAATAAGTAATTCTTTTACACTTCTCTTGATCCAGTAATCCATATACCTAGTGACTATATATGAGATGCAGTAGCAACTATCATCCACAAATTGAGGGGACTAGGTTCAGATATCATATTTGGCTAGTAATTTGGCAGGATAGTGTTTGTTGTTGGTCTCAATTTTTTGGTCTCTCTTTACTTTATTGATCAAGCTACTTGCCCTTGATATGCAGCTCGTTTCATGCTTGATGTTCCAATTAAATTTTTAGAAGGCCAACTTTATCTGGTTGTTTGAACAGTTTAGACAGACAAGACATCTTTCAAACAATATGCTATTATATAATAAGTGAAATCTCCTCGACCTTAATTTTCATGCATTCTGTGTTGAAATGTTTAAAATTCATATCTAGATTAATCACTCGGGGATAAACATAAGACTAAGAGAAATGTAAAATCATGTATTAAATGGAAACTGTGAGAAAAACTCTGTTGGCCTATCCAGTCTCCACAGGCTGCCTTTTTGCTGCTCTTAGCTTGCGCATCTAAGCTACTATTATCATTCTGAAATTCATTTCCTAAAAAGCAAAAAGTACAATCACTTTTTACTTTATATCAGGGTAGGTTTCTGCTTGCTGCTGCCAGCGGGAGAGTCTTGGCTCGTTCATTCCATTCAGTTCTTCACGTTGGTTATGAGATGATCGAACAAGCCCTGGGAACCAGTAATGTTGTCACTTCAGAGACAAAACCAGAAATGCCATGGAAACGCATGGAGCTCTCTGTCATGCTGGAGCATGTTCAAGCCCATGTGGCACCGACCGATGTTGATCCAGGTGCTGGGCTTCAATGGCTGCCAAAAATCCTAAGGAGCTCACCAAAAGTAAAACGAACAGGTGGCTTACTCTCCCTTTGTTCTTTATTGAGGACCAGAGGTCAAAAATGAAAGAATATGTTCCGAAAATTACATGAGTAAAAAAGCTGAAAAACCATCCATGGACAGGTGCTCTACTTGAGAGGGTTTTCTTGCCTTGCCAAATGTACTTTCGCTATACAAGGCACAAAGGTGGAACTCCTGAGTTGAAGGTTGTTACCAATTTTTTTTCCTCCTATATTCTTGTTTTTGTTGTACTTAAAATCGTTCCAGGTTACTGTTAGTAACTATTTCTTTCCTGGTTTACTTGTTTTTGGTGTTTGTAGGTTAAGCCATTAAAAGAGTTGTCATTCAATTCTCCCAATATTACTGCGACAATGACGTCACGTCAGTTTCAGGTTATGCTGGATGTCTTGACCAATCTTCTTTTTGCCCGGGTACCTAGGTGAGAGAGAGACACCCTTCATCCTCTAACTTATTTCATAACTTTATACTATTATCAGCTGTTGGAATCCTACACTGGAAGTCCAGTAAGTTATTGAGAGCTCTCTGGACATTGTATTGCTTTTTTGTTTGCTGAGACTGGTTCTTCTTCTATGCCACGTTTTCTGTAAATCATATGACTAATTTAGAATTATGAACGGAAGTTGCTCATCATATTTTAGTTATTCGATTTAGAAAGAGCTTTTAATGTGGTTTCTGGAGAACTGCTGTGCTAGAATTTTGAGAAAAAACAAGCACCTAGCAGTCATATGGATGGTTAAAGGGTAGAAATTAGAGCTCTCTCCAACATTACATCGCTTTTTGTTGGCTAAGACTGCTGTTTGTTTTATGCCACATGCCCTGTAAATTATCTAGCAAATTCCAGGATTCAAGGGGAAAGTAGAGAAACTTTCACACTTATTCAATTTAAAATAAGCTTTTGATGCCGTTGCCGAAGAGCTACTGTATTTGGTTTTAGAGAAGAAATAAGTACCTAGTAGTTACTTGGATAGTTAAAAACTAGAAAGAAGAGGTAAATCATTATTCATTTTGGGGATGGGGGTGGGGGCGGAGGGGGGCGAAGAAAATCAAATGTGCATTGTAGAACATTTTGGTTGTAGATGAAGATATTTTGGAATTATAAAAGAAAAAAGAAAAAAACTTAGCAACAAATTATTGCACATTTCAAAATGCCTTCATAGAATTACTATAGCAGAGAACAGCATGTACAATTTAGGTATTCTCGATCACTGAACTCAAAATGCAGTCTTTTACGAAGATATGTAATTGCACCTTTTTGGAAAGTCAATAGACTGCAACACTTTCTTTCAGTTGGAATTCTTCTGTTTCCAGATAGAAGTGACGAATGAGAAGATCTCTTTTATGCACCGAGACTCTTGTTATTTGTACGGGTTCTCATTTTACTGCTCTCTTGTTAGATATGTTTGATGTCTGATGGTCACAATTTTCAATTTTAAACTCCTCCAGGCCTCGCAAGAGCTGTCTCTCCTATCCCTTTGAAGATGATGATGATGAAGATATTGGAGAGGAGGCCGATGAAGTAGTTCCAGAGGGTGTTGAAGAGGTGGAACTTGCAAAGATTAACCTTGAAAAAAGGGAAAGAGAACGCAAAATGCTCATTGATGACATTAGAACCTTGTCGGTTGAAAATACTGACAGTTCCAAAGATATCACCCTCTCTTCCCAACTGGATGATAGTTTATGGATGATAACCGGTGGTAGATCAACATTGGTAAGATGTTTCTTAACAGGCCATAAGAGACTTCACTATTTTTAGAAATATCTCAATATTCGGTGCAATGTTTATTTTCATGTTTTGACCACTATAGGCATGATTTGGTAAATTACGACTCAGGTGCAAGGATTGAAGAAAGAGCTGGCAAATATGCAGAGACTTAGAAAGGAAGCATGTTCTACATTGAGGTTGGCTATGCAGAAGGCCGCACAGGCTAGGTTGATGGAGAAAGAGAAGAACAAAAGCCCTTCCTGTGCCATGAGAATTTCTATGAGAATAAATAAGGTGGCATGGTGCATGCTTACAGATGGCAAGTCGTTTGCTGAAGCTGAGATAAATGACATGGTGAGGGTTGCAAAACTTTCTTCCGTTAATAATGTTTTGTTTTCTTGTAACAAAAAGAAAAGAGAAAATCCTCATCTAGGTTAGAGGAGCATTATTTGAAATACAACGTTAAAGTTGATTATCTCAATTTTCTTTCTTGTTTCACCTGTGCTAAAAGCATCATCTTCGCTGGCTTTCGAGCATTCATACTTAAATCCCTTTAATGTAAGTGGGCTTTTTTCAGATGTTATTACCTAAATAAATATACAGTTAATCATCAGCAGCACTTGATATCTTGTCCTGAACAAATTGCAGTGTTTCTTTCTTCGTCATGTCATTCTTCAGTCCTAAAAAACTCTATCGGCAGCTTGCATGTTTGATTTTTCTATTTATCAGCATACCAATTTGTTACAAGTCATCAAAGCTTCCTTCATTACTTTTTACTAGCATTTCTTAGTTTTGAAGCCTCATATATTAAGTTTTTCAGAT
Organism: Tillandsia fasciculata; assembly: GCA_029168755.2. Taxonomy (NCBI): domain Eukaryota; kingdom Viridiplantae; phylum Streptophyta; class Magnoliopsida; order Poales; family Bromeliaceae; genus Tillandsia; species Tillandsia fasciculata. The sequence goes on along the minus strand of CM054947.1, from coordinate 763,493 downwards.
GGGATGATTCAAATTTTTTTTTGTGGTGAACATGTTCATACTTTGCAGTTTAGTAGCATTGGAATTCCTATTATTAGTTTGGCTTGTGGAGTACAATGACAAACTCATTTACATCCATACGTTCATTTTCTTAATGCTTGGTCCAATTTATGTTCAACTTTTACTTTTGGAGATTGACATGTCCTTGTTATCTGTTCACAGATTTATGATTTTGACCGGGATTACAGAGATATAGGTGTTGCTCAGTTTACAACAAAGTCAGTTGTCGTGAAAAATTGCTTGTCAAATGCTAAATCAGATATGCTATTATCAGCCTGGAATCCACCTCCTGAATGGGGCAAGTAAGATTATGGTTCTCTTCGGTTGTTCTCTCGAGGGTATCTGAGTTCACTGTTCAATATCATCATGTTGGTTAAAAGCAGCAGTCAAGTACACTATATCATCTTTCTTAAGGAACCATTTAAATTAGTAATATGTAGACATTGCCCTTATCAGCCCAAAATAGAGCTGTTTACCTCTTTATTGCAGGTATATAAGCCAAGTAGTCTATGTCTATTAACTAGGTGTCATGTTTGTACTTTGTGGAGGTAGGGCCTTCACACGACAAGTGTATCTAATCTATTCTGCAGAGTGAACTGACCTCTAAACAATTTTACATTTTATTATGCAACTTGCAGGAATGCTATGCTTCGTGTCAATGCCAAGCAAGGAGCTCCAAAAGAGGGAAGTTCATCTCTCGAGAGTTTCCTGGTAACGGGATGGATAATTTTGTTTTGTATTTCAATCTCTGAACTATTTACCAGTTTCTATTAGCAGTCTAACTAAATTCATCACAAGATAGCATATGTTGAATAGAAAATGCTGATGAGATGATAAACTATATATATTGATACAACCCAATGAGAAATTCAACTTTTTGTGCTTTTTTCAAACTGCATACTGAAACTGTAGGTTGAGATCTACCCAATGAAGATCCATTTGAGTGAAACAATGTACCGAATGATGTGGGGTTACTTTTTCCCCGGAGAAGAACAGCATTCACAAAAACGGCAGGTTCGGTGAATACCAGTATTTCTCAAATACCTTTGATTCTGATATCTTCCTCAATTGATGAACTAAATACTCCCTTTCGTCTTTAAAATACTTGAAGGACGTTTGGAAAGTCTCAACTATAGTCGGGTCAAAGCGAGTGAAGAAAATTATTTCGCTCCCCGAAACTACAGAGACAAGCACAAAATCAACGAGAGAATTTGATGCTTCTGGAAAGGCTTCCACTCTTACAGCAGCTTCAGTTACAACTGACCCATCTGCTCGAGGCGAATCTTCCCGAGTGAGTTCAACAACCGAAAAGATTATTTTTTTTAGTGAAATCAGTTGCTTGAAACTCTTAGATGTGCTAACGAGGTTGTAGTAGTAAAATTCCCAACCTGATGCTTGAAAAAAATATTTTGAAGGATTCGTTGTTTTGATCTGAAATATTGTGCACTAAGAAGCAAGTCTTTTCATGTGTGAATATATATATATATATATATATATAGTCCGGCTACTATACTATCGATAGTACCAAGCATTTGGTGCTATCCAGTTTTCTACCCTTAGATCAATCCCTTTAATTATTTTCACCCGTTAGATTTTACTATTTCCCCAACCACCTATTAAATCCAAGGGGCCCACTATCATCTCAACCACACATCTTTTAATTCATCGGTTAAAAACTTAATAGCACCAATAATTTGGTACTATTAATAGTATTCTAGCCTAGCTTATATATATATATACACACACACGCGCGCGCGCGCGCGCGCAAATAACCCTGTAAAATCTGAATTATCATTTATTCCTCAAAACTGTAGATTCTTAGAATTCTGTACTTGTACTAACTAGGGGAGTCATCCAATTCATGTTGGATGGTTGGTTTTGTTACTTTCATATAAGGATCACTTCACAATAAATAAATAAATAAATAAATAAATAAATAAAGAGGGGCTTTTTGTTAGAGTGTGTATATATATATATATATATTTGTAAAGGGCACGTATGTGTGTGTATTTTTAAACAGATAATTTGCAGGTGCGTTTGTATAACTATTTCTAAATTGAAAAATGTCCCAGGGATCAACTTAAAGAGACATTGCTGATTGGCTATTAAACTTGCCTCTGATAAATTTCTTGAATTGCCATTTTTGTAATGCAGGTTTCAAAGTCGCATAATGTCAAAGGCAATATCTTAAGTGGTTCAAAGCCAGAGCTCCGACGAACCTCCTCTTTTGACAGAACATGGGAGGAAACTGTTGCTGAATCCATAGCTAATGAACTTGTTTCACAAGTTCAGAGCTCAATTTCTTCAACAAAAAGTGGACCTTTGAATAGCCCAACAGAAATCCAAGATGCTGCCGTTGAAGATGCATCCAAGAATAAACTTAAAGACTCAAAGCAAAGTCGACCTAATCGCTCATCTCATGAAGAAAAGAAGGCTGGGAAAGCTCAGGAGGAGAAAAGAGCTAGGCCTCAAAAAATGATGGAATTCCATAATATAAAGATTAGCCAGGTCTGTCTATATTCAGCTCATCTTTTCTTTAGGTGTTTTACGTATCTATATATAGCCTGCAAAATCATCTATCTACATGTGCAAAGTCTGAATTTGTTATATACCCTTTGAAAAAGCAGTGTTTTACAAATTTACGCCACCTTAAATTGAGAATCATCTAATTCGTTAGGGGAAGCTAGTTTGGTGGAAGAACAAGCTTCTAAAGAAGGACATCTTTATAAGCACAAGGGTATATATGGAAGAAATAAAGAGTTTCTACGGCATGCGTAGGAAAATTCAGATTTTTGCAGCAAAATACTGTTTAATGGATAATTATACATGCGTATCTCTCATTTCTTTATTGGCTTTGAGAATGATGGTAGTGCGATTAGCCTTTATTCACATTTAAACTAGTTAAATATGTTTTATAAATTCATCATTTGACAATATGACAGGTTGAACTGCTCATCACTTATGAGGGATCGAGATTCGCTGTCAGTGATTTTAGGTTGCTGATGGATTCATTCCATCGCGAAGATTTTACCGGATCCTGGACAAGGCTATTTTCGCGTGTTAGGAAACATATCATATGGGGAGTTTTGAAGTCAGTAACTGGCATGCAGGCAAGTTTTTTTTTTTTTTTTTTTTTTTTTTCTCCTTAAATCTGTTTAATTACGATTACTTCAAAATGGTAACAAACATAGTATATGTAGATCAAGTAGCACTGATGCTACTTTTGAATCTTTGCATTTACTTTTAAAATGTTCGTTTCTTTCTCAACAGTAACAGGTTTTGCTATGGTTGTCAGATAAATCTTGCAATTCTTCGATGTTACTACTCTATGATTACTTCACAAGCCAAACTAATCCCTCTTTCACTGATCCTTACTGTGTAGGGCAAAAAATTCAAAGGAAAATCACACAACCAAAAGGAGGCCCATCCAACTATTATTCCAGAAACTGATCTTAATCTCAGCGATAGTGATGGTGGTCAAGCAGGAAATGGCGATCAGCTCCCAGTATCATTTATGAAGCGTCCAAGTGAGGGAGCTGGTGATGGATTTGTGACATCCATAAGGGGATTATTCAATTCTCAACGAAAGAAGGCGACGGCCTTTGTTCTGCGAACTATGCGGGGAGAAGAGGACCATGATTTCCAGGGTGACTGGAGTGAGAGTGATGTGGAGTTCTCTCCTTTCGCTCGTCAACTGACCATAACAAAGGCTAAGAAACTTATACGTCGGCACACAAAGAAGTTCCACTCAAGAGTTCCAGTAACTTCAGGTAATCTTTTTTTTTTTTTCTTATTTTTGCTATACATTACCAATTATGACTGCTTAGTCGGCCGTTTTTGTTTTGTCAATATTTCTTCTCTCATTCATTATAATTTAGTTTTTAACTCTCCAGATCTCTTAGTAGTAGGTTGTACAATCTAATGGAATGATCAATGATCGTACATTCAATTAATGTGGCAGCAGTTCAACTTTTCGGAATTACACAATTTCCCCTTTTTCTTTCATTCAGGGGCGACACTGCCTGAAGAAGGGGATCCATCGTCACATATGGAGAGTGCTGAGTATGAAAGTAACTCCTCAGATGAATCGCCCCATGAGAACGTGGATTAGTAGGAAAATCCAACCTACAAAGTGCAAGAGTTCCTCGACCACTATCTGAATAAGTTGCGTGGAAGTCGCGAAAGGAGTTGTATACTCATTAAGCTCGTGGACTCGCAATACTTCGTAGGCGCACAGTGGTGATTTGGAGTTGCAGATCACCTCTTAGGTCGAAGTTTTGGTATCTTTGTCAAAATAAGAAGAGCCTGATCTTTCATGCAGCTCTCAGCAAAGGCTTTTTTTTTTATAATTTTTTTTTTTTTTTTAAATTTTGTTTCTCTCTCTCAGAGAGCGTAGTAAGCTTTACCATGATAACTTTTTGAGGCAAATATTGTGACACATTTCTAAGCAGTTCTTTAACACATTTTGTTCTCGTTATTGCTTATTAACATGCTCAACGACCTCAAAATACATAATTGAAGTGGAGAGTTACGGGAAAAAAAATACCTTGTGAAGTTTCATGACAAATTCAGGAATCAAATGGTGCAACCGACCTTAAGAATTTTCTCATATTTGCATACAAAATCAAGAGTCAGAGCAGGGAACTTTTTTATACTGCTCAAGATTCACATTCTAGCATCACAAAATGAGATATTGTTTACGCGAGAAAGTACGCCGGCTTGTCTCTGCACAGACGCTATGTGTCAGCACAGGCCGGCATGCGCCAAGCAACACAGAAATCCTTGCATTTTAGCATCATTGAAAGGTGAGATTCATGCTGGTATGAAGATACTGTTCTGAGAACCCCGAGAAGTCCATGACGAGATTCCAGAATTCACAAGTGCTGATATTTTACTTTAGAGACCATCGAACTTGTCATGATCTGCTCCAAGTACAACATGACATTGCATTCCATGTTAACCTTCATGACCGGCACTTGCGAAGGCATTCGAGCAAGAACAAAATCATATTGACACATATCTCTGTATTCTTCAACACGAGCACTTGAAACCAAGGCATTTAATTCCATCAGACAAGAATACAGATATCAAAAACAACAAAATACCAACAAATAGCAATAAACACCATTATTCGCAAATTAATGCCAGTGCAAAATTTAAATGTATACGAAAGTACAGCTGAAATTAAGATAGAAAAACTGAGTGGCAAACTCCATTACATGTAAAGCACTGCATTGACTTATTAACTATATGCGTAGATACAGTTTTTTTTTTTTTTTTTTTTTTTTTTTTTTCAAGAGTGTAAATAGTAAAGATGGATAGTTTGTCAGACTTTACAAATGCCTCCTAACATGCAAGTTTACAGCTGCTCATGAAACCATGACTAATCGCTGCTTCTCAACAATGAGAGCCAATTCGCCTTTTGAAGAGAAGCCCAAATGGCCACCATTGTGCTTTTAAACTTTGTCGTCATGAAACCACCACCTCGTCTCCTTAGGAGAACGACCGTTCCTACAGTTCTTGACATAGCGATCGTTATCGGCTGGGCGTTGCTGCAGTTAGAAAGGTTGAAAGAGTCAATAAATAAAGAAAATTAATGAAATGACATATTTAGAAATGTACCCTGAAAAAAAACACAAATGTAGACGTAACACCTTAATAGTCCCACATCGGATGGAAAAGAAGTTCTAATTCAAAATATAATAGGCAATGAACTTTTAATAACAATCGGGCTTAAATATTTTGAGCCCAAAAAGTTACATTTGGTATCAAAAACGAATACAAGCTAGAAGTGTGAAAGCTAAGTGTTATGCAGGGCAAAATGCTCACTACGAGTTTGGTGGGAGCCACCTTTTGATCCCAAAGGTGGTGGGAGCCATCTCTTGATCCCAAAGGAGCCACCTTTAGAATCTCACATTGCCTGGTAATTCTAATCTATGTGTATGATTGGGTTTGGGCCTGATGAAGATATCAGGGTCTAAACAGGGAGTGAATAGGCCATGCACCCTAATAATAACAACTGGGCTTCATGCATTTTGAATTGATAGTTTGGACCCAACGAGTTATTATTGCTAGCATATCGGGCCATTACAATAGATCCTTTCAAATTATGATTTTTTTCATGCATGCCCTCCAAAAACTTAACATATATATATAGAGTCTAACTTGTGTGCTTTTAGAAGCACGGAAGCCTCCGTGTTATCAAGTCGTTTTCAATGTTAGGACTTCTGAATCAACGATCGGCTTCATTAGATCTGATCTAGAGTATTTGAAGTACCTAGAAAATAAACTTCACGACTTTTTTATATCATTTACCTAGTGATGGAAAGGGTAAATAAAAAACTCACAAAAAGTGATGATATGATACTAAAATTTTAGATCAAAGATATTGATCTTGTTTTATATAATATAAAGAATTTTCTATCAAAATTTCACATAATTTGAATATTTCTACACTGCAAACTTGCAAAAGGCTCACAACGGCCATTAAAATTATTAATTTTGAATCCCTTTGATCACTAAGTAAATGATATCGAAAAATCGTAAAATTTATTTTCTAGGTATTTTAAATATTCTAGATCAAGTTAACGGAGTCGATCGTTGATTCGTAAGTTCCAACATAAAAAACGACTTGATAGCATGAAGGCCACTGTGCTTCTAAAAGGACACAAGCCCAGCTCTATATAGAACTAGGCTAGAATATTAATTAAATAACTTAATTAATTAACAACTTCACAATCTTTTATCTAATTAATTAACATAAAATTATTAATTAAATAATAATTTAACTTGTTTAATTAGCTAGATAACCCTAAATATTAATTGATAAAATAATTAACAATAATGAGTATTGTCAATAAATAATTTAATTAACTACAAATAATTTAATAAATTAATAAATTAATTAGTTAATTAATAATTAGTTAATAAAATAATTAGATTAGTCAAACTATTAGATTAATTAAAGAGTTAATATAATAATTAAAATTATATTTATTTTAATTAAACTTATTCTCAAGTGAGAACAAGCTTGTTCCAGGGAAAAGGCTGGAACAGTAGCTCCAGCCTAATACCAGTTTGTTCTATGGAGACGAGAATTACTGTTCCCATTCATTACAAAATGCGTTTGGGGAACAAGACTGGAATAAGGCCTTATTCTAGATCTTGTTTCCCAACTAAACGGTGCCTAGGGTATAGTAGGTGGTTGGTGGAATAATATGATCTAAGGGGTGGAAATGGTCAAAGGAGCGGAAAACTTGGTAGCATCAAGTGCTTGGTGCTATTGATAGCATTATAGCTAGAGTCTAGACTCTCTCTCTCTCTCTCTCTATATATATATATATATATACATACACATACTGCTGTAGTTACAAAACTGTTCCCTCCTTCAAATATACTCTTTCTTATACAACAGAGATTTCGCCCTTGAATCGATTACCGAACTTGTGATAACATTTCCATTTTGCTTTTTAATATGAATCTGCACTTTCTAGTGGAATATATGTAGATAGATGAATTTGCTTATATATAGACATATATATATAGGGCCCAAAAATGTTGAGTTTAATGTATTATGAGGCAAGACGCAAACCTTCACAGTTGAGCTCGACAGCATGGACAGAATGCTGATGCAAACAGAACTAACAGTCATTGCTGGCGACCAGGAATCATATAAAATATCTGCCAAAAATAGCCAAAACCAAAAACACAAATCATGTAATGAACCTTTTATTGAAATCAACAATGTAAACTTTTGGAGCAGTTTAGGTTCATCTTTCTTCAACAAAATCTTACACTAGTACTCTAATAAGAATGCAAATGATAAGGTAAAGATTGTGAAGTTAAAGCAAGAAGGAAAAAAGAAAATAGAAAAAGTAACTATATGATACTTTCCCTGCTGAATAACAAGGATATCTGATGCAATATCATGAATCAGTTCAAGCAACATAGTTTTTGACATACAGTATGAAGTGAGATGAAAAAGAAATATAATTATGCAGGAAAGCAGCTATCATCAAATTCAAATACGCTGCAAGCTTAAATGGTTAAGGCATGAACAAAAAACAATCCCGGCAATACGAACAATTTGGACGTCTTGCAAGTTTTTCTTTCTTTACTGTAGGATAGGCAAATAACACAAGGAAAATTACAGAGGTTTTTCCATTTTTGTTTTTTCATGGGCGACCTAATAAAATAATATAACTCAAGTTCCAAGTCGATGACAAATTTGTTCAATCTTTTACCAAACAGACATAAACCAGAAAGAAAATACAAAGCTAATTATATCCAATAATTAACTTGTTTAACTCATCCTACGTTATAAAATGTCCTTGATGTCTGGCAGTACAAATCTAACCCCAGAAACAGCTATAGAAGTTCCTTAGACAGTTCACAAGATCAAAAAAGATGCTAAGAGAAACCAAAGCAACCATCAGGATTGAAGAGAGTACAATATACAAGATGCTTTTGTCTCTCGCCTTGTTTTTTATACACGGTACAAGCATTTCTGAAAGCAATGAAATTTCTACTGATTATCTGAGGCTTGGGAGGTTTACTAAAAATTTCACCGCTTTAATTAAGTTAATATGGTATATACCATTCTAGTGTTGACTGACTCACGATTCTACTGATAAAAAAAGTGGAGAAAAAAAGATTCCCATTAATTTCATTAATACATCATGAAAAGTACAAACAATTGTAGTCAAACACTAGCCAATTATATCTTAACAGCTTTGAAGTATCTCGTCAGCAGTTAAAATCATTCCTAATATTCCAAAATGTTACCATTATTCTGGCTGTACAAAAGAAAGAAGTTGCATGTTGAAAGTATCAGAAGATGGTAAACAAAAATTAAAATTAATGATCTGTGGTGAACAACTGGCCCTGCTAGTTAGATTTGGCCTTTTTTTTTTCTCAAGTTATAGGATCAACACTTGAAGATAATGAGTTCCAATAAAACTCAACAAGTTTCGGTACCAAATTCTGGCTTCAGATTAATTTCCCTATTGAAACTAGAGTTTGAGGTTAAACACAACCTTCATCAAATTCTACCTAGCCCCAATACCAAGGTTAACAAATACAATTGGATGAGAGCCTCAAAACAATCTTATCAGCTATCATGGAGTCAGGGCAGCTTGATACAGGGAATTACATGAACCCAAGCACACACATTGCATGTCACCATCTCCCAAGTTTTTTATCCTTAAAATATATAAATGTAACCAAGATTCACACCCATATCTACAACATCTCAGAGGAACATAATAGAACAATCCCATTAAATATAGATCCACCTACATTTAAACTATCATATTCTGTTCTTCTAAGTTGTAATAAACCACAAAATTTATGTAGTGATATTTGCACAGCCAAGAATTTCAGAAGAATGAAATCCTTCATAGTGCCAACAAAGACGACAGTCCATTAATACTCAAGTGCTCATACTATCTTGGTCTTCGGCAGGAACACATGTGGCAGGCTCTGAGTCTTTATCCAAAAGTTTGTTACTGGCATATTGAGAACACATGCGACGGTCTCTGAGTCTTTATCCAAAAATTCTTTACTGGCATATGTCAAACACATGCAACAGTCTCTGAGTCTATATAGGTATATTGAGAATAAGTCTCTCTTGACACAAAAAATTGCTTAATTTCCAAAAGACTGTTTGCCACACTGATGTACGGCATATTTTGGGTCAAGATCCTATAACAACTAAAATTTTAAAGCACTTCCAAAAAGTAAATCCCTACAATTATTATTATTATTATTATTATTATTATTATTATTATTCCTAACAGCAAAATATAAGGATAAGGAAGGCAGTGAAGAAGCTAGTAAACAGGAGAAAATTGCACCCGAAAAGAAAACACACACACACGGACACAAGGTCTATTTCTGTTACATTAATTATGCTGTTCATTTCTGCAACTTCTGGGAATCTCGCTGCCGCCAAAACCACATGTCTAATCTAGGTCACCGGATAATTTTCTTCATCACTTAATTCATCCATTGATTTTTCTTGCGAGCCAACCAATTTCACCTACTATTTAAATCAAGTTTGCTCTTCATTAATAATCCACAAAATCACATGAAACTTATCAGAAGATTAGAAAACCACACACCAGCACAAACAACCATTTATAATTTCTTCTATCATGTTTCTTAGTTTCTAGATATAGACCTACAAAATTTACTTTTCCAAATTTCACAATAACAAAGACGCTAGCTCGCTGAAGATCGCGCGCACAAGCACATGCAATATAGCACAAACAACATACACCTGGTGCGCGCGCACCCATGCATGCATGCGCCGGCGCTTGAGCGCGCTCAAAAGGAAACACTCAAGTTAGAATTCCATCAATGAGCTCTACTCACCTAAACAGATATGCCCGTTACTGTATATATGCGGATGCAAAGGCGCGGGATGGAGAAATATGACCTGATGATCAAAAGACAAAACCCTCACTCATATCAAAGTTAGCAATTTTAAATCAACAAAACACAATCCAAAAGCCAATTCAACTCCGTCGATCACCTGGGGAGCTTCCATGGGGTAATGCTCTGGGAAATCGACCTGCAACTGGTACGTCTCATTCGCATAAAGCGTCCCCGGCGCCCCCACTGCCTCGATTACCCATCTACAACCGATCCAAAACCCCGAAGAAACGTCATAATAAGATCACAACCGATAGCAACGAGAGCTAGGGTTTGAGGAATCGATCGAGAGCGAGTACCTTTGGAGATTATCGGTCGGCTTGTGCTTGAATCCGGCGGGGGGGTTGACCTGCCATTCCGCGAGCTCCTTTTGGAGGCGATTTGCGGCGATCTTGCTTAGGGCCTACAAAATCGAAGAAATTGGGGGATTAATCGAGAAAATTTGGCGATTATTGGGAGAAAATCTGGGAGGAGAGGCGATGATACTTTGCGAGAAGGGCCCGAGGAACTGGTCATTGTTGTTTCGCTCGGCGTAGAGAGTGGGGGGAGAGAGAGAGAGAGAGAGAGAGGGAGAGAGTCGCCTTTTACTCTGTTTCGGTGCGAACTTTACTTTGTGGAGGGCAAATTTACACCGAGGTCCTCCACTCTTTTCAGCGTTAATTTTAAGTTTCTCCTCGAGTTTTCTTGTTTTACAACTGTGCTATTAGTTTCGCTACGGAACACAGCATGTTAGAATATTGGGATAGTACAGGGACTACCCGTACATTTCAGAAACCAAGTTGCAATATAGAAATAGTACAGGGACCCAGTATAAGTAGCTCGCCCGTGAACCAAGGAAAGCAACCATGGCGTCTCTTCTCCGTCCTCGCTATTTCCCTTCGCCTCCTCTTCACCCCCCACACCTCCTCTTCGCCCCTCTTCTTCTACGAACGAAACCCTCCTCCTCTTTCTCTATCCCCACTCGCTTTTGCTCTTCTTCTCCGCCGACTCCTCCGGGCCCCTCTAAATCGGTCGCTCTCCCCCTCCCCATCTTTTTTTACGACGATTTTTTATCAATTTTTGGTAGTTTTCATCGAACTAATCCGAGTTTTTTTGGAGCTTAGGGCACCTGTAGATGCCACTGTTTTAGCTGGTTATCCACTGTTATAGATTGAATGGTGAAACAAAAAAGTGAAGTTATAGCAGTGTGAATCCTGCTTTGTAGGCTTAATTAGTGCTAATAACTTACTTTTTAGGGGATTGATGTGTAGGCTTTGTATAATTTAATCTTTCTAGCAATGTGAACTGTAGGGTTCGAAATGTCTTTTTGACTTGACGAAGATAGTTAAGTTTATATGATTATTGGAAATTTGTTCCAAATGGAAGGGCCAATTGCAATTTTACTTCCTAATTCTAACAAAACCTTAATCTGCTAATCAGATTATAGCTAATCTTGTTAGGTTCTTCGAGTTTCGCGTGCTTGGTTTGCCAGTTTGGTGGTTGTCATTTGGCGACCGTGCATAAATTAGATTTAGATGTCAATTTACATAAAACATATTAATGGTTTAATGTATACTCCTCAGTCCTTTTATACATGAAGTGAGTATAACATAATTCTAGCGGAAACTTTGTTATATTTGTAACCTATATATCTAGGCTGCATAGTTTTCTTTTTTTGTTTAAAATTTCCGTTATATCTACAGGATCTAAAATCCGGATTATATCTTGTAGCGACACCGATAGGCAATCTCGAAGATATCACCTTGAGGTATGTGTGCTGGGTTGTTAGCAGAGAGCCATTATCTATATTCTATTTATTTTTCGGCATATTTAAGTTTTTCTTTACTTCACTAAGTTGTGAAAGGATAGTAGAGGGCCCATTTAACTCTGAAAGTTATAACAGAAGTAGGTGGGTAATTAAGCAAGACTGTGTAGCATCTTTTATTTCTAAATTGTGCGATTTTTATGTTTCGTTAGCTTTCCATTACCTTTGTAAACTTGTTCGACGTCAATAGTATACTAATATTTCCTTTTGTGTTTGATCAACTTTTTCATACCGCATGGATCATCTGTAGGGCATTACGTGTCCTAAAATCGTCAGTGGTGATACTTTCAGAAGACACAAGGCACTCTGGAAAGCTGCTTCAACATTACAATATTAAGACACCTCTTGTATGGTTTATAACATATAGTTCTATTGCTTTTATTTGGTTTCTATGTGAATTTTCCTATGTTGTAAGCTAGGAGATTCGGAATCAAATCAATTTTTTCCTCCCTACTAATGATCATATTTAGATTTGCAGCTTAGCTATCACAAATTCAATGAGTTTGAACGCCAAACCTCAATCTTAAAGAGGCTTCAAGAAGGAGATGTTGTTGCATTGATTAGTGATGCTGGTACTCCTTGCATAAGTGACCCAGGCATGGAATTGGTAGGTGAACTAATTCTACTGTTTATTGCTCTCCCTTCCACACCCCACAACCCACCCACCCGCCAACCCCCCGCCCCCCCCCCTCCTCTTCCCAAAAGAACACTTGCTTTTTGTACTAACATCAGAATGTAAAGTTGATGCATGAAAACATGTAGCTTTGAATTTTTAATAATTTATTTCTTTCTCTAGTGAGGACTAAATATCATTCTTTAGTTAGAAGTTAATGAAAATGAATGATAATCAGCTTTTCTAACATCGAATTGTCCTAACTAGTCAGTGCTTATTGGAACATATGAAAGAAAATTAGTATGCAACTGACAAATGGAACTGTACTTTTATCGGTAAGTATTGATTTTGAACACCTACTATCTTATTGTATGGTTGTAGGCAAAGTTATGTGCTGCTGAGAATATCCCGGTAATTCCTATTCCTGGACCATCTGCTTTGCTTGCTGCTCTTTCTGCATCTGGACTACCCACTAATGAGTTTACATTTGGTAACAACCCTTCTATAGATAATTATTTCATTAATTAAGAACTATTTTCAATGTTTGAGTGCTCTTCGTGATTGCTGTTATGCTAATGTTGTTCACAGTTGGATTTCTACCCAAGCATGCTGCGTCAAGAAGAGAAAGACTGAAGATTTCTGCTAATGAAACTGCAACACAGATATTCTTTGTTCCGCCTCATAAAATTCACCAATTTCTTGAAGAAGCCTCATCAATTTTTGGAAATACAAGGTTATGTCAAATTCTATAGATATAATTTTATTCTTAAACGGAAAATGATACCTTCCATTTTTACTGGTTTATTGTTCGAGGGCTACTTCTTTATCTATATTCCAGACCTTTTTGATGAAATGTTTAAGTGATTGATTTAGATAATGGATATATAAAATTGCTTTTTTCTAATTTTTAACAAATATTTGATCAATTTCCAAACCTTTTTGAAGAAATTTTACTAAAGCTGGTGATCAATTCCCTCAATTGACCACATTTTGAAATAAGAAGGCCTGTAGCAATGTTTATAATTGGTTTCCCTTCGTTTCACAAGTAGAAAAGATTTTTTTAAAATTTTTATTTTCATGTTTTGTGTAGCTACTAGCTTGTTAGAACATAAATCACGAAATCCATGTGATTCATTTGTTTACAGGTCATGTGTTATTGCAAGGGAGATGACCAAAATACACGAGGAGGTACTTTCTATCAATTTACTACTTTCACATAAAATTCTGGCTTCAGTGTTGGCTCTTCTTAGGTTTCATCATCTTATATTCCCGGCGTAGTCGGTCTGGCTCTTGAACCTACGTGCCTATGACTTCGTTGACCTTGAAGTTTATATAATTTATTTCTTAGAGTTCCATGAGGAAAAGATTAAAAATAATAATAATAATAATAGTATGACATCTAGAACATTTTCAAACTTAAATTAGTGTGATGGGTTTGTTATTCACTGAACTATATTTCTCCATGATTTCTCTTGATTCATATTCTGGTTTTGTTCATTGTTTTGATGTATCAACGTAATTTGCTATTTCAGTTTTGGCGAGGCAATCTGGGTGTAGCCTGTGAAGCTTTTTCAGCTCAACAACCAAAGGGAGAAATCACGCTCCTAATAGATGGAAAGGAGAAATCGGCTGATGAAGCTCCATCTGAAGACCACCTTGAGCTTGAACTAAGAGAATTGATCTCAAGCGGCCATAGCCTTTCCATGGTATATTTCAGTCTGGGTCAATTTTTAATTTTCTTTTACCTAACATCAACAGATCTTCTATATTAATATCACTCTGTAGTTCTGATGTTTTTGCATATTTTTTTTCTTCACTTGAAAGATCAGAAGCACTCGGTTTTTTCCGGTTCCTTGGCACAATATAGTTTTGGCATTTCTCTTATTTTTATTGAAATATTTCAAATGCAAACTACAGGCGGTGAAAATGGTCTCTGAGGGAACATCGGCAAAAAGGAAAGATGTATATGCACTTGCACTGAGGTTGTTCGGAAAATAAACGGAAGCTGTGATGCAGATGGGTTTTCAGGCTAGGTATTCCTTAATTGGTAGTTTAAAGTTGTATATGCGAAATATTTTTTCAATTTAAAATCCTCGAACTTACGCATAATAAGCTATCACTACCATATGCCTAATAGTAGATAATGACCAATGCCTTCTATATTGGCGGGCCTTTATTGATTCTTTTGTTGTTATTTCTTGTGCTTGTTTTAACAAAACATCAAGTGACTTATACTAAAGCCAATTCCAGCTGCCTAAGCACATGAGGCTTTTGCTGTTAATAATTGTGTATTCAAGAATCCTGTCAAATATGAATCATGCATAGCTATGCATGATGAGTGTTTTTTCCCTTTTTTTAAAAAAAAAAAAAAAACTTCTAATTGTGCCAATGACCAGAATCCAAACCTAGTGCCTGTAATAAAGGCAGTATAAAGTTAATAGACTAGTGTATCTATATTTGTCAATGACTTTTCTGTTTTCCCTAATACCAGGAATGCCAACATGTTACCACGTCCGAACGAGGAAGGACGGGTTATTGGCACGACTGCAATCATTCTTGCAGCTATTGTGCTTGCGACAAAGTATGCTGAAATTTGGATACCAACTCAGCACTTTCAGTCAAGTTTATGTTTCAATCACAAGGACAGGGGAAGCAAGAGAAACAGCAGCAGCAGTTTTAGCAATTGCCCACAATTATCAAATTGGCGTCTTATCTGATGGAAGATTTAGCTAGTTTTCTTCAATTGTATGGCCATGTATTCCGAGCTACAAAACTTCATTTTGTAACACGTATATGCATGATGTAGAACCATAGATGGTCATTTTCACAATTTAAAAGTGTACTTGTGTGTGTTAGAAATCATAGATGGTCATTTTCAGATGCTGCAGGAGAAAAATATTCTTTAGCACGCGTGGCTGTTTTAACAAGTTGGAAGTTAGAATGGCTTAAAATAAAATTCAAACTAAGTAGAGGCAATCCTATCAAAACATTACATTTCAAAATTGCCACTCGTCGTTTCGCTCCCAGCATGAAAAATAATCTCAAAACTATCTAATAAAACTTTCGATATTCATTCATCCTGTAATGTTTAATATCTTATAAATACAAAAGAAAATGCTTTGTCTCAAGAGAATGACAAATTAACTTGATGCATCAGCTTTGTCCCTTGGCTACTCTAAATATTTTGAGAATATTTTCATACACAACAAATGTTATCGATGCAGCAGGAAGATTTTTCAACAGGTTCGAGGTGATGCCCCTATAAAACCCACGAACACCTTCAAACCTGAAAAGGAAAATTTAAAACAATTTAAAACCTGGCAGACGTTGTAGCAGGCAATAGCTGCATAGGAAGAAAAGGACCAAAAGCAGATTAAAAGTACAAGAAAAAACTTGCGAAAAAATCTAAAACCATTTGGAATAAGCAATCCAAGTAGGGGTCGGGGGAGATCACATGTGATGCTAAGATCTTCTACCTAAATTACAAATTCTAAAGACGACGCCGAACAAAAGTTGGAGTACTAAAGCGAATAACATATCTCACCTTGCAGTTTCCAAGTAGGGGTCGGGGGAGATCACATGTGATGCTAAGATCTTCTACCTAAGTTACAAATTCTAAAGACGACGCCGAACAAAGGTTGGAGTACTAATGCGAATAACATATCTCACCTTGCAGTTTCCTTCACTACATGCCAACTATCCAAGTACTTTGGAGTTCCTTCACTACTAGGTCGTTGCTGCAATATTGCAAAGAATCATCAAATCAGGGAAGCAAAAGCATGACATCAAGTTCAACCAACAGATGTATTTTTGAGATCTTTTTTTAAGCTCAAATAACAGCCCCTTGGACCAAAGCAAATACTACTAATCATCTGACTAAAAGTAGTAATTATTTTTCCCTTTATGATCATAATCATCCATAGGCACAACATGTAACAGAAACTAGAAAAGTAGGATCACTATTACCTGTAAGCGGGCTCGGATAACCTGCCAGAAGAAAAGGATAGTCAGATCAAACTTGCGATCAATATCTATTAAAACCTGGTAAATTCAGCAATATAAAAAACCGGTCGCTTTAAGGGCTCTAGAATCAGCCTAGATAAGAAACTTGCCTGATAAGGGTATGTGAGCAGAATTGCAGCAAGTTTTGAAGCAGCCCCAAGTGTGGCATAATCAAAAGAATTCTAGCAGTAGGGAAAAAAAACCTATTAGACAAACTTTTTGATACATGTATATAATAATTGTAGCTGAAAGACTAAAAAAATTATGCCGACAACCCAGTTTAAATAGAGGGTTAACGTATGACACCTCAAAACCAATTCAAGGTAGCCAAATCAAGACCATCATGCATTACTTTCAAAACAAGTAGGCATCAGTTTATAGCCAATTACCAGTAACTCCTCACCACCAGTGTTCTTAGTCCTTACTTCTCTACTCTTAACATAGATAAAAGCACTGCGAAGTTCCTCGTATGCTGTAAACTGTATTGCACCATGACTGACCTGCAAATAAAGAGGACACCTTCAAGTACATAGAAATGAGTTGAAGTGATAATAAACCCATTCTTTATAGAACAATTTTACTATAGATCCAATACAAATTATATAAAGAATGTGTACTGCACTTCATAATGGCAATTTGTCAGTCAAGGTATTAATGTGATATTATGTTATTTGTCTCAGTACAGATGATACCAAACACAATTGTTTAAGCATAAAGAGGCACGAGGTTCAAGATTATTAAGAGGAATGAGAAAGCATACAAGCAAAAGGCCAGGTCCCATCCCTCTATAAAGGGCACTCAATCCTTCCTCTTTCAAGATGGTTCTCAAAGCATCTGACCTTACCATCACAAAACAAGTAAAGGGAAAAAACAGTTTAAAAGAAAGATATTAATGCATGTCATAAAAATTTATTAATTCATACATACTCAAAAGATCAGAAATATATCGATGTAGATTATACTATAGCAAAAATGAGTAATGAACAAAAGACAAGCCAATTACTTCTTCGGACAGCTTATTGACCAGTACATGCATCATAGTCCTATGTAAACAACAGAAAGTGTAAAAACAAGCTATGCAGATCAGCTAACATAATAAAAACTTCAACTGTGTGATTTTTAATAGTGTTAAAAGAAAAAGGATAAATAAGTGGATACATAATTATGCAAGTTTATTTGTCTTACCTAATAGGAGAGGATACAATGCATTGTCCATCTATGACATGTACCACAGTAATAATGTGTTTACTCTATCCTTTCCTTCCTGATACAAAACAGGCTCAAATAACTCTTTCTCACTCAAGCAAGTGACGTCTTAGCTAGTGCTCAAATGAACTTACACAAATGCTGCTAAAAGTCCAATTAGTAAAGATAATCGATCAAAATGGAGTCTGAACACAAAATTATATCAGAAGGAACCTAGCATATAGTTCCCTAAGCATGTAAATTACTTAACTTTAGTAATGCTGATTCATATGCTTGTCATTTCAGTCATAAGTACCTGAAAATCCCGCATAAGGTTGAGTATGATGTTTAGGTGTTTGAAGTTGCAATCTTGTCTTCACGAGCCAAATAGGGTTCGTAATCAAGCATACCTGGTTTCAAAATTGTTTCATCACACATCATGCAAGGAATTAACTTAAGAAAAAATAAATCTTTGGGGATAAGAGATGATGCTAGTTATAACAGTAAACAATGTCCAATTAAGATCAAAATTTTAAACTTAAAATTACATAAATATATTTTCATTTTCCAAAAAGGAAAGAGGGGAAACTAAAAAGGATGAAAAAAATTAAACACAGCTCATATTGACACAATCCTAGAGAGTACTGACCAAAGCACCTGCTTCTGCAGCTGAGGCTAGATGATACCCCGGACTGAGTTTGTCATTATCGCCTTTGTGGTACCTTTGCTTTGCTCTAGTATAGCTATAAAACAAAGCAAAGGGATTTAAACATATTATTGAAAAGAAACAATTCTGTTTAATCAATTCTTTAAAAGCGGACAGTAAACACCTACCCAGTTCCAACTTTTAAACAAATTTTAAAAAGGTGACAAGCAGAAAGAAAAGGCAAACTATCCAACAAAACAGTGAATCTGAATTTGCAGTTTCATAAAAAGAAAAGCTAGGTCAAAAATGCCTTATGCGACTTAATCAATAGTACAAATCAAACTTTATAATTTCTCGACCGTACATGCACACATAAGACCATAGATACAGTAAGAAGATTCAGATATAAATTACAAGAAGAAGTACAGCCCCCATGAAACAGTAGATCCAAGAACTGCAGGATAAAAACCGGCGTAAAGCCCTCTGAGACCCTACAAAAGATGCAAATGGTAGAAACAGCTCAGTTCAAGCAGCGAAGTTAGCACAATAAAGAGGGGGGAAATGCCCTTTAACAAATTGAAGTTAAAATGCTCGATCAGTTCAAGGAGCAAAGCAAACACAATAAAGAGAAATGAGAACGAGCACAGCATGAACGAGCCAAGGTGCCAGTTTCGGATCATCAGGTTCATTTTAACAAGAATAAATTGCAAATGGCACTAAAGAGTGTTTTAACAAGAAATTGCTACAATCGAAAAAAACACAAAAAAACGAACATATATGCCGCTGATCAATCGAACTACAATTGCAAATAAGAGAGTTGATAGGTGCATAGGATGAAATTAGATGATAGAAAAAGGTGAAGACACCAACTTCGGATCGCGCGATGGTGTAGATCGCGTGCCCCGTGTTCTTGTACTGCGGAACAATCGACGATTGCCCATCACTCACTGATGCAAAAAGGACATGAAATTAGAGTCCTAGAGAGAGCTAGAGATCTGGAGAGAGAGAAAGAGAGAGAGAGAGAGAGAGAGAGAGAGAGAGAGAGAGAGACCTTGGAACCTGGTGCGTACGACGTCGAGAGGGTGGAGAGCGGCGACGGTGGCGAACCCGGCGACGCCTCCCGCCGCCGCGTTCTCCCACTTCCAATCCCCCGACCACATCGTCGTCGTCGTCGTCGTCTTCTTCGTCGTCGTCGTCGTCGTCGTCGGCGTCGGCGGCGGCGGCGGAGGAGGAGGAGGCAGTGGCGCTTTTGGTTCCAACAGTAGCGAGCGAAGGTCGGGAGGAGAAAACCCTACACCGCGCGAGATTTTGGGAGTGAAGTGAACCTACTGGATATTTTGGGCCGAGCCTGTTTTTATACAGCATGTATATAAATTTTTTAATGGATCGGCCCGGCCCATATTGGGCCCAATAATCTGAGGGCCTAATTCTTCGGCCTCGTTGCAAAACTGGAGAATTGTTTGGTTAGGGGTAGGTAGAGAGAGGATAATTAACTTCCCGCTTTTAATCACCAATAAATAAGCAGGGTTGGTGCTTCTGCTACGACAAGAAATTGAAATGAAATTGTGAAATTCAAAAGTGAAAGCTCTAATTTAGAATAAAATAGAACAATACTATGCTTATAAAGTAGAACACCACTGCACCCTACAATTAATGATGTTCAGTTTTGGTTTAAAAAAAGAAAAAAAAAAAAAAAAAATCTCTTTCTAGACCATAACATTTCTCAATATATGTATGCACTCTGTGAGAAACCTAAGCACAAAAGAGGCAACAATCATGCAACACCAAAGCAGAAGAGAGATATTAAATCTGGGGAATGCATCCATGATCATATCTTTGGCACAATCTCCATTACTTAACTTTGGTGAATCAAGGTGGGACCCATCACTCCCACATCATCTTTGGACCCTTCCCCTCTTTGTTGTCTCTTATTATCTACAGTATTTAATTCAAGTAACTCAAAAGGAACCTTTCATGAGGAGGTGGGGCACCCACTTTTTAGTGATGGGGACCTCAAAACTCCATGACAAAGTATAATTGGATGAAAGAAGAGGAAGAAACAAGGAATCAAAGTGGATATATAAAAAAGAATGGAGGAGAGGAGTTGGAAAAGAAGAGGGAGAGCAATTCATAAGAATTTTTTTTTTTTTTTTCAAAAAAAAAAGTGAGATGAGATTAATTATTTGCTTATATTACCGATCATGATGATTGGTATTCGAGATTTCAAATTTAAAGTCAATTACTTTACATTTCAACTAAGTTCAATTCTAAAAAATAAATAAAATATATTCACCTGTCTTTTATGTATTTATTTTGTGAGGTCATAAGTTCAATCTTCACTTTCAATATTTTTAATGAATTAAATTCTTGCATTTTATTTTATCTATCAATTTCAGTTATCTTTTATATCCATCATATATATATATATATATATATATATATATATATATATATATATATATATATATATATTTTTTTTTTTTTTTTTTTTTTGAGAGAAAGATAGTATGCTTTGTTTATTTTTGAAACTAGACTTCGAACTCGGGTCACAAATATCAACCACCAAGTCTTTTGTCATTTACACTACACTGATACCCAGGAGTGAGAATGTTAATATATGATTTTAAATAATAAGGTCCTAATTTCAAACCTTTTTGTTCATGCCTTATGTAGTTTCTGTACAACTTTTTTTTAAAAAAAAAAAAAAAAATACCACTACTAAAATAATAAATCTCACAAACTGGTCCAACAGTGATGACACAGGAAAAAGGACAAAATGATTTATCTCCCTGCCAAACAGCAAAGTTTGGCACATTGAATTGAAATCAAAAAAACAAAAAAAAACAAAATCAAAAGCAGCCCTACACCTAAAAGCCCGGGCACTTATTAGTGCTTCTGCTGCAAATGCTTCTGCTGCTATTGTGAAGTGGTATCTCACCATGCACTGCCACAAATCTAAAATCCCAGCTTTTGACTTTAATTGAACGGCCCCCTCATTCCTCAGCAAATCTTTTCTGATATAATTATTATTATTATTATTATTATTATTTAATTGTTGTACTCTTCACAGAGTGTCCTTTCACGTAAACAAAATTGTGCTGTAATTTGAAAGTCAAGTATACGAGACTAGTACAACATGTATTTGCTGGTTCCCTGATGTACCAAGGAATTGGGTGTAGTTTCTCTGTAATCACGTGACGATCCTATCGATCATCAATTAAATATATATATGAGTTATTGTGGATTTTTTTTTTTTTTCTGATTATCCCGTAATTGATGAGCCGCGGAATAACTAGAACCAAATTAACTTTTTACATTGAATTAAGTTAAAGTACTATTCCCTTTAAATAGGTTCAATGTTGCCTTTTTTTTTAAGAAACTTAGTTTTGAGGATCGATCGATGTAACATGCATGTTTTAATTTAGTTAATTTGTTAGTGCGCTTCGTACCGTGGTGGTGAAAAATAGTAATAATAATATTTTTTTTTAATTAGAGAACAAAGTATCAAAATACTCCCAATCATATCCATCTAATATATATATATACTTTTCACTATATACTGAATAAAAAATGATCACACGACAAAGACAATAGTATTGAGAGAAAAATTGTGTGCAAAATTTTCTTTTAAATCTATAAGTGTTGTTGAGCCTAGTGGCGTTACATTTTTAACTAAATTTATTTATAAAAAAATAAAATAAAATATTATTTTTTTCTTTAAAAAAAAAAAAAAAAAAAAAAAAGAACGTGAGAAACATGGACTCATACTTTCCTCGTAAAGGAGACGCATAATTGGTTGATGGAGAGATTTCGAATATTTCTTTCCCCTTTTTATCTCCCTCACTTTATCTCTCCACCACCCAGTTTTGATAAGGGAGATGCAAAAGCCCAAAAGCCATTTCTTGCGTTCCCTAATTATCCACCAAAATCTCACTTCACCTTTTTTTTTTTTTTTTGAATCCAAAATTCCAAAATATGTAGCATTTTCATAATGGAAATTATTATTAACACAGCTCTAGATTACCGATAAAAAGGTCAAGGAGTTCGATCCTCCGCTTGTCCCCGTACTAAGAAAAATACTAGATATACATCCCAAATAGGATGTACATCTTACATCCACCCCACCATTCTGGAATGAGATGAATTTCACTCGTCACATCGATATGACAAATAAATGAATACTCATTCTAAAATGGGGTGGGTGTAAAATGTACACCCCATTTGAGGTGTACACCCCATTTGGGATGTACACTTAGCATTGCTCCCGCACTAAACAAGTGAAAGATAATATACAATTAGAGAAAAAAAAAAAAAATAACCTTATTAATATATATATCTAATGTAGCAGTTACTAAATCTTCAAATTTAAACAAAATATAATATTCATTAGGAAAAGTTATCGTATTATTGTAGTCGTCTGTTGAAGGAAAGGGCCTTATTGTTATAATAACAATTGAATTCAGATTTAAAATTACTATCTTAATTAAGAGGTCTATAATTTGATTTCGTAAGTTTGCATTTATACCAGAAGCTCAAGCTCTCTAAACTCTTCAATGGTGAAATAATATAAATTAAGAGAGACTATAAACTTATTAGATTTCAGACTCAGTAGATAAGATAAAATAAAATACACATACTTATATATATATATATATATATATATATATATATATATATATATATATATATATATATAATTGAATTTTTATATTTTTAAAAGGATTCAGTTATTGGTGCTTGTCGGTTTTTAATTTTTAGATAAAAAGATGTATGATTAGAATATTAGTGTGCCTCTTAGATTAAGTAAATGGTTGGTCGAATAAAACGATCTAAAAAATAAAATTAATCAAATAATTAAATCTAACAAAAGAAAATTTACAAGACATAGTCGCCGGACTCTCTCTCTCTCTATATATAGAGAGAGAGAGTTCAGCTGGAATACTATCAATAGCACCAAGCAATTGGTGCTGTCAAATTTTTAGCCCTTATATGAAAGTATGTGCGGTTGGAATTACAGCTGTTTTCTAAAATTTTTACTATTCAACCAACCACCGACTAAACCCTAGGAAACCACTATCATCCTAACCGTACATTTCTTAATCCAAGGGCTAGAAATTTGATAGCACAAATGACTTGATGCTATCAATAGTATTCCAGCCTAATTATATATATATATATATTGAAATTTTAATTTAGGGTGCATTTTGTGGTACCCATGGGGATACCAAAAGCATTTGGTAGAAAGTAAGAGCGATAGGGAGAGATTTTTATGTGGAATTTACTGTTCATCGGGCCCACCTTGTAATGAGACATTGACTCCATTAGGAGTTAGGAGGAGTTTGGTTCAAAAAAAAAATAAAAAAAAAAAAAAAAAAATCAGAAAATAAATTTAAAAAAATATTTTTATACTTTAATTTTGAAAAAATTAATTTTTTAAAATTAATTTTTCAAATATCACGAAGGAGGCTTCCTTTTGATTTATTTTAATTTATCTTAAAAATTATGAAATATTTTATTTTACAAAAAAATATTGTAAAATAGTTTTTATTTTTTTTATTTTCTATAGGATCAAGTATTCTTTAGGAATTGTTTGATTACGTGTAGTTACATATGCATTAGAATTATAATTATATACATATGCATGTTCAAATTCGGTGTATGATTTGATACTTTTGACTTTCATTTCTATTGCTAAAATTGTGCAAAAAAATTCAACTATAATAGTGAAACTACGTCCAAATTGGTCGCAGTTCCAATTGCGGCGGTCGAAAAGAATCGTTTTAAATAAAAAATAAATTTATAGATAGCATAACTATCTGACACTATAGAAATAAACTACTATATTATTAATAACACAAAATTAATTATTTGTACTACCAAATTTTCGACCGTTGATTGAAGAGATGTGTAGTTATTATAATAATGGTCCCTAAGAATTTATTAGGTGATTGAAAGAATATATGATCTAAATGATGAAAATAATTAAAGGGGTAAATCCAATAGCGAAAAACATGATAGCATCAAGTGTTTGGTGCTATCGATAATATAACTGTAAGACTCTATAAAAATAGATTACTATACTATTGTACTATTAATAGCACAAAATTATTAATTAAAATTTTTTTTTCTCTTTTTTAAAAAAGAAGGTGCATGTTGGACCAAAAGCAACTAGATAAAAGACATATAGAATTATTATATATTTTTTATTTTTCAGTGCACAAAGTAATATACCGATACCATTTACAAAATATAAGAAATAATTTGTTGTAGTACTTTTTTTATCACGCGCAATACAATATTTAGCTCGTAAATTTTAAAAGAGTATGAAAAATATATTTGCCAACTAATCGAGTCAAATTATTTAAGTGAGATTGAATATGTAGGTGTTCGGAATGATGAAGTGATTGATACGCGAGATCGATGAGAGCTAAAAGATTGATGAAATACGGCGATTATATTTGTGCATCACGAGAAATTAAATGACTCAAACTGTAGCGCGTGTTCAACTAAATGAAAAAGATATTAAAGTATTGCTTGCTATAGGAAGGAAGAGTGCCGTATATATATTAAATTCTCTCGACAAATTCTCATTTTAGAAGATAAGCAAAATTCTAAGGCGAAATTGTATTTCGGAGGCTAGCTTAATATCTTATTTTATACCTTATTATTATGTGAAGTGACATATTTAATTTCTATTTGTTGGATATATATATATTTCAGATGAGATAATTTCTAACAAAAGGAATAAGCATTACTACTGAATAATTATTAATTAATCTCTTTTCTTAATATATAGCTTTGCTCAACATGCAGCACATTTGGAATAAACGCTCCAGTGGATACGATCGAAGAGGTTATAGTTAAACCAAACAATGATCTCAATGTAGAATTAAATTAAAGCATCTAATAATTGTATTTTTCACTTTAATTTATTGCTGGAGAGTCTCTGACGCGACCCACCACCATGCACCAAATATAATTGGCACTCTCCAATGATTGAAAGAAGAGTAGAGCTATATATATATATATATATATATATATATATATATATATATATATATATATATATATATATGATATGTATCACGTGATGAGGATCAATGTGAGGTGCATTAAAAAATATGTGGAATTCTCATCAAACGCTTGTTAGTTTCTGGTACAACACTACAATATATATATATATATATAATATATATATATATATATATATATATATATATATATATATATATATGTATATACACGTACAATTAATTAACCAATTGTAAATAATTAGTGGATTAAGAGTCACTAATCAATATATAATTAAATCATGAGGTTAATATTAATTTCGTATGAAAACTACATGCATAAAGAGCATGATAGCTAGGCAAAAGGTACGTAGGATAATCTCTTTTTAAGAGAAAAAAAAAATATGAAAAAGACGAATAATAATTAATTGCTTTTCAAAATATCACTTAGTAACTCCTTCATCAATCGATCACCGTTGACACTATCACCATTCCTATCTCTGTGATTAGGCTACAATAATTAGAAGCTGTGTTTCTAGCTTCACATAGGTTTTGACATTTGAAATTTAAAGTATGATAAATTTATTAGAGTTACCGAGTAGTTCTCGTATTAAACACGAACATATGCAAATCAAAAAAGAGAAAATTTTATGGAGGATGATCTCTTTAATTTGGAACGTGAATCTCCAAAAGTGGTTTCAAAAGAGGTTTTTTAATCCTGTAAATTATTGAATTTCTCTCCAAAACTTGGAAGCATGTTTTATGCAAGCCCTATTTTATTGCAAAATAGAGTAACTTAATTATAAATTATTTGTAGATAAATCATCTTGACTCAGGTTTATTGTCACACTCCAATATTTTTCATATTGGACATAATAACATGAGATATATTAATTACTGAGTCCATCGTTTTAGAAGCATGAAGGTTTTAATTTGCTGGCACTTAATTAGATCATATATAACACGTAATTAATTCTAATTATTGACTTTTGATTTAAAATTAAAAAATTAATAAGTACCAAAATTTTGGTGCTACTAAAATTATGATCGGTTCAATCATTAATTATTTAAGTTCATTTAATTTGTGATGTGAAAGGTTCCATTTTGTCACGTTACCATACTACATGGTACCAAAGCTATTCCTAAGACTCTATTTGGTATAAGGAATATCCCTCAATTTGCGGCCAAATACAGAGAAAACCGGATAAAACAAGCTATTCTGGTTAAAGCGGATTATTTTCGATTGCTTTGAAACAATTCGTTAAGGCTTCGTTTGGGAAGGGGGATAAGGGAGGAATACCCCCCTTATCCCCAAATCCATACCCAAACGGGTATAGAAAATATTGGAATTCGGGTTCTGGGTTGGGTGGAATTGCAGGTATGAAACCTGGAATCCGGGTTCTGGGTTTTTGGTGGAATTGGCTGGAACCGGGAGAAGGGCGCTGGGATCGAGGCGTCTTCTTCCTTCTCCCCATCTCCGCGTGATTTCTTCTCTTTTCATCTCCCCATTCTTGCCCCCTCCTTCTCCGATCTCCTTCTTCTCCCATCTCCCGAGCCGATCTTCGTCTCCGATCTCCTTCTCCGATCTCCCTCTCCGCGCCACGCCCCTCTGCGCCCCTCTCAGCGCCCCTCTGCGGCCCTCTCCGCGCCCCTCTCCGGCCATCTCCGCGCCTCTCTGCGCCCCTCCGCGCCCCTACGCGTCCCTCTGCGCCCCTCTCCGGCCCTCTCCGCGCCCCTCTCCGTGCCCCTCTCCGGCCATCTCCGCGCCCCTCTGCGCCTCTCTGCGCCCCTCCGCGCCCGTACGCGCCCCTCTGCGCCCCTCTCCGGCCCTCTCCGCGCCCCTCTGCGTCCCTCCGCGCCCCTCTCCGCGCCCCTCTCCGGCCATCTCCGCGCCCCTCTGCGCCCCTCCGCGCCCGTACGCGCCCCTCTGCGCCCCTCTTCGGCCCTCTCCGCGCCCCTCTGCGCCTCTCTGCGCCCCTACGCGCCCCTCCGCGCCCCTACGCGCCCCTCTGCGGCCCTCTCCGCTCCCCTCTCCGGCCATCTCCGCGCCCCTCTGCGCCCCTCCGCGCCCCTACGCGCCCCTACGCGTCCCTCTGCGCCCCTCTGCGGCCCTCTCCGCGCCCCTCTCCCCGCCCCTCTCCGCGCCCCTCTCCGGCCATCTCCGCGCCCCTCTGCGCCTCTCTGCGCCCCTCCGCGCCCCTACGCGCCCCTCTGTGCCCCTCTCCGGCCCTCTCCGCGCCCCTCCGCGCCCCTCTGCGCCCCTCTCCGCGCCCCTCTGCGGCCCTGTCCGCGCCCATCTGCGGCCCCTTTGCGCCCCTCTGCGACCCCACTGCGCCCATCTGCGACCCCACTGCCCCCCTCTGCGACCTCTCCGCGCCCCTCTGCGGCCCTCTCCGCGCCCCTCTGCGGCCCCTTTGCGCCCCTCTGCGACCCCACTGCGCCCCTCTGCGACCCCACTGCCCCCCCTCTGCGCCCCTCTCCGCGCCCCTCTGCGGCCCTGTCCGCGCCCATCTGCGGCCCCTTTGCGCCCCTCTGCGACCCCACTGCGCCCCTCTCCGACCCCACTGCCCCCCTCTGCGACCTCTCCGCGCCCCTCTGCGGCCCTCTCCGCGCCCCTCTGCGGCACTCTCCGCGCCCCTCCGCGCCCCTCTACGCCCCTCTCCGCGCCCCTCTGCGGCCCCTCTTGCTTCTTAACACGTTGTGATTCTTTTTCACAAAGGTATGCCCCCCTATCAGTGCCTTACTCAGTGCCTTATTCAGTGCTTCTTATAATGTTGATGGCATAATGTGTGCATGTCATTGCCATAATATGTGCTGGTTTTCATGTTTTTGCTAATTTGGTAGATTTGCCTGTTAGCACTGTGTTCCAATGTGATGTTTGTGTGTATGAGGCCTATTACATGTTGCCATTTTGAGGGAAACAAGTGTGAGTATGCAAGTCTATCCCCTGTAGCTTCAGATATGGACGATGATGATGATTGCCATACACAATTTTTCTTATTCCTCTATACTCAACCAAACACAATTTTTACCAATTCTTCCTATTCTCCTTATTCCTATATAATTTACCAAACACAAATTACTTTAATTCCGGTATAACTCATAAAACGAACCAAACGCAAATTTACACCAATTCTTGCTAATACCAGAATCTGTACCTATCACCGGTATAACAAAATTTTTCTAATCCCCGAACCAAACGATACCTAAAGTTGTTCCTATGAAAACTAAGAACAAATTTATTCTTCGATTTATTTTATTAAATAAATAGATATATAAATAAATATATGAATATAAATATTATTTTTATAATAATATATTTATATTTAAATCTTATTGTATAATATAAATTAATTAAATTTGATATATTATTTATTTTTATTAAGTTTTATCATTTATATATTAATATCTAATTATTTTTTTTTTCATTAAGAATTATATATATTAAATTATTTTTCATATATTATATATTTTTTTAAAACTTTGTATTAAAATTTATAATATTATTAATTAAAATTATAAAAATATTGCTAGAATTATATTTTATTCATTACATATATATTATAAATAAATTATATAAATTTAATTGTTACATAAAATATTATATTATAAATTATTACATAAAATAATTTTATATAAAATATACTGATATAAATTAATTAATTTTTTACAAATATATTTATATATTGTTCTAGATTTTTTATCCAAACGTTTAAAGATATTCTCTAAAATATTTCTAAATGCATTCAAATACAAATTTATCATTATTCTAACTTATATCGAAATATCTTTTATTCTAAAAAATAATAAAAATTTATTTTTTAAAATTTAGTTCTCGAACTAAATGCAATCTATCCTTACCTTTCTTCTAGCTTATAAGGATATCCTCATGCACAGGTAGTAATTAAATTGACCTTGCAATGATAACAAGTTTGATGATAATTTTTTTTTTTTTTTTTTTTAAAGAGAGAAAGTTAGCATTTTATCTGCTTCGTTGGAGATGTGAAGCAATTAGGCTTCGAACTCGGGTCTCGAGTATCAGCCATCAAGCCCTTTGTCACTTACACTAGAGATGATTAATAAAATTAATGATAAATTGATAATAGAAATACACATGCATATGCTATGACTATATACCAATATGCAACTTAATTAACACGTTTTGAACTATAGGGTTACTATACTCTTATGAATATAAACCCATTTATACTCATAACTTTTTTATCCTTAGATGAAGGAATGAGCGCGGTTAGAATGATAGTGGTCCCCTTAGAATTTACTAGATTGTTGAAAAAATAGTATAAATTCTAGGAACTACTATAATCCTAACCGCACATTCCTTCATCCAAGGGATGAAAACTTATGAGTATAAAAAAAATTTACTCATAAGAGTATAGTAACCGGACCATATATATATATATATATATATATATAATATATATATATATATATATATATATATATATATATTCTAGGGACTACTATAATCCTAACCGCACATTCCTTCATCAAAGGGATGAAAACTTATAAGTAGAAAAGAATTTTACTCATAAGAGTATAGTAGCCGACCATATATATATATATATATATATATATATATATATATATATAGGCTTGTATAATATTAATAGCACTAAGTTATTAGTGCTATTAAATTTTTAATTCTTAGATGAAAAAAATATATGGTTAGGATGATAATAGGCCCCTATATTTTAGTGGGTGATTGAAAAAATAGTATGATCTAATTGATGAAAATGATCAAAGGAATAGATCTAACGGTAAAAAATTTGATAGTAATAAATGTTAGGTGCTATCAATAGTATAGTCGCCCAACTCTCTATATATATATATATAAATTTTATTCCGTTTAATACAGTTAGTAGATTAGTCCACAAATAAAATACTTCAAACTAGCAAACAATAAAGTCGATCTTGTAGAAAATAAAGGCCCTTCTAGAACAAGCCTAAATAAGAATTGTATTATATATGTTGACATGTTGACATGTTGACATTACAAACTGATTTCAAGTGGCTGTGGAGCGTTTTTGATGTGGTTTTTTTGTTTTTCTAATTTTAGGTGAGATTGGTACGTTATTTTTGTCTAACTTGTTGGAAGTTTTGGCTTCAATTGTAGTTTCAATTTGAAGTACAAGTTATTGCCTAAATGGTGCTAACAAATTTGTCATTTGAAAACAATATTAGTTTGTTTGTGGAGAAACCATGAATAAGAAACAAAAAAATAAGTGCAACATATTTGTAATCTTCAGTTTGCTTATTAAAAGTGGAAAGGAAAATATTAATGTTGAACAATTCCAATGGCAAATCTTGAATTTTATATAGAATCGTTGACGCGGGTCATTAACTCTAAAAGTTCGGACGATTAAAAATATAGAATTAATTTATTTAAAGTATGCATATATATATATAGCGTCTACGGATTTCGATCGTGACTCAATCCAACCAGTATGGCTACACTTCGAATATGACTCATCCCGATCTAGTCTACGAGTTTCAATTGTAACTCGGCCCAATTAGCCTAACGTCACTTTAAACATGACTCGTCCCAATCTAGTCTCCCCCAGCTCCTGCACAAATTCGTAGTGTGCGAAAATCAAATTCTGTGATATCTATTTCTAATACCATTTGTCGAATTGTTGGTGCTAATCATTAATTCCGAAAGTTCGAATTATTAGAAATATGTGACTAATTTACTTTAAGCGTACAGACATAGCGTTTACGAGTCTCGATCGATTGTGACTCGACCCAACCAATGCCACTTCAAACATAACTCGGTCCAATCCAGCCTCATATAATTTCGAACGTGATTTGATCCAAAATACTGACACCTTTAAATTAATTTTTTATTCTACTAACAAACTATACTTTACTTGGTAGAAATTCCTGCAATATTATGAATTTTAATAATTAATTTTAATTATTTGTCGAAAAGTCTAATTAGGCGTCGGATCATTCTCTAAGCGCTAACAGATTATGAATCTTTAACTAACTCATACTATTTGCAAATTGACATAAATTTAAAGTAATCTTCCTGGATCTAAAGAATCATAAACTTCTTTTTCGTCTCATTCGTTGTTAATTTTCGCCGTATATCTCAAAGCATTTCTTGCTTGCTTGGATTCTTAGTAAATGTATTAATGATTCCCCACGTTTGTCGCTATAGACAAATCTCTAAACCATGGATTTGTAGCCTTTACTATGTATTTTATTTAATTAAATGGTTAGTATCTTCTTTGTTTGTTAGGCTGATATGGGACAAGCAACTGAAGATTAAGATTCAACTAATCAATCTGCCGACACATCAGTGCGTTTTGATTAGTTCATCTCTGATGATGGTGTGTCTGAACACCATTCGTAGAGAAGTAAAATGTGAACAAGAGATTGCAGGAGCAGTTACTAAAAGAGTTACGCAGTTAGGCGCATTGAATAGATATTCCAATAGTCAAGAATATGTAATTAGCGAGAATTGAAGTTATATCTCTGCAGTTAAAAAGTTCAAATTTTTAAATCAAAATTAAAGAATCAGTCCTTTAATGAAGCGATAGCATGCTGTCTTTGTTTCAAAAAAAAAATATAATTAAAAATTAGATACGTTTCTTCTCACTTCTGAAACAATTAATAGAAAAAAAAAACTTTAACTCCTACTAATTATTTAAAAAGTTATAATAAAAATAATGTAATTTTTTGTATTCAAATAATGCGTCAGGTCCTGCTGGTACAGTAGGTGGTTATTATTATTAGAGAAGAGAAATTGTATTAGAATACAAAGAGAGAGAGAGAGAGAGAGAGGGATGTTGAATCAACACATGTCACAACCGACATCAGCAAGGGACCCAACAAGGGGTGCTTACATGAAGGAAGAGAGAGAGAGAGAGAGAGAGAGAGAGAGAGAGAGAGAGAGAGATGCTAACCAATTAACACAACAGTGGCCTTGGCCTTATTCTAAAGCAATCCACCCACCAATTTAATAAGGGATGGTTAAGAGTTGGGGGAAAGGCCTTTTAGTAAGAGGGTGATTAGAGCAAGAATCACTTTATTTTATGTGGCTTGGATTGTGAGGGGTCACCATCCTTCCCCATGCTTCTTAGGAGTTGAGGAGGATGATTTTGTTAAAAATACAAGGAGAAAGAAAAATAAATTATCATCCTAGCAGCTAACTCTGCTGAGAACCATCTAATTAATCATCTTTTTTTCTTTTTTTTTTTTTTCATTATCTGTAAAATTATTATCTTTTTAAGTACGTTTAGCAGTTTAAAAAATTAATAATTATTTTTTTGTTTAAGTGGATTGATGATTTGAAATTTGAAATAAATGGAGAGTAGATAACTGGGTATATTCGTGGATGATCTTTGTGGACCGAGTTTAGGCAATAATTTGTTGAGAGAAAGAAAAGGAGAGATGGTGGTTTAAAGGAAGGACATAGGAGAGGATTTAGGTCTACCAACTGGTTGTTAGGAGATAGAACACCTTTAACAAAACCAATACCAACTCCCAAGGGGCTGAGAAGGAGATTTTAAGGTACTTATCAGAGTCTTGGATAAAAAGTGAAGTAAAAAACTTATAAAACAATTTATATATATATAGAGAGAGAGAGAGAGAGAGAGATGTGTATGGGTGTGCACTGTCACGTGCAGAGATAGAATGTTGGGTTTTGATGATGATACTGTGACGAGAGAGAGAGAGAGAGAGAAGAACATAGGTAGAGAGGGAGGAGAGGGAGAAGGTAGAAGGAACAAAAATAATATAAAAAAAAGTTGGGTTTTTTTAAAATTGTATTGTATGGTGTAATTAGGCTGCTGGTATAGGTAGTGTGAGTTTTCCAATGGGGCAGGCAAGGAAAGGTGCCTTTTTTCTCCTCCTTTAATCCCTTGGCATGGCCTTTTGTCTCTATATTGGGAGGATTTCACACTCAAAAGATAAGCTGTGAATTTTTCCCCTTCCTTGCTCCCCATAACTCTCACAAAAAAACCTTCTTTGCAATACCTCTCTCTCTCTCTCTCTCTCTCTCTCTCTCTCTCTCTCTCTCTCTCTCTGCTCCTCTCTACCAGGTATCATGTGGTTTTATCCCCTCTTCTCTCTCATTTTTGGGTAAATTGGGAACTTTGTTTGCTTCTTCCTTTGCTCTAGATGTTTCTCTACACTTCTTTGTTTCTGAATTTCTATAATTGTTGCCATTTTGTGTTTTCTGGGTGCATAGATCCCAATTTTGTGGTCTTTTAGAAGAAAAGTTGCCTCCTTTTCAGCATAATAATTGGTTCCAACAAGCTGCTGGGTTTAATTTCTTCTGTTGATAGTTGCTTTACTTCTTTATCAAAATTTTGTTTCTGAGTGGATTTTTTTCACCCTTTGGGGCTCTTTCTTTTTCCCTCTTGGTTCATGCATGTGTGTGTTGCCTCAGAATTTTGGAAATTTATCCCAACCTCACCCCCCCCAAACAAAAAACAAAACAAAAAAAGGAAATTTATGTGAGATGGGTTATGTGGTTTTTATTGGTGATGGTGGGGGATATCTCTGTGATCACAAGCTTGTATTCTGCTAGGTTTATAGTAAATTAAAATTTTACTGGTCTATTAGT
This sequence comes from Tillandsia fasciculata, assembly GCA_029168755.2. Lineage (NCBI taxonomy): Eukaryota > Viridiplantae > Streptophyta > Magnoliopsida > Poales > Bromeliaceae > Tillandsia > Tillandsia fasciculata. The sequence continues at coordinate 729,167 of CM054947.1, read as the reverse complement.
GGTAGCCTTTCTTTTTTTCCTTTTTTTTGTATTTGGTGTTTGTTTTTCTTACCCTATTTGAGAAGCATACATGGTAAGAAGTAGTAATTGGTGTTTGTTGTTTATCTCTATGTGATAAACTAAATATTAGGATTTTGTAATTTGAAATTCATACATGCTTGTTATATGCTTGAGGAATAGCTTTTCTCTATTGCAGTTTCCCTTGTAAATGCGTAATTCTTTCTCCAGATTGATTTAAAGCTAACTTCTTTTATTACTGCAGTCCTCGAACAATTAGGAGCGATGAGTCTCTGATTATGCTTTCGATCACAGTTCTCAGATAGAGAGGCCTGAGCTGCGGTATTCACTCTAGTTTTCGAGTTATTCCTGCTCTATCTGTAGCTATACTCTTCTTCATGGATTTTGATTTCTGATTCCATCCTTGCATGATTTTTTGCGCTCTTGGAAATCTGCTCTACGAAATAAGAGTTCGTCGATGGATTTATTATGTTGTTTTCAATTGTTTTGAGAATTATAGTTTTATGAATTGAGTGTTGTCTCCAGTAGGCAATCCAATAAGTTAACAAGGTTTTAGTGATATATCAAATGCCAATTATACCTTGTCCTCCTGTTATAGTGCTGTTGTAGAGATCTCTCTTTCGTGTATATTCTTTCACCTTTTTCTCTGTGCTCAATTTCTTGCAGCCGACACCTCGCGAAATATCAAAGTTTGCGTCTTTCGAAAGAAGGCATCTTAAACCCCATGACGACAGCAGCTACTTCCTCACCGAACTATTCTGATGTCTTTTCATCAAAATCTTTTTTCTTTGAAAGAACCTAACCTGATAAAAGTAGAGGGTGAGGGAACAAAATGGCCACTTTCTATTCGAGCTCTACCAACGAAAGGAACTCGGTTCCAAATCTTTGCCTAAGGGACCCCGCAAACACTTCCTATATGGAATCATCGGTTCAGGGGAACATGCCGTACCTTAATTTTTCTTCTTCTACTCCATATTCAGATTCATTGGCTGGCAATTCTCAATCTCAACATAACTATGTCCTTCTTCCGGCTCCATCCACTATTGTTTCACAAGCTTCATTTACAGGAGCTCCAAATATGGTTCCTTCTCAAATGGCTGACCATACTTTCAATTCTCGAAGAAACGAGATGTCATTTATGCAAACGATCGATGGGTCAGCAAATCGATCGGAAAATCTTGCTCAAAATCTTCTATCTGATGATACTCAGATGGGTTTAAGGCCACAATTAATCGCTTTAAATGGTCAGAGCTTCTCTTCGCAGCAGCCAAATGTCTCAGCCATGCAAAATAACCAAGGATTATCACTTAGTCTCGGTACTCAAATTCCTCTGCCCAATTATCAGTACCAGCCAACAAGTGCGGACGTCTCTTTTATTGCCCCAAATCAATCATCTTCAGGAAATACTGGGTCCTGCGGTGATGATAATATTAAAGCCAAACAAGTACATATGAATGTCACTCCTTATGGATACGCAACTCTCGCAAGCTCGATCCCAAATTCGAAGTATCTCAAGGCAGCACAAGAATTACTAGACGAAGTAGTCAATGTGAGGAAAGCATTGAAGAAAAGGGAGGATAAAAGTCAAAGCCAAAGTCAGAGCCTCAATACTTGTAAAGATACTGATGGGGGCTCGAAGGCGGAGGGAGCAAGTTCAAACCCGCAAGAGGGTACTGCGGATGATTTGAATGAGCTCTCTCCCGCAGAGAGGCAGGACCTTCAGAACAAAGTGACCAAACTATTGGCTATGTTGGATGAGGTGTGTTTTCTATCACCTTCTACTTGGTGTTTGATTAGAGTAGATTTTTGTAACACTTTGTGTTTGAGTCAATGCTTCAAAGCCATTGCTTCTTAATTTGTGATTCTTTTATTTTCAACAACTTTAATCACCACTACTTTTCATTTATTGTTATGTATCATCAGATTTATTTTGTCTTAATTGTTTGCTGCCAAATGTTGCTTCCATAATGTACTAATTATGCATACAATGAGGACAAGTTGCCAAACTGCTTATGTTTTCATGGATGGCGACACCTTACGCGTTCAGTAACAAATGGTACTATGAAGACAATCTTGACGCGAATGTTGGAACTTAGAAATTGTTGGAATGAGAGTTGCCTATTAACCATAATTTGTTCATATTCAAATTTAAAAGAAAAACACTCACCAAATTCATCAAAAATTTCTGGAATATGCAGCCTTTTGACCATCTGTATGTATGAGAATCATGGAATGCCTATGTCTTAGATGGGTTCCTCATAACTGTCAGCAAGTTCTTAACCGACCAAGCTATTTTAAAAGAAAATGCATACAATGTTCTGTGGTTTAATACTAAATTATTTCACTATCAATGACGTAGAACTTTGATAATAGGATCACATTGAAGACCTTTCATAGCTCTGCATTTCAATAACAACTCATTTCTTAACCTCAACTCCAGGTTGATCGAAGATACAGACAATATTACCATCAGATGCAGATAGTAGTCTCTTCATTTGATGCCATAGCCGGTTGCGGGGGTTCTAAACCCTACACTACCCTTGCGCTCCAAACAATCTCTCGTCAATTCCGCTGCTTGAGAGATGCCATAAACAGCCAGATCCGAGCGACAAGAAGAAGTCTAGGTGAGCAAGATACTTCGAATGGTAAAGGGAATGGCGGGATATCTCGCCTGAGGTACATAGATCAGCAGATACGGCAACAAAGGGCCATGCAGCAGTTTGGTATGATGCAGCATAATGCTTGGAGGCCACAAAGAGGATTGCCGGAGTCATCTGTGTCAATCCTTCGTGCTTGGCTTTTCGAGCACTTTCTTCATCCGTAAGTCAATTTCTTTAAATGCTTTAGCTGTTAGAGGGTGGTTCTTAATAGTTAAGATTCAGCAATCTCCTTCACGTTTAAGCCAGTGGGTTCTAATGGGCCCAAGATGTGGATTATTATTCATTACATAGGAATCCTTTGCTCTGGTACCATGTGAAAGAACTAGTTTTCCTAAAATTTAAACTGTTAAAGAATCATGTTCGAATACTCTATTCTCAACGCCCTCTTCATGTTTAAGCTCTGGACTTCAAATTGGCCCAGGACATGGACTTTGAATTAAACAAATTGATGTTCTTTCACTTTTTTATTTTGTTTTTCAAACTATATATTGGTGCGTTGATTTGGTGGGATTTTGAACTGAGGATCTCCTGCTCTCATACCATGTGAAAAAAATAATTCGTAATACTCAAATTTCCACAATAATGCTCCATATTAACTGTTCTGTTTATAATATATCTTTCAACAGTTATCCGAAGGACTCGGAGAAGCTCATGCTTGCAAGGCAGACGGGGTTGACAAGGAGTCAGGTATGCTCCTTAATTTGTTTCCCTCTCTGTAATGCTGGACAATGAGCCCAGATCATTATTTTAATCATTTCATTTTCTTTTTCCCTCCTAGGTTTCAAATTGGTTCATCAATGCTCGCGTTCGTCTTTGGAAGCCCATGATCGAGGAGATGTACAAAGAAGAACTCGGCGATGCTCAAATTGATTCGAATTCTTCCTCAGAAAATCAATCGAAAGGTAAAAATGATATGCAAAATTCTGACGACTGCGGGAATTTACAAAGTCCTGCCACAGAAAAATGCGAGACAAGCCAAATAAGTTCCTTCTCTAAGGTCAATTTCGCACCCACAATGAACCCCAATCTGACCGACCAAAACCATAATGTGGGCGGGTTCAATCTACTGCAAGAAGCTCTCAATCACTCCGATGGAAACTCGCGGCTCATGGCCTATCAGATGGCTGAACTGGGTCATTATGGAAATGGCGGAGTGTCTCTCACATTGGGTCTACAACACAACAACGGAAGCTTTCTTGGAAGTGCGCCCATCGTGGCTGATGCCGAAGAGTATGGTTATATGAATATGGAGGACCGGCGAGAAAGGTTTGGATCGTCGCATTTACTGCATGATTTTGTTGCATAAAAGCTGACGATTATTGCTACATTGGGTGTTAGGCTTTGGGATTTAGAAATAAAATTTGGCTTTGAAGAAGATGCCGATTTGATTTGATACCGCTTGTATTAGTTAATAGACCAAAAAATTTTTAGCTTGTGTTATATGATGTATTATACAGAGTGAGGGGAGATGAAATATTTTTGTGTTGTAAAGATGGATGACTTATTTTGACTTCTTATATACAAGGAATGTGTACAATTTCCATGCAAGGATGCACAGTTGATTGGTATTTTTACCTTTCGCAGTTTAAAATACTTAGACTGTATCAAGAAATTCTTGGCATCTGTTGTGATTGAACAGACAATCTTCTCAGCGCTTAATGATTATTTGCTTTTCAGTCATGATGCTATGAGAATTTTCTAATTATGAAGTAAAACCATTCTCTGATGCTCACTTGCCTATGTTACAGATTTGAAGGAGGGTAATATGTAGGTAGTTTTTGAAGATTCTGTTAGATTTTTTTATTTTCTTTTGATTTAAATTTGATTTTTGCCTATAGGCTTTCTGGGTGGTCCAATATCAATGAGTTTTATCTAGGAGTCCAATATATTGGATACTCATCACATGTGGTAGTTATATTTATATTTCTTCTTCCTTGAATATATTAGTAATGAAAAAGTGAAAGTAGTGGTTTTTTCTGGTGAGCTATGGTAAAATCCAACGACTAACCCGAGATCTAACTGTTGAACCTTACTAGAAGGTGGGCTAAAGAGGGTTCTCTTGGGCTCTCTCTCTCTCTATATATATATATGGAGTAGGAGATTGATTAACATACAATTTTTTTATATACAGTATTTATCGGGGTGGATAGTCGTTGTCGTGTTGCTAGGACTAATTACTGATTGTCCGAGCCTCGCACGTGGAGTGGCAAGACAATCTTATTTTTAGAACAGTGAGATTTTATCTAATTCTTATTGTCTATTTATTTAAAATATACTAATAATTTGCATGCAAATATATATTTAAATATTTCATAGTTTGAATTATTTCAAAGAAATATTTTACTAAAAAAAAATTATAAAACTATTTTTCCAACATATTCAGCCTTAAGAACCACCGTTCGAGTTTCGAACGGGTTATCTTTCTGATTGTGTTTCCAAGTTGTTGGAAGTCATTCAATTTGTCGAAAATTATTTTGTAAATTAAAACGGCATGTTTGATTTCCCAGCTAGAACAGTACGTATATGATGCAAAGATCGGTGTCAGCAGAAATAAGCAAAAAAAAAAAAAAAGAAAAGAAAAGAAGGAAGAGGATTGAGAAACAGAAACACTTTCTTTGGTACGAGTTTACGAGTTTGCTGTATTAGTTTTATTCACGTACGTGTTGAATATAAATGATTTTGAGTAGTATTAAAAGAATAGATTATAACTTAGTTTAGATAATTAAGATCTAGCATTATATATCTCTTAAACCTTATCTTTAATCGTATCTATTTAAACTTGATTTAAAGTCATCTATGTAATATAATGTTATACCCTATTTGAGAGAAGAGAACATGCAATGCAAGCCTATGTTACGTTTTGAGTTGATACGTACGTTTAGCTACGTCCATGGAGTACTGTAGTGGATACGTAGGTGTGTCCCAGAAAAGTCCCAGGGAGTGGCTCGCTTCTGTAGATATCAAAGGCAGGGAAGTTTTGCTGGGAACTCATCGGTCGGAGGGCGCGGCGGCGTTGGCCCACGACAGAGCTGCAGTAAAGATCGCCGGCGATCCCGACGCCACTCACAACTTCCCCGCGGAGGCGTTCGGCTCCCTTGAGTGCATGTTCTCGTCGCAATTCTCGCATAGAAAAGTGTTCAAGATGATCAGGGAAGGGACCTACGACAAGCAGCTGCGCGCGTACCTGACCAACTTCTACAGAACTGCGCGGCCGCCGATCACGTGTTTTTCAGAGGCTGAGTTTGTACAGAAACAGAAGAGCAGGGCTGTGCAAGTCCAGTGCACGCTTCTGCCTGTGCCTGAGGCCTGGGTTTCAGATCAGAGTTAGGAATTAGATCAATCAAGTTCTTCTTTACTTTTTTTTTTGTTTTTTTTTTGTTTTTTTTTCCTTCTCTTTACTGGATTATAGCAATGTTAGATATTGATTGAATTGTTCGTTCTGAAGAAGAAATTAATTAGTTTCATAAACTTATTCCAGTTTTAATGGATTTAATTATGTTTCTTAAAGTTACAGATTACAAGTTTAATGTAGATGAAACAAATTTTCCTGATTGTTTTTTTTTAGGTATTTTGGGTTTAATCCAACTTTAGAACATGATATTCCAATGAATTTTTACTATTGAGTTTATTAATTACACCAAATTTTTTTAGCCTAGTGATTAAATCCATAATAAAATTTTGAAATATAAGAATAAAACAGAGAATCCTAACAAAAAAAAATACGAAACTTGCACCTGAAACCGAAAACTAAAATTGACTATTTAATGTACTAATAAGTATTTTACTTATTAAAATAAATATCTAAAATATTTATATTTTAGATATGTAAAAAAAAATTTATATGAATTTGATTTTAGACTCAGATTCGAATACAGTTAAAATTTATAGGTTTTTTTTCTTAATACCCATTACCAAAATCATATAAACTTTCTTTTAAAATAATATGTATATATCTTTTCAAATTTTTAATATTTTTTAAAAAATATTTTTTCTTAAAGTTAAGATATTAATATTTTTTTATTTAAGATTGAGGTCGATCTAAACATTATTAGATAATCATTTGGTATTGGGATCAATCTAATTTTATTAGATAACATATTATATGTGTTTTTTATTTTTTGTTCCCACCTACCGCTTTATTCCGGGCGCGGATTGAGGTGGGAGCTAACACCAACCCGGATCCATTAGCATCCCTAGTCGGTTTTGGTGGCTCCGACGAATCTCTTTAATCGAACTTCTCTTCTAAATGATAAAAAAAATCGCTCTCTCCTCCTCCTCCTCCTCCTCCTCCTCCTATTTACTGTGTTTAAAAGGAGGTGTTTTGGGGCATCGATCGAAGCATGAGCTTGATCCTCGCGAGGTCTCGATCGCGGGCCGTGGCGGCGGAGGAGAATTAGGGTTTCAACGATGGGCTCTGCGTCGGAGAAGAAGAGCGACCGCGACGCGTGGCAGGAGAGGGGAAAGGTGTCTAAGGCTTGGGGCGTGCTTCTCTTTGGCCTAATCGGCGCCACCGCCACAACCTTCGCGGTACTCTTTTCGCCCTTCTCCGTCTCTTACTGTACGGTTACTGCGTGAATTGGGAATTTTGAGGTTGTTGGGTTGTGATTCGATCTCATTGTATGTTGATTGCATGTCGTAATTTTGGTGTTCCTGCTTAAAGTTCAATTTTTTTTTTTTTTTTTTATGTGGAGTTCTTATCAATGTTCGGTTTGTAGTTATTAAATCTTGTGCCTTTGTGATCTTCATGGAAGAATCAGAGGGATTTACTATTTCATTATACTTCATTTAGCTTCATGACATTGATACATTTAGGTTTAGGTTTAATTAGGAAACTAAAGAGCGGCTCGGTTAGTTGTTAAATCCAATTCAGAGCTCACAAACTGAAACAAAAAAATAATCTTTTTATTTTTTGTCCCAACCAGGAAAAAATTATGTAATTCCTTACTTATTAATAGTTGCGTGCTATTTGTGAGACTACTTTGATTCCCAGACTCCAGGAGCCAGTCACAATCAAATTTTGTTTTACTTCATCGTGCGAAGCGGAATGTTAGTTGTTCTGCAGGTAACATGATTATAAGCTATGGGGACATAGGAAAGTTCAATTTTTTCCGTGCTACCTAGTCCGGTGTATTCGAGTTTATATTGTCCTTATAGCTATTTCTATTCTTGCTCCTCTAAAACCCTATATTTATTTTTGCGCATTTGAGCCAATATTGTTTGCTGATAATTACAACCGGCGAGTAAACTTATTATGGTGTTTGGGGAAACCGCAGGTTACTCAATTGCGAAGGAGTGTTGATTGGATCTCTACTCAGGTACACTTGATTATTTGTTCTATAAGTTTGCATTTGGTTTTTTTACTTTACTTGCTTACTTTCTGGTCAATATCATAGAATATAAATGCTTGATGTAAAATATCGTGTGAGACTAAGTAGAGGGAAGTCAATAAAATATCATACTAGACTTGATTATGACTTAGAATCGTGTTCATGTGCGGTTGGTTAAAGCTGATGAATATGCATAATCAATTTAGAATGGCAGTCAAAGTGAATTATATAGGAGTCCAGTGTAAGATATATAAAGATTTAGGACCTGTTTATGAGTAAGGATTTTTGGTAAATGCCTTAAGAAGTTAGAACTACTATTTACATTTTGATACAAATGAGCCAGAGAGACTCGTATTTGCATATTGCCGGATGACCGGTAAACCTAAGGCTTAGTTTGACAGCTTATTTTCCTTCAGCCATTTATTGGTCAACATTTATGTCCTTTGTAAGATTGCATGGGAAATATATCCTCCTCTTTAAGTTTACTAATTAGGTGTTTTTTTTTGTATTTGAAAGTTTAACAGGATGCAGTCGAGCTCATCATGGAAGAAGACAACCAGCAACTCAAATCGTGGAAGTTTCAGTGAGGAGGCTTGGAAAAGATATAACCGTCGCATGCAAGAGGAGTATGAGGAGGAGATGGAGAGAGTGGTGAGTATATCTCCCAATATATTTGTTGTTAGTTATGAGACTCGAATATTTTTGGTTTTCAGTGAAAAATGAGTTACATTCTTTGGTGCTTACTATTTATTTTAGCATTCTAGTACTTTTCCTGATCTTAGATGCATTATTAATTCTATTGAGTAGTTCAGAGTTTATTGATAAACCAATATATCCTTGTTACTAAAGAAGGGGCTAATGTTCTGTTCTACTTCTCATTACCAATAATGTTACTCTCCCAAGTCCGGCCTCCCATTTTGAGTTTAAACGTACTTGAAACTTTTTCAAACATATAATACGGTGTGGGGGGAATATTAACTATTGTTTGCGCGCCGTGTTTTACAAAGGCAAATTGTTAGTTTGCAATGTGATCAGTAGTTTGTGGTTTCAACACGTTCTACGGTTTCTCCCTATTGAATCTTACTGACCTTTACACTAGCTAATATGATGTCTTCTTATCCAGTTAAATCCTCTTCCTCCTAGTATTTGGTTATTTTATACTTTGTCTAGTGGATGACATTGCCAATGTTACTTGTGTAGCAACGAATTAGGCGCATGCAAAGCGTATTCAATAGAGAGAGAAATAAATTTAAGAGGGGCTACGAGAGTTGGAGGGAAAATAACCCCGGTGGTTATCAGTATATTCCAAGGGATGATTGGTACTGGAAAACAGATACATCCTACAGATATCAAAGAACCGAGTACACATCTGATCCTAAGAACAGCAGGACTAATCCTATGTCCCATCATTATGCAGTCTTGGGCCTTGACAGGTACATGCTATTGACTTTTATAATCATTGTTTTCCCCTGCTAATAATTTGATCAATGTTTCTTATGAGTCTTTTTACATATACATCCCAGCAAAATCATCTATTATAAGTATGTACTCGTGTAAAATCTGAATTGCTGTATATACCCCTTGGATGTGCAGTGTCTTACAGACAAAAGGATAAGCACAATCAATTTTTTTTAGCACAAATGATAATCACAATATGTAGATCACAAATGATTAAGTAATATGTAGGGGAAGATAAACTTTCAGGGTATGTATTTAAGTATTTATTTTCTTTTTTTATATATATTTCCTCTAGAATATAACACAACTATAAGATGCATTTTATGTCATACGAAAAGTGTGGGCTTGTAGCTTCATGTTTTCATTAATGATTCGATATCTTCTCTACAGGTCAAGAGCATCGCCATACTCTGATGCTGAAATAAAGGTACCGTAGTAATTTGATTTTCCACTATTTCTTCAAATTCTTTTGGTGCTTATTTTATGTAGTCTGGTAGCCTTAGAAATATGCATAGTGGATCTCGAATTTAGACATATGAACTAAGCGTGCTTCCGGAAGAAAGCTCATAAAACTTTTGGCTTGTAAAACAGAAATTGAAAGTATTTTGTGAGTCTCTAACAATACATACTGTAACCATTGCAGACTGCTTTCAGGGCAAAAGCAATGGAGTGCCACCCTGATCAAAACCAAGATAATAAAGGTGAGTAGCACATCCTTGATTTTTGTTGTTTTTATATTGGATGAATTTGTTTGATCAATCCACTTGAATGTCACATGAACTGATATCAACATGCTGATTTTCATTACAGAAGCTGCAGAGGAAAAGTTCAAAGAGGTGGTGAAGTCATACGAAGCAATTAAGTTGGAGAGGAAGAATAGTATATGTTGATTCTTTATGCTTTGCACCAATTATTAGCCTTGTGTCTCAGTATTTTTACCCTTGTCGAGTCTTTAACAGTGAGCATCTCAGCAATGTGTTTATAGAAAATAACAGTTGCCGCTTAATGACTGAATATGGAAACGTAGAAGAGAATTTTGCTGGTTGTGATATAGCCACATTTTTATATACTAATCTGCAGTTGAATTGATCTGCAGAAGAGTACAGTTTAATTCCGTGTTCTCTGCTGCGACATGCTTTTATACATCTGCTGTAAATGTAAAGAAAAGACAAAACGGAAAAAGAACAGAAATTTGGTGTAATTTGAAGTGCAATTTGATACTATTTCTGGATAAAGAGGAGATTTTTGCCAAAAATAAAAAAGCTGGAATTCTCTGTCGCTGTATTGGAGCCTTGTGTTTTGCATGGGGTATTTGAAATTCAAAAGCTATGTTTGTTTTTCCTATTATATACGTGGGCGCTTTGAGATCATCGTAGAGGTAGAGCTTGAGCTTACTCATTTGCATACAATATTGAGAAAGCCGTACACCCATATATAAATAAGAATCTTACACGTTTAAATTTTTTTTTTTATTAATTTAGTTCGAAAAAATGCTTGATGACTAAAAAGAGAATATGAACCATTGGATAGCCGCGACGTAAATCTTCTCTATAATCCTTTTTTTTTTTTTTTTTTTTTGCGTGCGTTTCCCCTATTTTATTTTTTCTGGGCTTTTTTTTTTTTTTGTGGTCTCGATCGAGAGAGACCATATCAACGTGTTGATAAGCAGCTTCCGATCTGTACTCAATAAATATATGTCTAATGCTAGAACAAAAATTTGAAAACAATAATTAGCAAAAAAATTTAATAGCCAACAAAATTGAAGAGGGGAATATTACATTCTACACCCCTGTTTCTAATTTGCACACCAAATTATGACTTGAATCTCATTCTCCCACTTTAAGCTTCTTTTTTTGTCTATGATGATCCTTTCCATCATTATCCCGCCTTTTCTTCTTCATCTGCAAGCAAACAATCAAGTCAGATTCAAAAAACACTGAGCTAGGTTGATTCTTATGCTGTTCAGCGCTTAAGAACAAAATCAGACTCTGAAACGCAACCCGAATTATACTTGTCATCATAAAAGCACCTATAAGATTTACTCTCAACAGGGACAGAGAGTATCACCTCAGCTGAGAAAGTCTTGAGCGGGTCGCTGCTTCTGCCAGATCCTTGCTTGAATCCGGGCCGCTTCTTGGCGGTATTTATTCCCATTGCAGCTCGGGAAAGCTTGAGAAGTTTCCCTATTTGCTTTGTACTAGGATCGATAAGATAATCGGGTATTACACGTAGGTGGCTGGGAGGAGCCGTCTTGCTTAGTATCTTATCGTGCTTTAATAAATCTGATCATAGATGTGCAAATTAAACAAACGAGGGTAACCATCTTGAAGATTATATGAAAAAAAAAAAATTAGAATATGCTCAAAAGTCTCAGGTTCATTTACCTAAATCCCTCGGGTTCTCTTCAAAATGAGCCTTCAACCTAGCCAAAGATGGAAAAGGAATTGCCACCAATTAGAAAGACAACGAAGAAAAAACAGCAGAACACAACATGTGCAGCTCTTTAAGGACTGTTTAGTTGCATGAATATCTTGTTCGGAATATCCCTTTGATTTATTCAAAATGCTTAGTATTTGATAGATAGGAGTATGATCTATGTCTCGGAAGGAATAATATATTTAATTTTCAAGTCATTTTTTCGGAATGAGGTAAATCACCTCATACGTAAAATATGTTATCCTACCAAATTATAAATATTAAGGTCTTTTAAAGACCAAAAATTAAACCCCTAACTTTTAGTCACACAATAAGATTTTCATTCTGAGTAAGTTATCGGATAACTTATCTGACATCCATACAGGGCCTAGTGTGAAAATCATTCTCAAATATCACAATTTGCAATTAAATTAGGAATGCCAAAGATCTCATTCCACATACAACTGACATACTCACTTTTCAGAATTGAGAATTTCTTTCTTTAGATCTTGGTGGCGTGCATCCTGAACGTCACGCGTTGTTACACTCCTAGCAGCATCCTGTTAAGGCACAAACTCCTCATTTTTCCTCCAAAGATGGCATTAAAAAGTTCAAAACTATAGCTAAAATGCTCAGCATTTATACTATGATAGCAGTAAAATATATTTTGGATCTATTCAGACGCTACTGAAATATATTATGTCGGACCAAATCTGACCAGATAAGAGCCCTATAGAACACCATGCACAAATTAAGTATAATGTTGCATATATTGTTATACACAAGTCATCATCACCATTAACCCCACAAGTTGACAAGAGGAGTAAACTAGCCAGCAATGCTAGTTTAATGCCTTAATGGTCATGTATGGATGAGTTGAATAGTAAAAAGGACTTGAAAGCAGTAAGGAACAAAATTATTGCAACTTACCGATGCCATAGAGTAAAATCAACAACTACTGGAGGATGTTACTTTAAAACTAGAAATTCTAGGGCCCATTCAGATGGAATGAATATGCTGTGGCTTACTTGTACTGGTTTTTATAATTAACGATAATATACAGAACCTAAAATATATATATATATATATATATATATATATATATATGATCACCAAATACTACTGAAAATATTTTGCTTCAATACTCATTGCATATGGTTCAGGAATATAGTTAATACCTGCCCCAACCCAACCAATCCCCCAACACTTGGAAAATAGAGTTTTCATTTCCAATTACTGAATAAATTGCCAGCATTACCTCAGCTCTATACCGTAGATCGTCAACAGCTTTTTTAGTAAGATGAGGGAAAGGTTGAATATGTACTGAGTCGTCTCCGCTATCACCTTCCAACATAATTTTGATTTTGTCAAAAAATTCTCCCTCCTCTGGTGTGACCTTTATAGGAACCAACAGAAGAATGTCAGGCCATATGCATTATACTTTGCATAACAAGAAGTTCACCTTTTTCCTACATGTAAAAGAAACTTACAAGTGACACAGCAGTACCAGTGTTACGGCCCCTTCCAGTACGGCCAATTCTGTGAACATATCCAGCAGGGCGTCGAGGCATGTCAAAATTGATTACCTGTCAAAGGTGAGAATAGAATTTGCTTATTGTTGTGAATATAATTAAAACGCTTTGGTTCAAAAGTAACTAACAGAGCCCCAAGACGAACTACAAAGATACCAATATGATGACATTCCCAATATACTGACAAAGTTATCAGAAAATATAAATAATACTTAATGCCAGGTGCTCAATGAAATAGAGTTACATTCAAAATAAGTAGACAATTAACACACCGTGAAAACATTTTTGAAATCAATTCCTCTGACGACTCCAAATTCGGCATCCAAATTTTGCCGGAACTTCTTCTTCGTACTTCTAGATTGCACTTGAGTTTCTCTACTTGTCTGATCCTTCTCCTTAGTCTGATTATTATCTGTTGCTATTAGAATACCAAACAGCCCTGCATTGAATTCCTAGGAAAAACACAGAAGTGAGATATAGATGGAGGAAAATAACTGGTGCCAGTTCTTGTAGTTACATTTTGAGAGTAATCCAAGTTCAGATAACGAATAAAAAGCTATCTTTGACCCAAAAAATCAAGAGATTCAAAACTCCCTATACCATAGAAAATATATATATTATTTTTTAACAGAAAAAAGCTCAATAGCAATCCGCCCATGAAAAGAAGACCAGAGCAAAAGGGGGTACATGTTACACCACTATTTTGAATCAAAAGAGAGATTTCAAGAAATGGCAGATCTATTCACTCTATCAATAACTGAGCCGATCTGGTGTATCATAGGGGATTTACCTTTTCTATGATTCCCACGGTTTGGATCAGAAAAAAAAATCTAGCACAAAAGAAAAGAACAAAAAGAGAAGCAAATATATAGAAGAAAGCTACCTCAAGAATATGTAGCCGTGAATTTTGCGGCAATTCAGCATTTAAAACAGCAGATCTTATTTCGAACTGCAGAAAGTAATGCAACTCTTCAGAAAATGTAGCCACTCAAGGAGATGGAAATAAAGTTGCAGCAAGTAAATAACCACTAAAGCTACTTCTACACAATTACTTGTATCTAACATGTCTAAATTCTAAAAGAGATTTACTCTCTTAAGGGCATATTGCTATTTTCTGAGTGTTGAATTTGAAGAACAAAGGTTATACATCCAACTTTATCGATCTTTCTAACTGATAGCAAGATAACTAACAGGAATAAAGATTCTTTTTTGTCACAACTTACAAGATCAGCGTCTGCTTTAGCTTATCTAGTTCAAGAAGGTTTTATAGATAAGTTTATTAATCTTCTATCCCCATATAGGTCAGTACTCATCAAGCATACACAGAAATTATAAATTAATAATGGGTAATAATGGGTACAGCATTGATAAACTGAGAAATTTCCCATAATAAACACATATCATGAATAAAAGAAAAAAAAAAAATCATAACCATACCTTCTCAAGGAACAACCTTAATCTAAATGCCATGTCAATTGTGTTGACAAATATCAAAACTTTTCCAGCAAGAAGCCTGGGCTTTGGCTTTAAGAGAGCATATACGTATAGTAGCTTATCATGAGCACTGCAAGAGATCTGAAGAAAGAGGAAACAAAAAAAAAGGAAATAGTAAAAAAAATAACTTTAACACAATAATTTAAGAGAAAATTCACACTGGGTATGCATCTGGATGAAATACTCATGGGAATAGCAGAAGTAAACAGCCTCTACTTAATACTTCACTAAGATTCATTGACAGCGCAAATGAATAAAAAAGAAAACCAAAATGATGCAAACTTGGTATAAGGAGGATTGTTTTGGCGGCATCAAAGTGAATTTAGAATTATGCATGAGATTTTGGCCCTACCCTGTATTGGAATTAATCTAGCAAAAGAGAATGGTGCCTACCCAATATTGTTCAATATTTCCAGGAATTAGATCACTATTAGAGTGCCCTTCTTCAGAAAGAGTCAGAGTTACAGGCTCGTGCAGCAGGAGCTCCTTCAGTTTATCAACATCAGGACTGCCAGACAACAATCACTGTCGATACCAATGCACTAATAACGATGACAAAAAAATCGAGAGGAAAGACAATAATTTGAAATCCAGCTTTTTGGTAAGTGGCAATTATAGATGAACACATGATACAAACAATAGTTGAAAATTACTATGAATTTTGATGAAAGGATTGAATTACTGAACCTAGTAGTTGCAGACATAAGAATGCACTGACAGCTTCTTGGAATATGGGGGATTAGAGCTTTCAAGTCAGCCTCATGTCCATAAGAAAGGAGAAGATCAGCCTGGAAAAGAAACATGAGCAAATAGGTACCTACCTCAAAAAATGAACCCATTTTAAAGATGTCAAATGACAGCATAAATGACCAAGTAAATACCAACACTCAAAGGCATATCGTTAATGAAATTAAATCATAATTTAAAATAGCTGGCAATTATCGTTCTTACCAATCAATAGCAATATTTATTATTACATATATAGGATACCAGAGAAAATTCTGTCAAATTATAAGGCGGTAAAAGCAAATAGACACCTCGTCAAGAATCAACATTGAAATTGATTCTCGAATAGATGACGCTCGAAGGACACCTTTTGATGTGCATGTTGAGATGCAAGCTGGAGTTGCAACCACGATATTAGGGGGTCCAGACAAAGCAACACGCTGCAAAGAAAACAATGAGTGTAGGTCAGTAACAACATATAAAAAAGCCAATCATATGGAGTTTTACTTAATCAATAAAACTCAGACCAAGAGATTCATTACTGAGATTCATGAAGAAAAAACCCACCATATCTTGGATGGGCATTGTGGCCATCAAGTGCGCAATCTTGAACTTATTTGCACAGAACTCGAGGAGGGACGAAGCCTCAGAATACACCTAGAAAAAGAAAATACAAAACAAATTCAATACATAAAAAAGACATTAAAGATACAATTCATCAAGAGTGATGGATAATAGCATGCTGACTAAAGTAAGCAAGCATCAAAGAACTTGTGTTACCTGATGACAAAGGTCTTTCGTTGGCACAAGAATGAAGACATTTGGAGCAGATTTCCTCAAACTGTTCTCAGAAGAAATCCTCAAAAGCTCATGCAGCATCGGAAGGAGGTATGCAAAAGTCTTACCAGAGCCCGTCTTGGCACGTGCAACAACATTCTTTCCACTCTACGCTCGCACATAAAATAGCACAATCTAAACATATCATCTCAAAAATCACGATTATGACGATTTCGTCTGAGGCAAAAAAAACCTCTTAATAAGTAAAAACATGTAGACCTTACCTAAATAAAAGGGAATTTTGAAAATAATTACTAAAACTTCAAAAATTTTATTTCTACAACATAACCTGTTCAATTTAACTAAGACTCCTTCGGAACAAACAACATTAATAACTTCTCTAAACGGAGTAATATATACTGTTACTCGACAGAATATAAATTACTACAAACTTAGGAGGTTAAAATCAAAACTTCCATAGTTCAAAACGCACTATAGTTCGGCTAAATTCTATACAACTTCAACATGTAAACAAACCAGTGCACAACCCAATAATCCGATGTAATTTGCTAAAAAAATGCATAAGAAACAAGTGCAAAGGCGATCCGAGAAGCAATTAGGTGGGGATTAATCACCAGGATCAAGGGGATCGCCGCGCGTTGGATCGGAGTGGGATCGGTGATGCTCTTCTTCCTCAGAGCGCGGGTCAATTGCTCGTCGAGGCCGAGCTCTTCGAAGCTCTTCTCCTCCACGCCCTCTTTCTCCACGTCCATGTCGCCCTCCTCTCGCCGCTCGATCGAATCGAGCTTCTCTTCGGCGCCCATGGCGGTGGCTCTAGGGTTTTTGCTAGGGTTTAGCGCCGCAACAGGGGAACGAAGCACGCCGCGGGAAATTTGTAGGCCTCCCGCGGTCAGCTCGGAGAGAGATGAGTGGGTTTTAGGGCACTACCAAGAAGAGAAAGGAGAATGTATATGTAATATTTCTAAGCATAACATCCGGATCTAAAATGGGCCGGGTAGACCAGTAACGAATGCAGGCCGTAATAGGCCGAATTCAGCCCGTTTATTTTTTGAAATTATTATTATTATTATTATTATTTTTAAAAAAAAAAACTAGTGTCAAACCCAAGAATGTTAATTTAGGACAATATTGAGGCCCATTAAATGAGCCCAGCCCAAGTTTAATAGAGAATATGTGGATGAGTTGGGCCCACAATGGAGTGAACTCCTTTGTCACTACTACCGCTTCCTCCTCCATCTCAAAGCTTCTGGATCCACCTCTCTCTCTCTCTCTCTCTCTCTCTCTCTTTCTACTTCATCACGCGAATGGAGTTTTCCTCTTACTTCGCCTCGCTCAGTATCCACCGCACCTCTCGCTGCGCATTCCAATGGCCTCTACCCTCCTCCCTTCCCCTCTATGCACCCTCGCTACAAACCCTAACCCCGGTCTCCTTCCACCCCAGAATCCCATTTTGGAACCGAAAGCCCCACCACTTCTCTCTCTCCTCCAAAGCCCATCTCAGAAACCCTAGACGGTTCTCAATCCAAGAGAAGCAGGAGAAGAAGGCGGTAGCCGAAGAGGCCGAGGCCGAGGCGAAGGAGTCGGAGGCAACTGTGGGGGGAGAAGGGTTGGATGAGAAGGGACAGGAGCAGCAGGAGGTGGATTGGAAAACGGATGAGGAGTTTAAGAAGTTCATGGGGAACCCGTCGATCGAGGCCGCGATCAAGCTCGAGAAGAAGCGGGCCGATCGGAAGCTCAGGGAGCTCGATCGCGAATCGGACGGTAATCCGATCACCGGGTTCTTCAGGAATGTGGTTAGGGATAGGTTGTCGAAGGAGAAAGAGCGATTGGAGAAGGCCGAGGAGGCCTTCAAGGCTTTGGACCTTAACAAGGTTACTTGAACTCTCACTTTAAAGTAGTAATTTTGGTGTTGCTCATTTTGATTTCACACACAAGATGGTCTTTTTTTTTCTTTTTTTTCTTGTTAAAATTGCCTACTGTGGTTAATAATAACTAATATTGAAATAGTTATCTGAAATATAAAATGGTACTTTTTCTATCAGTTTCTGAATTTTTAGGTAGAATACTCTTTAAACCTATCAAAACTGCTAAACTCTGATTCCAATAGAACATGTCACTTATGTATGTTTTGGAAATAATAAAATAATGATAGGTTAGATGCTAAAATCAAAAAATTGAAGTTCAAACTTCATAAATCCATTTCAAAATGCACTATAGTTCAGGTTATTTGTATATTTTCACTCTTTTTACTTTGAACAGTATTAACAGATTTGAATTTTCTGATCCTTGGCCTGTAGTTGAGGAGTTGTTTTGGATTTGATACATTCTTTGTTGTGGATGTGCGGAGATTCGGGGATGGGGGGATTTTTGTTGGGAATCTGAGAAAACCGGTGGAAGAAGTGATGCCCAAGTTGGAAAAGAAGCTCGCAGAAGTGGCTGGCCGAGAAGTGGTCCTCTGGTTCATGGAGGAGAAGAGAGATGACATATCAAAGCAGGTATAGAATAATGGTTAGCTTAGTCACTCTTCATACGATTTTTTGCTTACTTTGGTTGTATAGAGTTTGATTGATATATTGTTCTTCAATTCGTTTGAGTTTTATGTTATGTATGCCTTACTGCTCTGCAAATAACTCCTGGTTATGCAGTGATTCATTACTCATGATGAATGAAAGCATTTTCATACAAGGTTGACAATTATAACTAGATTTGTGTAATTCCAATCTACATTTATCATTTTTTATTATCAGAGCTAGGGGCTTTCCTTAAACAATTTGAAGTATTTTATAAATACTGGTCAATTTTTACCAAACATAACCAATTAAGGGATGAGTTGCTTAATTTCGTGGGAAAGCGATGATACTTATGAGAAGTTTTCTATCTGCACAAGATTTTTATAGCACATATTGGCTTGGTCGCAACCTAGGCGAATTACAATATCTTTTTCTTACTGAATGTAAGAATGATATATTTAGACCCTTTTTTACCTGGAGAGTTTGTTCTTGAAGAGAAGACTTTTTTTTGTAGGTCTGCATGGTACAACCGAAAGCAGAAATAGATCTTCAATTTGAGTCTACAAAGCTGAGTACACCCTGGGGCTATGTGAGTGCCATAGTATTATGCGTCGCAACTTTTGGAACAATATCTTTGATGAGTGGCTTCTTTCTTAAACCTGGTGCTACTTTTGATGACTATATATCCAACGTGGTCCCTCTATTTGGTGGTTTTCTCTCAATACTCGGAGTTTCGGAGGTAAGGATTTAGCTTGCTTTTGAGTCATCAAAGTTTTTTGCTGTTTTCACTTTCCCAGATTTATCTTTTAGAAAAGAACGTAGGGGCCCCTCAGCTGTTTATTTTGGAATTGAATTGAGGATTCTGTTACATTATGCTTAATTGTCAGTTTAATCCAGTTTTTAGTTTTTGGAAGTGTGGGCTCCATTAACCATAATGGCCTATAGCTCCTTGAGGGAGTATCCATACATTTTTACCTTTCTTTACATTTGCAATCACTGAATTGCTGCCCATGTCTTTTATTCTATGCAGATTGCGACGAGGTTAACCGCAGCTCGATATGGTGTTAAGCTGAGCCCATCATTTCTTATTCCATCTAATTGGACCGGATGCCTTGGTGTTATAAATAACTATGAATCATTACTACCAAACAAAAAAGCTCTTTTCGACATCCCGGTTGCCCGTACAGCTAGTGCGTATTTAACCTCACTAACACTAGCTGTCACTGCATTCGTGGTTGACGGTAGTTTTAACGGTGGGGATAATGCATTGTAAGTCCTTTCAGACCCTAAAGAAACAAGAGAAAACACTACTAATGAAGCTCTGAGGTAATTACAGTCTTTTCTTTGTAGTGATCTCTGGTGAATCTCTTTTCTTTTGCAGATTTGTAAGGCCACAGTTTTTCTACAACAACCCCCTTCTTTCTTTTGTTCAACTGGTGATTGGACCATATGCAGATGAATTGGGAAATGTATTACCTAATGCTGTTGAAGGTGTAGGGGTTCCTGTTGACCCTCTTGCTTTTGCTGGACTTCTAGGTAAGATTTCTTCTTGCTCTTGTAAATTCTTGGGCTCTTTATCATTTTCAATCAATAGATAAAAGTAATATAACAGCGTCCTAATTACTTGGGATAGTCTACACTATGATGTTCAATCAATAGTAATATCTTTGCCTATTAATAATTTTGTTGAGCTTGATTTATTTCTATGAAAGTGGCAGATTAGTCATTCTACTATAACTAGTGAGTTGGATTTGTCGAATATTGTCATATGTTATCATTTTGAATATATCTTATCCCCCCCCCTTTTGATTTATTTTTTTTATCCCTTTGATCATTTTCTCATATTCAAATATTTTCCTCCTCTCTTATATTGCACAAATTTGAAACTACATCAAGTTCGTATTATTCATAATCCATCCAACTTCAATATTGGAAAGTATAGTTTGTTGTTAATCTTGTCCATATTGTTTACCAAATAGAATAACCAATGCCTTACTTTGGAAGAATCACTACTTATTATTTTCTTGTGGTGATCCCTACTAGGAATGGTCGTGACATCGTTGAACCTCTTGCCAATTGGTCGGCTGGAAGGGGGGCGGATAGCTCAAGCACTGTTTGGGAGGAGCACTGCAGCTGTGCTCTCTTTCGGCACGTCCCTTCTCTTAGGACTCGGTGGCCTGAGCGGCAGTGTCCTTTGCTTGGCGTGGGGCTTATTTGCAACTTTCTTCCGAGGTGGGGAGGAAATTCCGGCCAAGGACGAGATCACTCCTCTAGGGAGCGATCGGTATGCATGGGGCATCATCTTGGCTATCGCTTGCTTCCTCACTCTCTTTCCAAATGGTGGTGGTACATTCTCAAACTCCATTTTCAGCCCTCCTTTTTTCAGGGGTGATCTCTAATGCTCTCTTTCTGAAGGTGATTTTATGTCAATGCATATACTGTTGCAATCTGTATTGTAATTGTATAATGTGCTGTAGATATAAGTTTGTCTCATAACAAATACGAATACTAATTTGAATAAGAGGAAGAGCCTTGGAAGTTATTACTTTAACAGTCGAAGGTAGAGATGTAACCTTTCTTGCACCTTGTTTTTTATACTGAGTCTATGGATTTTTGTTGGCAGAAACATAAAATGAAACGGCCTTTCGAACATTCTATGTTCTTTCTCGTCTTCGTGACAACCACATAGTGTTTTCAACAGCAGACCAGGATCAAAACTACTGTAAATTGCATATAAGGACATGAGGCTATAAAAAAAAGAGAAAAGAAGAGCACGAAGACATTAGATTTAAGTTAACACATTGACTGAATTTCAGAGAATATTGCTTATCTGGATAACCTCTCACAATGAGCACCAAACACTCCAAACGAAATCTGTAACAAGTAATGAATGTCTAGTGACATGAGCCTAGGGACATGGGACCATTTGTGATGTTGGGGTTATGTGAGCAGTTGGAAGGACCAGATGGTGGCACGGGGCCCTTTATTTGAGAACTCAGGAGGTAGCGTACACTGTTTTCTGGTGACCGCCATATCCCGTCCAGAGGCCGCGCAGCGTTGAGATGCTGCAGGTTAGAAAACAGCAAGAGAAGCAGAAGCAGTTGGGTGGTAAAAGCTCTTTCATAGGTAGATAAGCTCATCTTGTTAGTAGACTGTTTAACTTTTCGTCTGTGTGATTCCATTTCACTCTCTTTTGTGGATGAGATATAAGGGCAAAGATGCAATACTTATAGAGAAGTTGGTTTGAAGTCTTTTTTGCATGCTTTGGTCTAGACTTTTTGTGGAGAGAGGTAGCGTGCTACACGCTTCGTTTATTTTTTGAAAATGAATTTAGCTGAAAATGTGATATATCTATACTTTAAATTTGGGATCTCGAGTACCAAATATCGAGTCCTTTGTCATTTGTATTACAGACCCTCGGTGGTTTGGTCTAGACGTTTGTACTCTAGCAGGAAGTATTTCGAAGCAAAGACCTAGTCAGTCTATGTATTTAGTAATAACTCGTCCAAATTATACAAAATTTATATCCGGAACGTCTGATTAGTTGGTATTAGCAGCTGGATGGGTATAAATTAACTAATTTGGGCTTTAAATGCAAAAAAATTGATTGGTTGAGCATTGAGATTGGATATCTTACTAGGTTGGTTAGAGTAGAACTTCTAACGTTCTTGTTACGGAGGCAAAATTATTCGCTTATAAGATTGCAGTAGCTTGGACTAGTCTAGGTTCCAGTTTAAGGCAAAACAAATATTAGCAAGCGTCGTTAGCGAGAAACAACCTCTAAGTTAGAGTAGAGTTTCAGGTGAATAAGTGGAGATAATAAGGAGGTAGTGTCTAACATAATTATTATTTAAAACATCATTAATTAGACCATTCTTAAATTACGTTTGCTCACCATCTAGATGTCAGAATATGTTATATGGTGACAAATGGTGTTGGATAGGGATTTTGGTTTCCTAGTCAAGAAATACCTCCATTCATTTAATTCAAAGTCAGTTTGAGCCTGCAGCGTAAAATTGGCCTGTTTGAATGAAGAAATTCTGAGAGAAAAGTAGGAGAGAAATATTTTTCTTTTTGAATTTCTATGGGAGAGAAATGGATAGGTTTTAAGTAATTTCCGTGGAAAAATAAAAAATTTAGCCTACACGACTAAACGGTGAGTTTCTCCTGTATTATAATAGTTGATAATTAACTAAATTAACAGTTTTACTCTTGTCAAACTTAAACTTACTTTCAATCCAAACGTTCCCTAACTTACTCTCTCCTGATTCCAAGTGTGGTATTTTCACTCCTATGATTTTTCTTTTAATTTTCTGTATAAACTTTTTCTCAAACAAGATAACATAGTATGTATATATATATATATATATATATATATATATATATATATATATATATATATATATATATATATTATTATTAAACCACGTCATGATAAAGTACATATCATCGGATCATAGTGTGATATACGTTTCGGCCCCTAGAACTTTTGTATGCTGTATGAGTTTCAGACTAAATCGACAAAAGTGTTATTTGAGTATAGTGGTTTTACTAGAACGAATCCAAACGACCTCAAACGACAGAGGGAGAAGTTTCAAAGTTCAAATTCAAGCCACCTTCCAATCCCAAAGAGGTCACATCAGCTGCATGCTGGGAACAGCTCTAAATCACTGCTTGCCTATTATTTGTAAAAACAAACTATTCGAAAAGTCAGACCAATTGTACGAAGTTATGATCAAACTTGACTCTTCAATTGATTCCATGTCCTCTTGCAGTCGAAATTATTCATCTAATTAAATATATTTCAGACTTATAACACAAACAGTGAAAGCTAATTATTGAAACAAGTTTGATTGGATGGTTGCAAAATTGGTGAACTTTTTTTTTTTTTTTTTTTTTTTTTTTTTTTTTTTTTTTGCATTCTGGACAACTAAAAGTATCATTAAATACTGAACTAAATTTTGTATTATTAGGTTAGCATGCAAGAAGCGGACAATTTAAGTCTTATTGTAATATATAATTGGCATATAAGTAATAATATCTGTACGTCTATAAAAATATATACTTATCTTTTTTTTATTAATAAAAAATTTTAAAAATATTAAAAATTGTAGATATAAAAATATAAAGGATATATATAAATATACACTACTTTAAGGGTGTATATCTTACACCCAATCCATTCTGGAGTCGGATAAATTTCACTCGTCACTCGATATGACGAATGAAATAATATTCAAAAATAAAATAAAATGTAGAATGTAAGAGGTATACACCTAGCATAGCTCATAATATAAAATGCACATCAATTTATAGAGCTATTCTGTCCTAATAACAGGTACAATTTTACTTTGAACAAACAAAATAGTAAATTTTGCACTATCCAAGGGCCAAAAGTGCACCACAGTAAAGCAGAGAGATGATGATGATGATGATGATGAAGTTGGTGATTGAGGAGGAGATATGATGTATGGGTTGTTGGGCTGTCACATTAGACAGAGGTTGCTTTCCTTTCCTACTGGACTAGTGTGAAAAAAAGAAGAAGAGAGCAGAGAGGGAAAGAGAGAGAGAGAGAGATACCAAAGGAGTCCCATCCGGCCAGCCCATGTACAACCCAGCACACCATCATGTCTCCCCTCCCGGGAGCATCTCCTCTCTCTCTCTCTCTCTCTCTCTCTCTCCACATCCACACACACACACACACACAGAAAAGAAGAAGTAAGCAATTAGCACTCATTCGTATGGTCATTATGGCTCCAGCATTGTAATACAATAGTACTAGTACGTACTCCTGCTACGCTTGTGTGTACAGTAGAAGCCGACCAGTAAGACTGCAAAAGAGAGAGAAAAATGATACATCTATGTAGAACGACGATAATAATAATAAAAATAAATATATGTTAATAATAAGAATTATAAATAAAATTATAAAATAATTTACAGAAAAAATAAAAAATTCAATTGTAATATAAATGATACAACCAAATTAAGTATTCTGATTTCTTCTCCTACAAATTTTCTATCAAAATTTGATTAGAGTTCTATTTAATTTTAATAAATAGAATATTAAGATATATATATATATATATATATATATATATATATATATATAATATCAAGTAGTTTTATATCTGATATGAAATAAAATATATAATATTAAGTAGTTTTATATTCTGTAGGATTGATCTTTATTTATAATAAATTTTAATTTAAATATGATTAATTATGTCACATATATAAAAATCCTAACAACCCGGTATATCTCTATAGTTCATATAAAAATTTACCATAAGAACATATATAGAAAATTTATATATCTTAATTAGTATTGAATGAGTTCTAACCAGCTATGTCTCATTTGTGAGCTCTAATAGATTTGGTTGAACTAATCAAAATTTTATAAGATGTTTAAGAAATTTTACAATCATCCTTATAAATTAACCATTTTTATATAAAAAATTGGATTGTTGTGAAAAAAATGAAGTTAATGAATTATATTATGGCCTGAATATATATATATATATATATATATATATATATATATATATATATATATATATATATATTTGGATATTAATATAATAAGTTCGGCTACTAAACTATCGATAGTAAACCAAACACTTGATGCTACCAATTTTTTCATTTTTATTTTTTAAATCATACTATTTTTTCAGTCATTCATAAAATTTTAGAAGTTCACTATCACCCTATCCACTACCAATGACTTGGTAGTTTAATTCTTAATATAATATACTTTAATACTTATATATATAGAGTCTGATTGGGTAGGTAGTAATATAATATAATATGCCTTTTTAGGACCGTTACGTAGTTGCAGCACGGGAAAGGAAAGGCATGGCAGCAGTGGGCTCCCTATTGGTCAAAGATTCGCTCCTCCTCTGGCTTAACCAATCTGTGAACAGGATCGTGTTTTGTGCTTATCCTTGATCCAAGGGAGGGCTCCAGTGTCTCATATCAGGTCGGAGGTTCGAGTCTCTGTTTCGGTTCAAATCCAATTCGACATCATAGTATTATGTGCGATTTCTCAACTAATTGATTGGACCCAAGTTTAAATATGTCTTGGCGTCTTATATATGCCCAAATTAAAATCTAGTTGATTGAAAGTGAGTTGGGCTTGATTGAGCACATAGGGATGCATATTTGCCCCCAGATTCGTTCATAGTGTCCTTGTCTGAAAATTTGATGGCTGGTATTCATTCGAGGTCCTAAAGTCGAAGTTTAATTACTTTTTATTTTTAATTAAATTTATTTTTAAAATAAAATAAAGCAGATAGTATATTATTTTTTTTAAAAAAAAAACTTAAAAAATAATTTCCTTCTTAGTGTATTTTTTTTTTTAAAAAAAAAAAAAAATCAACGATATAAAGTTAGGCGTTGTAAAAATAAATAAAAATCTAAATATTTTGGATGGAGGGGGATGATATTGTAAAACGCTATTCAAATTTTACTTTTATTTTATCCTTCGGTTGCAGCCATTAGTAATAAAATTTTTGGCAAATAAAAATTTGGGGAGTTTAGATATTATGAGGAGGCTCAGAATTAGAATTTCAAATCGGAAGGTGTTACTTTTATTGTAGGCGAATCTATTAAAAAGTTTCTAGTAAAGTGCGCGTCTCGACGCTTAATAAAGCACACAATTTGTACAGCTCCATATGCAGAAGTTGTATAGAATGCATATTAATCTTTTACTGTACAACACTATATTCTACATTAAAATCAATCAAACTCTTTTAAAATTAAAATTATGATAAAACTAACATATAAAAAAAAAGTTTCTAAACAAATCAGAGATGTAAAATTTACGTACTCTTCTGTAAAAACTTTACTTTGGGGGGGGCAAATGTGAAGTGTTTGGGTGAGAGGGGAAGACATGCAACGACAAATTGAAATTCCCAAACCGAGCAGCCAAACACGTGATTTTGGCTGTCCAACAGGGGAAGACAAACATGGAAAGGAATTTCGAGTCCCACCACCTTCCCTGGTGAACTTACCCCACTCAAGTGATCACAACATTAAAAAAAAAAAAAAAAAAAAAAAAAAAAAAAAAGGAAATGCCATAGCTACTTGTATAGTTAATTACTTGTTGAGATGTATATTTTATGATGATTTACTTTTTATTTAAATAAATTATTTCTTTTTTAGTATGGAAAAAAGAAAAAGTGATAGCACTTATCTTTTTTTTAAAAAAGTAGCCTAGTATGTTGAATGAAAGAAAAAATGTTCTTTGTGATAAATATATTAAGATGATATAACAAATTTGGATTGTATTATTGTTGTGCAAGATGAAAGTAGTTGATTAAGTATGTTTATATGAAATAATTGTTATAAAGAGGCTTTTATTTTTCATGTTTTAATAGTGAAGGGAGGATGTGTGTGTGTGTGTGTGTGTGACAGAGAGAGAAAAAGAGAGAGAGAGAGAGAGGACAAGCAAAGAAGAGGGAAACAGCTCTCCACCAAAACCCCAAAACTGGCTGTTCCCCTCTATAAGGCCCTCACCACCTGCTCTCATCCTACTTAAAGACATACATTGACACATACAAAGGAAAAAGAGAGACACAGAGAGAAAAGAAAAAAAAAGACAGAGAGAGAGAGAGAGAGAGAGAGAGAGAGAGAGAGAGTTATTGGAGGTGTTGGTGAGGAGGAGAAAAAGAGAATGCAGCAGCAGCTCATGCAGATGAACCAGAGCATGATGGGGGGCTATGCTTCCCCTACCACTGTCACCACTGATCTCATCCAGCAGGTGTTCCTCTTCTCTTTTTTTTATCATATTTTTTTATTATTAAAACTCTCCTTTCTTATTATAAGAAACTTAACATGTATCTCCTTACATTCCCACTTGGTCTAAAACCTATGGTCATCTACAGTTCTTCTAATGACACATAAAATCAATAGGAGAGAAGCTCTTTGATGCTGTTATTCCTTTTTAGACTCTGCTTCCTTTCTATTTGTCTGCTCCTCTCTCTCTTTTTTTTTTTTTTTTGGTTTTGTTGTTAGTTCATTCTGGGAGTTAATGGGCTCTCTCTCTCTCTCTCTTTTGTTTTTCCCCAAACCTGTCTTCTGATTATTTTCACAGATAAGTTCAAATGTGTTCTTTTCACCTAATCATATTTAATACTGTTAAGAATATTTCTTAACCTATTCTTTTTTTTTGAAAAAAATAATTCCATTATCATATCAATAACCACCTAATCTTTGTTGTCTTCTATGGGGTCAGTGGGTTTTATACTCATATCCATCTTGATCCTGCCTACATGGTAGTTCTGATGGGACATTTAGAATAAAAAATGCTTATGAAGTTTCCCTAAAAAAAAATCACCTTTTCTCCATGTGTTCTCAGATTTCTTCTTCTTTTTTTTTAAAAAATAAAAATAAAAATAAAAAAAAAAAATCCACTCTATGGAATTTGCAAGTATTTATCTTTCCTATGTAACATATATATGATCCAATTCTTTTAGATTTATGTGATTTTATATCTTTGTCACTATATATAAACTATTTTATATTTATTAAAAATTAGGAAATGTTAGAGGGAGGTAGTGTGTTTAAGGGGACTATTTCTGAACTATTTCCTATCAACAATTTTGTTTTATTTTTCAACAAAATCACAAATTTGGAACTATTTTCTTACCTTTGATTGCTCATAGAAAAGTCTGCTGAATATACTGAGCAGTGTCAATTATCAAGTTCCTGGTACTTCACACTCACCTTGCAATTTACATTGAGCAATTCTCATATTGCCATCTTTTAGAAACTAAGCCATAGATTTTGTACAAACATTTCAAGCTTATTGACACTCCCTGGCTTTCTTTCCCAGCCAATTGGGCAACCTGATTTTGACAAATTTGTATCTTCCAAATCATACTCACTTTATGTAGCAAGACTACTAAATCTATGGTTAAAATCGCTCCGACCGGTGCTGAAATAGTAGAAACTATCTATCTACCTATGTGATATAGGCCTTCAGGGTTCTTACATCTACAATAAGAGTTATGCATATTAGTTTCATCTGTATCAAGTAACTTATTCATTGAATTTTGCTATAACATGCTTCTTCTTTCATTTTCTGCAGTACTTGGATGAGAACAAACAGTTGATTCTCGCCATTCTTGATAACCAGAACACTGGCAAAGTGGAGGAGTGTGCTCGGTGAGTCGTATCTCTCATGTTAGTCGATTTGACCCAAAAAAATAGCAATGGTGAAATTAATCGATAAATTTTTTAACCGCTTTTTCAATTGCATTCGAATGCTTCATGCACTTAAGATATTCTTAATTGCCCTGGACATTTGATTACTTATGTTTATAAGTTACCACTAAGATGTCTCAAGCAAGCAAAGCATCATGGTATTGTTAAAGAAGAAACTTTTACATCTCAGGGTTTTCTGAAGGTAAAGTAGTACTACTGCATGTAAAACATTTTTTTCTAGATTCTGTCAATATATTCACCATTTCTTTATTTCTAAGGAATTGGAGAAAGTTTTTATTGGAGAACTAAATCAAAGATTCTCACATAAAATTGAACACTTTTTCCCTAGTGTTAGTCACTTGATATTTTCTTTTGGTGACTAACTAGCAACATAATCCTGCCAATATATGATTCCCTTTGTATCTGCACATATTTAACTGCTGACAAAATCTATTTATGTTTTAATCTGAGTGGTAGCAGTGGCATGTCTTTTTCCCAGATTATGCTCTTTAAAATCCGTTATGAAATTAACAAATTTTAACCAAACATTTGGCCTGCATTTGGGTGAAAATCAATTTTATTTGCTTAATTGCTGCAAGATATCTTTGAGACCAACAGAACTTTAAAATTATTAATAGAATCTGATATGTACCAAAAAGTACTTGATAATGTTGAGAATGGTATGCAACAATGTCAGGGAACTGCTTTTATGTGAACATTACTTGGACAGTGACAACTCACACAATCAAAAGAGCTGTTGGTGAACTTAAAATTAATAATAGTTCATTTAATACTGGCTGAAAAATAAAAGGACAACATGCAGAATTGAAGTTGCACAAAAACAGCAAATTTTTTTTTATCAATTCTTCAAAGAAAATATCGTAACTACGTAAAAATTCCTTTGCAGAAATCAAGCTAAGCTTCAACACAACCTCATGTATCTCGCCGCCATTGCTGACAGTCAACCTCCTCAAGCATCTGCCATGGCTCAGGTAAAATTCTCTCAGATCATCTTAAATGTTTCTTTTCTTTTCTTTTTTTTAGTTAGTGCCAATATAAAAAATCAGAATAATAAACTCAACTCATACAATTTGTTAACTTCATTTAGATCTGTTCTCGATCAAGCTCGTGTTTATGTAATCTAAAGAAAAGAACAAGAAAATTTCTCACCCACATAACCTGCCTTTGTTTTTTTGACTATTTTCAGCAGTACCCCTCCAATCTTGCCATGCAATCAGGCCTGCGTTACATGCCGGCTCAGCCAGCCGCCCAGCTGATGAGCCCGCCGCAGTCGCTGATGGCCGCACGATCCTCAATGCTGTACGCCCAACCGGCCCTGTCGCCTATTCAGCACGGCATGAGCTCAAATGTGACCAGTGGATTCAATCTACTCCATGGTGAAGGTAGCATGGGAGGAAATAATACAACCAACAGCAGTATGCTGAACACCGGAGTATTTTCTGACCTCGGTCGTGGCACCGGCGCCGGAAAGCAGGACGGGGGGGCCGGTTCAGGCGGCCAAGGCGGGGAGGGAGGCGAGCCAATGTACCTGAAAGGCTCTGAAGAGGAAGGGAGCTAAAATAGTGCATGTATGTGTTTGCATGGAGGGTATCTTGAGTTTGACATAACTTTGTAGGTAGTTTGTAGCCAAAGTAGCTAGCTAGGGAGTCTCTTCTGCTTCCATGTTTGTGTCTTAGGAAACTTGGAACATATTAATGTGGCTTAGAGCTTTTTTTGATCAGTGCTTTTGGATTAAAATCTGATGCTAAACTATGCATATCTATCTCTATATATATATATATATCTATATATGCTGCTTAACTCTCTGGTTCTTATGGGGATTAGTTGACTCTGCTGTGGTTCTTGTGCTGTTCCAAAAGCACTTGTATTCTGAGCTAGAGAAGTTGTTCACTGTAAGCTTCTTTAATGTGTGCTAATATCTATAATCTCTTTTTTAAGATGAGATGTGCAGGTGGAGGTGTTTCTCATATTGTTCTCATGATTGAAGATCTTCTTTGTGTCATACACAAATTCCATTGATTAAGAAACAAGTTGATTAGTTGAGAATTTTTTTTTTGAAAAAAAAAAATAAAAATAAAGTTGAGAATTTGTTTGGAACTGATGGTTTCAACATGCAAGTCCACTATTTGCCCACCCACCATATTCGGGAATCGGACGGTTAGGAATCTATTCTACTGTTAGTGGACGGCTCTGGATGGGCCGTCCACTAACAGAACATGCAGAACATAAATAATTTGAGAAATTGGCTTAATTCGCTTTAAGCATAAAAAAAATTGATACCAATTGATATTTACATTGATACTGATTATATAATTATAATTTAAAATTTTAAAATAAAATAATATAAAAAAATTAAAAAAAAATAATTTTTAATAATAAAAAATATTTAATTACATCCTCAATAATATTCTTACTATATATATATATATATATATATATATATATATATATATATATATATATATATATATATATATATATCAAGTCATAACAAAATATAAATCTAATTTTTACTTTCAATAATAACAAATAAATTTTTAAATATAATTTTAATAAATTTTATCTCTAACTAAATTTTAAATTAAATTTAAATTATTATTTCCAACATCCACATGGCCAAAATTCTGACGTAATTTTTTAAACTATTTTAAAATTTATTAAGACTATTTGTACACCCAATCATGAATGTACATCTTACATCCCCACCCATCCAAGGGTGGAGGCTTTTTCATCCATCACTTCAAGTGATGGATGAACAAGCCTGAAGTGATGGATGAAAAAGCCTCCATCCTTGAATGGATGGGGTATAAGATATACACCCCTTTTAGAGTGTATACTTAATTTTTTTCTTAATATAATAGGATTAAACTTTTAAATGGATCTGAATATTGAAATTTAATAAAATATAATATATCATGATAAGATTTTAAGAAAAATTCTCAAATCATAAACTTGAGATGAGGTTTCAGAAAGCGCAGGAATGTTTAATTACATGCTTGCCCATACAAATAAGTCTAAAAAATAAATCAAATTATGGGCATAAGCAGGGGTTAAAAGTTAAAACTGTGATATTATTATTATTATTATTTTAAATTAAACTAATTAGAGATTTGTTAAAACAACCCCTTCGTTTTATTATTATTATTATTATTATTACTATTTTGTTCTTCTATAATCTCCGACTCTCTCTCTCCGAGCCCTCGGTCCCGACACCTCCTCCTCCTCCCATGGCTCTGCGAACCCTAAACTGTCCCATCTCATGGAGCCCGAACCCGTCCTTCGTTCCCAGGGAGCGATCCCTCCTTCGAATCCTACACCCGTGGCCCAATCCCCGGCGTCCGTCGCTCGCCGGAGCGAGGATCCGACGAGGAGCTCGCTCCGCCGCGGCCCCAGCTGGGAAGGGGAAGCTCCATGGCGGAGGATGCGATGTAGGAGGTGGAGGTGGAGGTGAGGGAGGGAGGAGAGGGATTAAGAAGGACGTGGACCTCGCGACGCTGGGGAATCTCTGCATCGACATCGTGCTCAGTGTCCCGAGCTTACCACCGGGGTCGACTGAGGAGAGGAGGGCGTACATGGAGAGGTTGGCGGCTTCGCCTCCCGATAAGGTTGGTAAAAATTGCACCTTTTTAGGGTTTCAGTGGTTTTTTTTTTACCTCTTTAATCGATTCATATTAGCTATATTTGCTCTGTGATCAGAAAATGTCACCCAGATGTAGTTAAATTTGGAAGAGGCATAGAGAAGGGGGAAAAGATGGATGGATAATAAGTGGAAACAATCGAGGAAAGGAGAAAATAATGACAATTTGAAGTGTCGGATTAATGATTTTGAGATTTTGCATGGTAGTGTAAAATGGATGGGAACAGTATTAAATCTAACATTTTTTAATTAAAACCAATTTGATTTTGGCTCGTTAATTTCATGAATTAATCACAGTTCTGACCTTCTCGTTTAGGCTTTCAAGCTCTCGATTTGCCTAACAATTTTTTTTTGTTGGGCATTTAGAACAAGTTTACTAAAAGAATTAGAAAGGTCTGAAAATGAAATAGAGCAGAGTACTCAAAATATTGATATTGAAAGATGAAAAATTGTCATCCTGCAGGTAAGATTTGTAAAGATGACGGAGCAAGTCATGTTGAATAGCATTGTTCAAAATAAATTTGCTAACTTTTCTGAAATGCAATTCCAAATCGAGTTTTTGCTTATGATGATGTGTAATTATCCTATGGGTGAAATATTGGAAGATGTATTCATTTGAAAAACAAACGCACGCTTGCATTTAGTTTCTTCTGGTCTTTAACTATAACGGACGTGTAAATATTTTTATGGTACATTATGAGGCTAGATAAGGAGTGATGTTCATCATTGATCAGCATATATAAAATTTTCCTTTAGCATATTTTGCTGCTGTATTAAGGTTTTGCGTTTCATCGTGCACCACTTAGGAGTTGAGACACAAATAATTGTGAGTTTGATGGTTGAGCTGGTTATGATTTACACATTTCTAGAAGAAAATACTGATCGTTCATGCCATCTTATAAGAATATCTAGACCTTTGTGCTTAATTTTTTTTAAGGTAACCATCTCATTTCCCGGTCACATTTAGTTGTAAGTTGTAACCCAAAATTACTTCCACTTTTTGTATCATGAGTAGACATCATGGGAAGCTGGCGGTAACTGCAACTTGGCCATTGCTGCAGCAAGGTTGGGGCTTCGTTGTGTCACCCTTGGTTATGTAGGTGAGGAAATTTATGGAAATTTCCTTCTTGACGTGCTTCGGGACGAGAACATACAGTTTGTTGGAATGAATGACGAGGCTGAAGCTACTAGTTCTGGTTCTTCTTATGAAACACTTCTGTGCTGGGTCCTTGTGGACCCATTTCAAAGGCATGGTTTTTGCAGGTAGACCACCCCTTAGTGACTAGTATTACATAATTTTCATTCATTCTCTATTAAATCTCTACATTTTCTCTCTTTTTATGTTGGGATAAATGCACTGGACCCCTGAAAACTATAACACTTTTTGTAGACGGCTGCTTATACCATAATAAAAAAATAAATTAAATTACTTGAACAATCTGTATGTTTTAATTAGCTATCTGCGCCATAGTTTTACTAAATTATGTAGTGTTTGCTAGGATGCGACCATAATGTGATCCTTAAAAGTTCAAATCTCACCGTCTCTTCCTTTGAATGTCTAGATCTGTGTACTTGCATTTGTGTTAGTTGGCTTTTATGACCGGCGGCTGTCAAGAAAAACTGACCAAAATAATGAGTAGATGGTTGATTGAACTGGACAATTTGCCCTTTTTATCTTTTTTACACTTTTATGTTTTAAAGTTTGGCTGCCCATGTGCAAATGCACCGTTGTTCAGTGGGGTCTAATGCATGTATACCTTTCATGCTAAGCCTTACACAAAATACTAATTAATCCATTATATTCTGTGATATCAGCGTTGCTGATTTCAGCGAAGAGCCTGCATTTAATTGGCTTAGTAAACTATCTAGCCAAGTCAAGGTGGCTATTCAACAATCCAAGATAATTTTCTGCAATGGGTATGCTTTTGATGAACTTTGTCCTGATGTGATCGTCTCTGCTCTTGAGTGTGCTATCAATTCTGGGACAGCAGTGTTCTTTGATCCTGGTCCTCGTGGAAAAGCACTTCTTCATGGGACTGCTGGAGAACAGAGGGCGCTTGATTTGTTCCTGAGTTGCAGTGATGTTCTTCTTTTAACTGCAGAAGAGGTTCGTTCATATACCTTGCAACTGTAGATAGCTTTGTAGCTTTGCTCTAATATATTAATTTTGTCCTTAGATTTTTTTTTTTTTTAATAAGCATAAATTAACTGTGAATTCTCGTGTTGTTACCGTCTTTCCTTCGTGATCTGGTATCTTCTAGTTGCCTTTCTTTATTGAATTGTCATTTCTATTCAGGTTGACATTTTCATTCCATAGTTCTAACCTAATGATGGTCCAGGCTGAGTCATTAACAGGGATCACGAACCCAATTCGAGCAGGACAGGAATTGGCAAGAAAAGGGGCTCGCACGCGGTGGGTGATAGTCAAAATGGGTTCAAAAGGCTCCGTTCTTATCACCAAATCTGCTATTTCGTGTGCACCTGCATTTAAGGTATTACATTAGATAAAATCTCCTTCATGCTAGTAGATTGGGCATTGTGAGAAAATTCACTTCTGGTATTTCCATGAAGTGCTCTCCATTTACAGTCCTTTTTCCTGATATTAAATACTTGCAGGAACTGCATGTCATTGTAAATGCCTGTTAATCTTTATGAAATTCTTCTGCTTGTCCATATATATATATATATATCCATGCAAAATCTGAATCTTTAATTATGCCCTTCAAAGACTAGGCTTTGATGTGTTTATATCTTGTACTTACACGAATGCCCCTCTTCCATACTTTTTTTTTTTTTAAAAAAAAAAAAAGAGAAGAAAAGAGAAACTTCTGTATTAGGAAACCAACTTCCTCCCATCAATTGGATGGCTCCCCAACTTAAAAGAGTATTTTTGTAGGAAACTGCATTGCTGAGGGGTGTAGATTTAGTCGCAGAGATTACAAATAGATGATTTGCAGGGATGAATACATAAAAGCTGCTTATCAGTGTTTCTTTTCTTTCTTTTTTTTTTATTTTGGGCTGCTAGAAGTGTTGACTAAGTTTCAAATTCCGAACAGGTGAACGTTGTCGACACTGTTGGATGTGGAGATAGTTTTACAGCCGCGATAGCTTTCGGTTTCCTTCAGGGCATGCCAGCAGTCAATACATTAGCGCTTGCAAATGCTGTGGGGGCTGCAACCGCCATGGGTTGCGGTGCGGGTCGAAATGTCGCTCATTTGGACAAAGTTTTGGAAATACTGAGGCAAAATAATCTCAACGAGGATGACAAGTTATGGAGTGAGATGATCAATGATACTTCTTCAGAATCTCGGGCCAATCTTCTATCCAAATTACCCATCAATGGGTGCAGCGACCGACTTGTCCGCGTTCCCACGAGAAGTGTTGTTTCGGAACTCCTACCGATGTTTGAGACGGCTTATGAAAGAAGTTTAACGCAGCCTTAACCTGAGGAGGTGGTGAATAAAATCCATCAGTTGATGAAAAAGCAGAGTTTTGTGACCCGAGCATTCTTTTTCTCCAAAAGAACAAAATTCATTTGAGAGATCAAGATTGAAAGTATCTCTCAACAGTTTAGTTGTATAGTGTTTGTTGGTAATAGCATTATTTTATCACTAACACACTTTGTTAGTATAGTTATGAAGGTTAAGAAACGGTTTCACTAATCATTTTCTAGGCGTGTGTTATTGGACGAAACACCAGCATAAAATTCAAAATCCTCTTTTATTATTTATTTATTTATTTATTATTATTTATTAATTTTTATCTTATTTTATTTATTTACTTATTTATTTTTGGCGCCAAAGAAAACCAACTAGAAAAAAACTTGGGTGTTTTTTTCGTTTGAAGGTGGGATTCGTACCGTTCATCTCGCCTATGTCAACAGACATGACTTTTTGAATTAATTTTTTTTTTTTTCAATTCTCTTTCATTTATACTTTATTCTGGTGCTGAAAGAAATTTTGTCAACCTCCTCCACGATTGTATTCGCAAGAGAAAAATTTTTGGCTGCATCTTGGAATGGTGTTTTTAACTAATTTCGCACGTAGGATAAAAATATATTTTAGGAGAGTACTACTTACATTTTCAAATCGATTAAATATTTTAAAGATATTAATTATAATCAAATTTTAGCATATTTTTTTCTAACGCCACCAGCCTTGTGTGATCTTCCAACTTATCTTTGTTGCTGAGTAATGCATAATTTTCTCCCTCCTTTTCCTTTTCTTTTTAAGTGTTATTTACCTGAGTAATGCATAATTTTCTCCCTCCTTTTCCTTTTCTTTTTAAGTGTTATTTACCTGGGTATGTAACATATGTAACACACAAAGCAAAGGAGATGTTAGACCAGTAAACCATAAAGAGATGTATACTAATCGAACAATGACATATTAGGCATTGTATGAAGTTCTCTACTTGTTCCTTTCTTTAAGTATTATTATTATTATTACTCATCTACGCATGGAAAACAATGATAAAGCTATGCTCACCACGGAAAACAAGATAAGGAAAAAAGAAAAACATTCTCACATATTTTCAACCTGCATTGTTTATTGTGATACCCTTTGTTAATTTGCTGGTATGCTGAAGTGCCTATTAGTGTACGCAGGCACCTTGGTCTCAGAGGATTACAAAACAAAGATCTTTTACAATGCCTGCTGCTTTCCATCTTTCATACATGAGGATAATACTACAAAAAATTTTTGCAAGGTTAGATATATAGTACCTAACTAAGATATATCAATAAAATCTCAAACTCGAACACCATCCTGCAGGAGAGTTGGTCTGAATCTTGTGATGCCGAAACTCATGCGAAAATTATCTTACTGATAAGAGAAACATGGTTGGTATAAGTGTGATGGCCCACTTCCCAAGGAGGTCGCCCACTTTTGTCCGTTGTATAATCCTAATTAACTCAGTCGATAATTATCTCACATTTTCGATCGGTGATTGGCTCCAATACCAACTTAATAGCTCGCTTCCCAACAAAGTCATCCATTCTAAAATTACTCTTTAACCTTTTGAATCTAATTGATGCCCAAAATACTACAATCGAATTAAGAGCTTTATCCTTACTATACTTAATATATAATAAGATTATTCTATATCCAAAGGTGTCATGGTAACAACATAAGAAACACAAATAGGAAAAAGCTAAGGCAATAAAAATTGTTGTGCAGTATGAAGCTTACTTGTCAAGGCAATCTCTGTGAGGAAGAAAACGTGAACAAAGAGTCCATGTGTTAATTAGGAGGAATGAAGCCTGGTCCGAAATCATCATCGCTCCTCGCGCTGATGGTCTCGGACCAGACAGCATTCCCCCTCCTTGACTTCTAACAGACATTCCCAACAAAACAAATTCCCTACCAATGACATACATATAGAGTGTAAGTGAGACGTAAGAGCACATATCTTTTTGAATAAAATCTAGTTACAAAGGAAAGGAAAGGAAAGAAAAGTTAAGGGACTATAGAAAGGGTACAACACTACACCATGCAATATAATGCTTCTTCATGGAGCCTTATATAATAATTTTAACAGGTGGAAAAAGAGAGGATGCTTTAACTCACTGATATTATAATATGGAGTCAAAATGAGCATAGTGTTTACCTCATGTTTTAAGGACATTTGCTTAGTTTAAGGAAAGTTGAGATTTCAATGCCCAACAAATAGACATTATCTAATTTATATATATGAAGTGATCTTTTTGTAATGATTTATTTAATATTTGACCTCATAAAGCAGGATGCTGATTAAATTGGGTCAACCACCTATGAGCTCCTTGTAGCATCTAATTAGAGGGGTCCCATGATCATTAGAAGAATAATTGAGTGGGCTTAGCATATAATAATTAGCTCACCATGTTTGGATGAAGAGAATCGAGATTTTCTATTTGTTTGACCCATAGATATTATTTCTAACTCAGATTTCCTTCCAGGTTTAGATTGGACCCATCACCTCCTATTAGTACATCCATACTTGTCAATTTTATGCTTACTGGAGGGGGGAATATATTGCAAAGAGGGATATGATGATGAAGATGATATTCTTGGCTATGATTAAGATTGTTTTATCAAAGCAATTCTTTAGGTTCTGACTTAACAAAGAAAACTTAAAAATTTGGGTGTTAATTATTCCCAGACAAGGGATTTTTCTTTTCCTTGCCACTCATAGAAAAGGAATAGAGAACCTTCATCAAATGGAGCACCCTCCATGTTGTGATTCCAAGCTTAAAACTCAAGCAATAGAAGCAATCCACTAAGAAGATCTTTGCAGGCTTGATGAAGTATAAGAGGGAAAGGAAATGGGGGAGAAGCAATAGAAGAAGCAAATAGAGCATTCTCACAAAACTATAATAGATAGGAATATTAAAATCTCCAAGTAGCTAACAATCAAGATATTAAGTTATTATCACAGGAAAAATCCCCACGTTGCAGAATCTTCACATTTAAAAATAAAAAATAAAAAAAAAAGTATCACAAAACCTCAAACAGGAACTTCCTGCAGACTAAGATCTGTAAGCTTAACATGTAAGTGATGAGAAAGGAAGCTTTGAATTTGTTGTTTGGGTTTCAAAACCCACCAATGAGCCTGCTATGAGAAAGATTATTGCTCGGACATGAGCCAACATATTAGCCATGGAAATTCCAGAGATCTGCTGTCTATCTTCTATTTACTTTCAATCCCCATCACCCAAATAACTCGTAACGTTTTTCAAATAGAAAATTTATTTTTCTTAATCGGTGGGAATTGAAAGTAGAGGTAAGATAGGGAACAGATCTCTAAGCAGTCGACAGCTGACATGGAGGACTAATATCAGGCAATAGCTTCTCCTATTTAGGTCATTCATGCCAATTTTATCTCAAGAAGAAACTAAGCAACTTTCTCCAAGTACAAACTTCCTTGCAGAAACAGCGAGGATAAAGCAAAATAGTTCATAGAAGTTGACGACGCATTTATAAGTTACAGCATGTACACCATCACAAGTCACACAAACCCGAGCAAAATGTTCTCACGAAGAAAACAGCACGTCCCACAATAAATAGATAGATCTTTTATGATGTGAGAGATAAGTCTTTTAAGGAAACGATGAGTGTCTCACCAGCAAGTCGGAGTCTTATGATTGCACGGCGATATTGGAAATTCTCGGATTGGATGCTTTTTGAGCAGGGGGCTTAGTAGTAGCCCTAGTAGTGATTACATTATTTCCTTGATCCTTCGAAGCATTGTCTTTCCTTGCTCCATTCTGCAGCTTATTAGTTACTTGCTTGGAACTATCCAGGCTGTGTCGGTTCACTCGGCCACTTACTCTGCTTTGATCAGTTCCTTTGGACGGATTGGTTGCATCGCTACAGCTCTTTCTTCTACCAAGCTTTGGTGACTTCGCACGAGTGGTCGGCAGCTTAGCCCAAAAAAAAAAAACAAAAGTTAGAAGTTTCTCGCCCAAGCACTAAAATGTATTTCGGCAAGCAATATAATTTTCATCTAAAAAGAGTTGTTACAACAAAAGTTAGTTTTGTTAGAACAGTTTCTTCACCTTTTTGAGCTCGGCTTTAGGAGGAGGCCCCTCATGATAGAAACTCGGCATGGGCGTGGCTTTGAATGTCATGCTCTTTCTGAGTTGCTTAATAGCAGCATCTCTTTCTTCCTGGGGTAACAACAGAAGAAGTTTAGGATAGAAGTACTTAATGACTCTCAACAGATCAAGTCAGAACAATTCTGCTTAGTAAGTTATTTGTCAAGAATTTTCAAAATTTTCACAGTACAGAATTCTATGTGATAGAATGGTCCAATGTTAAAAGTATTATATATTATGCCGAATAATATTTGTGAAGATAAATTGTAATGTCAGTCAAAAAGGCTCGTCGGTTTCTACAGAATAGACATTCCCAACAAAGGCGATGACTAATAATGTATAGGTCTGGATGTCCGCACACAAGCATGCATGCCCAAATTTTGATCAGTTGATGAGGATTCTCCGTCAGGAACAAGAGAACATAAGAATTTTAACGTTTAAACAACATGGTATGAAAGAACACTGGGGCATTAGCTTCACATGCACATATCCAGGCATATTATTCTACAGGAGTCCAAATAAGTACCCGACTTAAGAAGCATTAACAATTATGAACTTAAAACAAGGTCAAAATTGCTGAAATTTGTCAGCTAAAAAAGTTAAACAGTACTATACCTTTGACCTAGCTTCACTTTCACTTTTCTCAGCCTCTAAAGCCAGATGCCTCTCTTCCAATTTTAAGTAAAACTAAACAGGAAAGAAAGAAAACACCGATATTAAAACAAGTATTTTCTCTGCAAAGGCATCAAATGTCAATAGTTGTTACTTCATACCTCCTTGCGCTTCTCTGCACGTTCAGAGCATTTAAAGATAGGAGCAGCTGCCTTCGTATATCTGCCTTTAAATTGTTTCATAGATGCGGTCGTACTATATATCGTTAAGGAAACTCATTTCAATCTTTAATGAAGGGTATACGCCTATATGGAGAGCTCATAAAATAAATCTTTACAAGTCATAAGGATACGATGAAGCAATAGACCAGGCATCCTCTTCATCCAGATGCTTTGTATTATCAGGTTGCAGAGGCTTCCTTAATGCGGGTGTTATGGTAGTCTAGCACATATTCAATGAAAGATGATATAAAGACATTTTTAGTTGATACAGCTACAAGATAATTTTAACTTTTTTTACTATAAAAAAAAATCCAGGGATATCCAGTACAGAATTAAAAAGAAAAAGACATTCACCAGTTGTAATGACCTTGACCTAGTAAACTTAAGTACTGTAAAAGCACTTGATACTGATTTGACGGGGGGTGGGGGGGGGTGGGTGGGGGAGGAGTGGGTCCATGAATGACATTATAATGTAATGTATTCTGTATCAGACACAAGTTGAAATAAGTAGCATAAAAACAATCGAGACAGTTGGGATATGAGCAGTTGAACCAGGTGGAATTGGGTATACTGTGCCTTGAGAAGGGGATAAGACTGCTAACTGGCATCATACCGAGAGGTGAGAAAAAGATATGACAGTACTAGATTTAACAAAGAATCTTCCACAAGACAGGACTCAATGGAAGCATATGATCCATCAAGACAACACCGAAAAGCAAAGACTAAAGTCTTAGTAGTTGTAGGTGGAGATATAGAGAACAGATGCATTTCATCAGAAAAACAAAGAGATTTTCTAATTTAGGAAGCTTTGAACCCACCCCAACTCCCACCAAAAAACAGATAAAAAATAAATAAATACAGTAAGCAAGAAAAAAAGATAAGTTTGAAACAACAATAAAATAAAAATTGTTGAGCGGAAACTTCCAGAAGGACATACATAAATCAAGAAAGAAGGAATAAGTATTTGCATTCTATGATACCTTTCCAATTTTATAGGGACAAAAGCCACAGTTCACAACAGGAGGAAGGTTACCTTGAAAGCATTGTTTTCATTCCTGGCAGTATTAGCAATAGAGTGGCTAACACCCAATGCATGCTTGTCAGTTGCAAGAGCAAAAGGTTGAGGTACGGTCTGACTGGTAAGTCCACCATCAGCTGTATTTAGATCCAATTTTGTGGAAGAAACTAAGTATTTCTCAGTTGATGGCTTTTGTATCTCACATCTCTCTTCTTCTTCTTCTTCCTTCTCAGTTGTGTCAGCACCTAAGTTAAGGTTCTCAACAGAAGGCACTTCTTGCTCTTTTAAACCACTTTCGTCTTGGTGAATAGGTGATGCCTCACCAAGAGAATCAGATGTGACTTTTGTAGCTTCATCTGATTCAGAA
Source organism: Tillandsia fasciculata (assembly GCA_029168755.2). Lineage (NCBI taxonomy): Eukaryota > Viridiplantae > Streptophyta > Magnoliopsida > Poales > Bromeliaceae > Tillandsia > Tillandsia fasciculata. The sequence goes on along the minus strand of CM054947.1, from coordinate 686,574 downwards.
AGCTCTAAATGTTTAGAATCATGATCATCAGACTGCTCCCCACGGGTGGAGGAATCAACAGCAGAGTCTGATTTTTCATCAAAATGTATGTCTGCAACTTCCTTTCCCATACCACTGCAAGAGAATATCAGAAATATGAGACAATTTCAAATTGAGCGCATGCTCTATACGTCTTGTGCTTTAGAATAGTCTTTCCTGTGTTTCCCTTAGCATAATATATGCTTTGTCATAAGGAAACAGTATCAAATGAGTCAACGATGAAAGACTTTCTGATATACACCACTAAGAACCACAAAGGCTTGCATAATTTTGGTAAACTGAAAATTTGCATGAATCACCTAATTCATCTCTTGGAAAGCATAACTACATTGCTTTGAAGGGGCGAATCATGATTGATTTAATACTGAATAACATTGCATCTAAACTAGAAGTACCATGCAGCAGAGTCATACCCCATTATTTGCAGCATCTACTGGTAAGGATAATCAGGCATGAAGGATAGTGCTGGCCTCAATAACTTGATATAATTATCTATTTTCCAGATCTAAAGCTGAAAAGAAGTTCCATCAATATGGTTTATAACACATAAAACCAATTAAAGCTAAAAAAGAAAAAAAATGAACTTAGTTTCTAGTGGGTTTTTTTTGGGGGGTCTTCAAGTAAGATCCTTATCTTCTTGCTCTTTTGTTATCCGACATAATAAGTTTCATCAGGAATTGTTCATTAATACTGAGCATTGTCTCCCAAAAAATATTTTCCCAGAACAATATCGGTGATCATAGACTCCTTGGAGGCTCAGAAATAAGAATTTAAGTGGCCATCGACACGGGGCGTATCTACCGTATTGTATCATGCCAATAAAATATCAGCACAATACAGCCTCCGTGCCGATGGCACAACTCAAAAGTCTCATTTCATTAAATTAGTAAATAATTTTCATAAAGTACGAAAAATTTGATTAAAATACATAACAAGTCATTAGAATATTTTATTGTTAAAGAAAATAAATATTTCATGCTAGTATGTATTGTCACATGTATTTTTTATGACCGACATGCAACAGCACGCACCGTGTCGTACTATGCCGACAAGTTTTCGGGACAACCCCGTGCCACGGCACTTTAATCTCCTTGCTCAGAAAGAGATAAAAGGATCCATTTGATACAATCAGCTTTGTAGTTTAATTATACATACAAAACCATTAGTATTCAGTAAAGAAGCAAAGATTCCCTGGAAAGCTTAAAGCAACTTGTCAAACAAAGGTCAAGACAACAAAAGAGGGAACAAGGATAAAACATAAATGAAGCAAGCAAAGCCAGAAGAATAATAGTCATCTTTCCGCAGATTAAATGGCCAGAAGAATGTAATATGTTGTGAAGCATATTGTCGATGTATGTTCAAACGAGATGGACACATTCCTATCTCAGACTGCTATGCACAGTGGCGTTAACTAATTTGGATCATTTTAAATAAAATTATAATCACTGCATGTCTGTATTTTTGGAGGAATAAATTTTTATGTAGCGCCCCATTGGTGTTATTTGCATAGACACTAGCCAGAGCCCAGAGCTAGCTCCCTTTCTCAAGCCCTTCTCCAAAACCTATGTTAGGGCTCAACATAGGATTCCAATAATTTACACATTGAGCTTCATAACAAGATGAAATTAGGAAACAAGGAGAACGCTACTTTCCAAAATTATTTACAAGGAAACAGGTTCACACATGCGAAGAATACACTCATTTTCAGAGCGCAAAAGCTACTAATCGTGGCATCTACTGATACTAATCTAGAAACATTTCCCAGATTTGATTCTGATGAGGATCAAATCAAATACATTCCACTCTCCACCCACTCAATCGATCTACGAAATCAAACGAAATCCACACTATTCGCTGATAAAATTGATCCAAACTTCCTCTTTCACAGATCAATCCAACAAATCTGAACGAAATCACAACCTTCCGATCCCACATTGAGCTCAAACAACAAGAGCGAGATCCGGAGCCAAATCTAAGAGGAGGAGACTCAGAAAAGGGCGAAATCGGTGGCAATGTCGTGGATTGTTACCTTAGGGTTTCGAGCTCCGAGCTCCAAGATCGGCGACAGAGGACGACAACGACTCCCCCCTTCTCTCTCTCTCTCTCTCTCGCTTCACTGCTCCAGTAAGAGTGCATTTATAGCTCCGCCACACTAACGCCGTTACATAACGGCGAGTTTCGAATTCTACTGTGGTTAAAATCAATGTTTTAAAACCAGTTGGTATATTATGCCCATAATTTTAATATTATTATATACAAAATTAAATATAGTATTATTTTAATATTATATTTAATTATAAAATATTACTTTTCAGACTAAATTAAATATATATGAGTTTTTATTTTTTATTTTTTATAAGGCAAGTCTATAATCTATGCTAATAGAATTAAAATTAGCAAAGTTGATCTAACGTCAGTGAATTATAATATAATTTGATAAAAAAAAAATAGCAGATTTAATTAAAATCGGGTGCTTCACTGATCATTCAATGATTGAACAGTCACTTCGAACAATTTAAAACAACTTTTAAATATATTTGATTCAAAAGAATGAACCATTCGAACAAGTTGATTTGAACTGATTTTTAAATTATTAATAAAATTATATGCAAATCTTTAATTCCAAAGCAAGTTTCAAACAAACCAGTTTAATTTATTTTCATTTAATACCAAAAAATATTTTTTTTATTATTGACTATATCTAGCGCAGTTGATTATGACTTATCTGATGTTCATAACTCCAATTTTAGTTATTCTATATTCTTAACTTAATTTATTTTAAAAATAATAATATAACATCTATAATATTTTTCTCTTTAGAAAAAGTATATATTTGTAAATAAATTAGTCTAGTTAATGAAATTAAAATAATCTACATTTAATGGTTTTATCATCTATTAGCTTTAAAACTATTAATTTGATAAAATCATAGATTAATTCAATATAATGTTTTATTTAATTAAGTAAAATTTATATAGAAAAATAAAGTTGAGGTACCAATTTTCAAAGAAAAATAAAAGTCCTATTGTTGAGGAGGTTGTCGTACATCTTTATCTTCCAGGGCGGGCCAAGGCCTAATATTTTATTATTATTATTATAAATTTTTTTTTTCTGAAAATAAATAAAAAATAAAAATAAAAAAATTGCTCGTGAATTCCGTGCTTTCAAATGATTCGGGCGCGTCCATTCGCTGCTTCGACAGGTAAGGTTACCTCTGCAGTGGGCATTTCATTAAAGTGCACCAGAGTTTCACCTAACTACTAATTATGACATTACCCACTAATTAATTAAGTCTTAAATACTAATCTTTACTTTATTATCTATTAAGCATCTATTAATCTTCAATATATAAGCTGACGTGGAAGATTTTTTTTTTTTTTTTTTCTTGTGCCCCTTCGTTTTCCCTTTTTTTTCTTACAATAAGTTTTTTTTTTTTCGTCTCCTTTTTTTAGCGGAACTTTTTTTTTTTAAAAAAAAATTTTATCCAATAATATTTTAATTAACTATTTTATTAATTATGATTGGAGAAATAAAACGACTGTTTAAAAAATTTAGAATATGAATTAATAAAAAATGATGATATTATTTTTTATTTAATGTGGTTATTATTTTTATTTTTTTTTTCTTTTTCCTTTATTATCTAGCTTATTCTTCTCTTATTTTTACTTTTTTTTTAATCACTTTATTATTATTATACTAAATGTCAAATCTAACTCTAGCAGCGGAGGATAAAAGAGAGCTCACTTGGGTGCTCACCCTCATTGCCTTTAACTTCGCCGACACCATCTCTAATCATTCCTTCGTTGTCGTCGAATTCTACACTTTATAACGATTCTCTTTTCAATCCCCTTGATTTTATCATGTGCTTTTAATTTTTATATTTTTTATGTGTAGATTTTTTGTTTGATAAAATTGTTGACATGATCGTAGTTTTCACTGAGAATAAGTTATGATTTTTATTATATATTTCGATAATTTGAAAAAAAAATTATTACTTTGTAATTTCTTTGATTTATAGTTGATTTTTATCTTATTAATTTTTTATTTTTGTACCGTAACGCATGAATATCTTCACTATTATTATAATTTCATCACTATAATACCTGCTTGTATTAGTTTTTTCTTTTTCGTTTTTTATCTCCACTGTTATTTGGTTTGGAGAATTCATCGACCGACGGACGGACGCATTTTACTTTTGTTGAGTCAATGCATGACTTATTTGGTGAAACTTTCTGATGTGTAGAACATGTTGTTGTGAGAACCTTAATTAGAATTTAGTATATATATATTAGTACAGTGTATTTAGCTACGATCATAAAAATAATGTTATCATATAAATCATTGAGTTATTCAAATAAAGGTACATGCACCTATCATTTATAAGCATATATATATATATATATATATATATATATATAGAGAGAGAGAGAGAGAGAGAGAGAGAGAGAGAGATAGTTAGGCTGGAATAATATTAATAGTATCAAGTCATTTGTGCTATTAAATTTTAATCTTTGAATTAAAAAAATGTGTGGTTGAGATGATAGTGGACCCTTTAAATTTAATAAGTGGCTGAAAAAATAATAAAATTTAACGGATGATAATAATCAGTTGATCTAAGGATAGAAAACTTGATAGCATCAATAACTTGATATTATTAATAATATAGTAACCGGACTATATATATATATATATATATATATATATATATATATATATATATATATATATATATATATATAGAGAGAGAGAGAGAGAGAGAGAGAGAGAGAGAGAGAGAGAGAGAGAGATGTTCAAGAAAATTAATGTGGAATATGATGAGATTCATTTAACACGTAATATCCAATCCCTTTTTTACCTTAATTTTTCTAACACTGTTTTTTTTTCTCAAGAAGAAAGAAAAAAAAGTAATGCCCACATTACCATCTCCAGTAAAGCTGTACTACTCTTGAAGAGAAAAGAATGACACGTAATTTATTAAACATTCAACAACACATGTGTGATAAAACAAACTCAAGTTAGGATTAGAAAACAATAACAATAACCCATAACCCTAAAAAAAAGTTACACACATTAGACAAGAGTGTGCACATTAATGACCAAGTTGACCACAAATAAATAAATATCATGGCAAGGTGGCGTGAAATAAAGATTGTTGACTTTTTCCAACCTTACTGACCATAAATAATGCTTACTAATGAGCCAAAGATGAACTATTTTTAGACATATCCAATGAGGCAAGTAATTTGAAATCTTATGAACAATCCTAGTACTTTGATGTGATTACGATTCATAATCAAGCAAGCATATAATCTGTCGCGATCTCAGCTTAAAATATATGGCTTCCAATATTGGTTGTTGACGGTCTTCTTTCACTGTACCTAATCTTGGTTGCATACCTATTTTAGTGGCACTGGGGAGAGTAAGAGAGGGCTCTCAACCCTTACTTTAAATCTTTACTTGTTCCTTTAATTATCTGAGCATATCAAAATGGACCCATTTTATATATTACATCAAGATGGCTCTCATGCACCTTGTGAGAAGGAAACAAATTAAGCAAATTAAGCTTCATCCTATATATTATTATAGGGTTTATATATCTGGCCCACATTTTACTATATAACATCGTACCTTATATTCCCTGGACATTCCCTTTAGGAATCAGGCTTGTTTTGTGGTTCATTGTAAGTGCTAGCATTCATGAAATCTATATATTTTAGGGGCGATTAATTCTTATAACTTGGATTGGAAGAGGTTTGGTCGATCGAGAAATAAAGGTTTGTGGAAGATGGATTGTGGTTTTTTGTATGAATCAGTATCTCCACAAAATTCACTCCAAATGGGTCGAGGATGGGAATTAAGAGTGCAATTTGTTGGATCGTTGGCGTTAATTATTAATTAATCTCAAAAGTTTGAGCCGTTAGAAATACGTAATCAATTCATTTAAAACGTAGAGACAAAGCTCCAATGAATTCCGTTTGTAAGTCGGTCTAACTAGCCTCATACTATTTTGAATATGACTCGGTTCAACTCAGTCTCACGCCATTTCGAACGTGATTTGATTCAACCTAGTCTCCTCCCACAGAGCAGAATGCTGGCCCGACCCTTTAAGCCAACACGATCCCCGTTCGAAGGAATAGGGCAGGGCCAGAGATGTTACTTGTCATCATTTAGTTCTCTACGTTTATAACATATGTACATATCCGTACATGTTACACATCTAAATATACAACAAACAAACATATATGTATTATCTATGTGCATGCACATATACAAAGTCGTTTTTAAGGTCTTCAGTCATAGCCAATTAGCAAATTAAGTAGCTAGGCAAGCAGAAGAAATTAACTAAAAATGAAGATACGAATTGTATTAAGTTTGATTAAATTGAACTTTTAGAGCAAGTAATAAGTAAAATGATTATTTTTCATATTTTATGTATTAGTAGAGATCTCCATGGGAATGAGAGTGTACTCTCCAAGATATAGTGTTGGAGAATATTTTGTTTTCCTTTCTATTCGCTTGATAGAAGAACACAGATGATGGAATGGCTCCCTGTACCCACCTTGTTGCAAATCCTAGGTTAGCATGATATTGGCGTTAATAATTTATAAGATGTGAAACAAAGTGTAGAGTAAAAGGGAAGAGAAGAGTGGTATGATGTGTTGGTTCCTTCGGAGGGGAAAGAGATGTGTAAAAGGAGTCGCAAGAGGGAGAGAGTGTGTTGCTACATTTGGAGGGTAGTGTAGTGCAGGTGAAGGAGAGAGAGAGAGAGAGAGAGAGAGAGAGAGAGAGAGAATTAAAGGAGTCAAAAGAGGAGATTGAACAACCAAAAGAGAGCTAGGAGAGTCCCTACAAAATATGTTAGGATTTGAATGACCTGCATTGATTCAAGAAATAAAGAGATAGAGAGGGAATGAGTTACAAAAGTGAGAGACTATTAAGAGAGCTTATTTTATACTAACAAAATATGAACATTTGGTTAGAACTATCACGGTGCAGGTAAAATGTTAACCGTTCAATGTAGGTTCGACTCGATTGAACCCGAATCGGCCTTATGATTCAACCGCACCAATTGCGACTTAAAAACACAGCTGGTGTCGGAGATTCGAGCATCGTGGAGCCTCTGGGAATCCTGCTGTTCCCTATCTTAGTTTTTTTTTTTTTTTTTTTTTTTTTGAGTTTGAGACCCAGTTGTCTTTATTTGTTGCTAAGTTCATCTTTCATTGAATGAAGCGGTAGCATGCTACCTTGTTCTCAAAAAAAAAAAAAAAAAAAAAAAAAAAAAAAAAAAGGGCTCGACCATGTAGGTGCACCCAAGGGAGATTGGGCTCGTTATTAGACCCAATTGCGCGAGAGACTCAAACACAGTTGGGTCAACATCGTAAATAAGCGAGACAGGAGGGGCGACATAACCGTCCGGGGAAAATAACCGCCTGGTGGGGCGCGCCCATCCACGTTTCCACTACCCATTGGAGGATTATCCAAAGGCACAGGTGGGCCCTATATAAATGCGCTCGGTGGGAGCACTTTTCGCCCCTCTTCCCGTTTGAGCGGACCCGAGAAGAGAAGCGCCTTCCTCCGCCCAATCGCTTGAGAGAGAGAGAGAGAGAGAGAGAGAGAGAGAGAGAGAGAGGAGGGAGATGGAGGCGGCGGCGACGGTGGTAGAGGCGGAGAAGGAGCGCGAAGCGGAGGAGGAGGTGGCGGAGGAGACGGCGCCGGCGAAGAAGAACAGGATCCAGGTCTCCACCAACAAGAAGCCGCTGTACTTCTACGTCAATCTCGCCAAAGTATTGTTCTCTCTCTCTCTCTGTTTTGTTCTCTCGATTGCATCGTAGCTTGAGAAATTCGTGCTTTCGATGCTTGGATTTGGTCGATCTAGTGTTTCTATCGCTTGGTTCACCTTCACTTCGTGCATTCGGAGGATCAGGACGAATGATCTCGAGGATAGCTGATGTTTTCTCAATCTTTTGTTTTGATTTGGCTTGCGATTTGGTTTTATCTCCTTTAACGACGTAATTCCGATGGCACGGATCATTTAACATGATCTGATGCTGTTAAATGATCGTTTCTTTTGGTTAATATCTTTGCTGTAACGTTTTATATATCCACTAGTGAGTTGAAGTGGGTTTTTAAGGCTTAGTAAAGGATATCGTACCAAGGGATCGATCTCTATCTGTTTTTTGTATAAATGGTATCTCCTCATAGCTGTCCTTTCCTTTTTAGTCCGTGAGGATTATTAATGGTGATATACATATGATCTCTTTTCTTCAGTATTGTGCACAAGAAACCCTAGTTCGATCATAATTGTTGATGGTTGGGACGTGAAAATTCTTCAAGTATTGACAATGCAACTATATTTTCCCAATTTCGTGATGCATTTTCTCTTTTTTTTTTTTACTTTCATCTATTTGTATGTGAGCTGATTACTGTAAGGTTTGCTATAAGACGATCTACACTAGTTGTCCATTTCCTGTTGTTTCTGAAGATACAGGAGATTGATATGACAAACTCGTGATAGCTTTTGTGATTATGAGAAAATGCTATTATATAGAAATGTTCGACTAAAATAACTGCACTTCCACTTATTTTAATTCCCTCCACAGGAATGGTTGTATAGTAATTTTTGTGATATATGAGATATCGTGAAGCTTTGGCCATATGCAATTACATCATTCCTAATTCCTTGATCTCTTTAGTATGTAGTATGGAAATTTTTATTGTTCTTTTTTTTTTCAGTGGCACGTTATATTTTTATTATAAATTTCTATGAATGAAAGCTCTGATTCCATTTCGCTGATTTCTCTTTTCTTTTTTCCCCCCTTCTTGGATTGGTTTGTAGAGGTACATGCAGCACCACAATGAGGTTGAACTTTCCGCATTAGGCATGGGTAAACCTGTGCAATCCTTGTTTTTATCTATTATGTTCCAGTATATCGTGAGAATGAATCAAAGAAAAGAAACATGATATAATTTTTCGGTAATATGTGTCCATAGAACATCTGAATATTGCTTACTTGCTGTTGTATTTGGATGATCTGTTTTGCTTCTGCTTTACACTCTTCAGCTTCTGTTCGTGAGATCTTTTTTCATTATAATTGTGCAGGTGGTTGGATTTCTGGTCCTTGAATCTGGGGCAATTCTAAATGTTCAGTCGGTTAATTGTGTTACTGTTTCTCACTATAACCTAATCTAGTTATATCCGATGATCGAGGATCATTATTTCTAGTTCCGATGAATGAGGAACATTATTTTTAGTTTTGATCTTATGTTCTTTTATACTGATATTTTGTTTGAGCTTTGTTCTCCTTACGGTGGTATTATTGGCTTACTTGGCTATCAATCTAAATTAAAAATAAAGGAACCAAATTGAGGAGAGAGAGGGAGGGACTATCTTGTCACTATTAACGCTGATTATTTGGTCATCTCTCCTAATTTCAGCAATTGGCACTGTTGTCACTGTTGCCGAGATCCTGAAGAATAATGGCCTAGCTACCCAGAAGAGTTACAACTCCTCTTTTTATCTGATGAGCTCCTTTTACTTAAGCCCATACTATTGAAGAAAGTTAGCTAATCTTGTTTTCTCTGAATTATACCAGAGATCCTGACATCCACTGTTGGCACCAAAGATGAGGCTAAGGGCCGCCTCGTCCGCAAAGCCAAGGTAAAGGTCTTTTATTTGCATATTAGTCCTTCAAATCGTTGGAAATTCCATTTAGCCAATGACCCTACTGTTCTTTTTTCTTTTGCAAGATTGAGATATTACTGGGGAAGTCGGAGAACTTCAACAGCCTCCTATCTGCTAACAAGGTGGATCGCATCAAGGCTGTTGAACAGGAAATCAAGTACTGACGGTGCATCACTGTCATGCTGTGTCCCGCACTCATGTTTTGTCTGCCTTCATGTAGGGAGTATAGGGGTATCCAGTCAGTGCTTCTGACTTGGGAAATTTAGCTATAGCAGCATAGTTGGTTTTCTTGATCCCTCTACTGCGCCTCTGCTCCCTTTTAAGATCTTAAAGAAGCAGTTTAGAGCTGGGATTCCATGCTTGTTCTAATATTCAACTGAAACTCTATATAGATTTTGAAAATTTGTATCTGTACTATGAGGAACTTTTTGACCTTCCACTGTTCTCAATTGGTATTGAGGTGGGTCGTTATTGCTCCTCGTGTTGAATGAACTAGAAGCACTCTTTGTTGTACCGTGATTAGAGAGCCTTTTTGGCCTGCGCTTTTATGGAGCCTTGCTTTTGCGGTTGTCTGTTTGGCTATACGAGCAGCTGGAGTGGTCATATGGGAAGTGGTTAGTGGAACCTGTTTTTTATAATGCCACCTCGTTTAAACCAATGTTCTGTTATATTTTAGTAACGGGACGTGACCTGGCTAACGACAAAGTAGCACACAGACGTATCAACAGCTGGAAGTGTGCTGATGATTCTCGTTTTAAATTTTATAATTTTACAGTAGCACCCGCCTGATTTGATTGCTTTGGATTTATACTCAAATTCACGTATAGAATAGAAGATATGGATATTCGATTCGGATAAAGAAAAAGCAAAATGGTAAAATTGGCCTATTATTTTTCCACCAATCAGCTGGTGTAAAACTCCGAGTGAGTTTGTCTAGATTGATTTTACTTTCAGGATGGCCGTTGGATGGGTGCACTTATCGGCGGAGATCACCTTCGAGTGGACGACCAGATCATCATCAAGCCGGCTAGTGAGTGCGATAGCAATTCATGTAATAGAAAGAATAGAGAGCCAGCCCCCCGATCAGCGGCTGTCCCCTTTTCACCCCTTCCAAAATCCGAACCCTCCTTCTCCTCCAATTAATCTCATTTCTGTTTCTCCCCATGGCGACGCGGCATACGTGCCTGAAGCTGGAGCTGCCGGTTGAGGACCCGGACCCGGACCCGAACCCCAAAAGGGAGGGGGACGTCGTTTTCGTGAAGGGGACGTGGCACCCCTCACGCTTCTCCCTGGCGGTCACCGACGGGGCCGAGGCGTGGACGTGCGACGCCTCCGACGCCGAGGTGAATCTCCGCGCCGAGCAGTGGGACCTCACCCCGCAAGACTACGTCGCCCTCGCCGAGCGCTACCTCTCCTTTCAGCAACCCGACTCCCGCTACGCCTTCCACCACGCCGCCGGCCCCGATGCCCACCGAAGGGTTGCTTCCTCAATTCCCCTCCCCTCCGTACTCCTCCACTACGCACGCCCACATTCACTATAAAAAAAAAAAAAAAAAAAAAAAAACCCTAAATTTACTCGGAGACCTCCCCTCCACGCTCCACCCCACTATGCCATTTTGAATTTGATCACCCCCCTGCTTCAAAATTCTATCTTTGATTTCAGTTCTCCAGTAATTTTAACTTGGGAATTTGGTGCTCTAATTAGTTCTCACTTCTCTGCAAACGGAAGCGCCAGTTTACATGAACGATTACCTGTTAGCAAAGTCAAATTTTCCCAACTACTTCTCTCTACAGTAGGTAGATAGAGTGAGAAGACCCCAAATTGGAGAGCTTCTACTTTTACTTTTGGGGCTTAAAATGTTGTTTCTGCTTCCTGCTACAGCACACTTAACAGCTAGAGAAGCCGTTTAAAATTAAAAACAAACAAGGATCAATGTAACTGATTAGAATAGCACGAACCCTAATTAATAAGAGGCTGACGAGGTGGCCGATCAAAATTAAGTAAAGTTAAGAGTGGGTTTATTCCAAGATGGCCTATAGCCAAGAGGATCTCCATGCATTATTATACTTAGGATACCCCATCCCACCCCACCTCACCTCCTTTTGTATGCAGGATACGCCGAGGTACTGATTCTCGGTTTATGGTTTTGTAGTTATCGTGGACGTTTGAGAAACAAGGTACCAAGTTGGAGTGGCGTTGGAAATGCCGACCTGCGCCAAATAACAAGCAGACTACGGCTGAAATCCTGGATTTCCTCATGGACGCAAATATACGCTTGAGTGTATGCTATTCTCTTTCTTCTCGTTTCGGCAGGCATTGCTCAGATTAAGTAATATCCAATGTTTGAAGTTCCTCCTTAGATAACTCATGTTACTTGTGCATTTGTTGCATGCTGCCGCTTCATTCATAACGAGGATGAATTTAGCAACAGGGCAACCGTTGTTTACGGAGAACAAGCGGGCCCGGAAAAAAAAAAAAAAAAAAAAAAAAAAAAAAAAAAAAAAAAAAAACGCATTAAGAACAAAAATTGAGCCAGTTAGAGCGGCAAGAGCGTGCAAGAGCAAGAATTGCACCGATAGGTTTTCTCTGGTTGTCGAAGCACCTCCTGTTCCTTTCAAGCCATAAGTTCCACCAGGCTGCAGCGATGGTAGTAAGTAGACGTTTCCCTAGGGCCCCTTTATGTTGCCCCAGAATGTCCCAAAGAAGATCAATCCTTGAGGCGCGAGCGATCTCAAGCTTGTTTGGTACCAGTGCTGACAAAAGGGATTTCGAAAAGGGACAGGCGACAAGTAGATGATCTGCAGATTCTTCCTCGTCTAGGCACATAACGCAACAAGTAGGGCCGTTCCAGTTTCTTTTCTGAAGGACATCTCTCGTTAAAATGCGTCCTCTCAGAGAAAGCCAGATGAAAATCTTTACTTTGAGTGGCGCTCTCGTTTTCCAGAGCATCTCGAATCGAGTCTCCACCACCCCACTATCTTGTAGGAAGCTGTATAACGACTTAACTGTGAACTGTCTCGAATTTGTCCAGCGCCATAAGATGAGATCTCTATTGGAGGATAGATGCATTGTCGGGACGAACTCCTTCAGGCTTGTGACGGAGCTGCCAATTCCCACAGTGTTGTACGGTAGTCCTTCTAGAATTCGGTCCCAGTTCCAGCCCGTCTGGCCTAGGCATTTCCTTATGTGGATGGTCTTGTTGCGCACCCTATCGAAAATTCTTGGGAAATGGGACGAAAGTGGTGCTTCTCCGATCCAGATGCTTGACTAGAAGTCCGTCCCCTCCCCGTTTTCAATTGAGAGGGAAATGCAGTGCCTGAATAGATCTTTCGTTCTCGCAACGCTCTTCCACCAGTATGAGTAAGGTCTGAAGGAGGGACCTTCGTGCAGGGGTCTTCTTCTTCTGTAGTAGAGACCATTAAGAAGTTTGCTCCATGGGGCTTCTTCTGTGGTGAGGTATCGCCACCACCATTTTGCTAGCAAGGCGATGTTCATATTTTTCAGGTTTAAGATCCCTAGGCCCCCGTCCCTTTTCCCCCTGCAAGTAGTTTTCCAATTGACTAGACAGTTGCCTCCATGAACATCCGATTGGCCTTTCCAAAAGAAGGCTCTACGCAGTGAGTCTATTCTTCGGATAACCCATGCGGGGACTTTGAAGACAGAGAAATAATACAGAGGTAAGTTTGTGAGGACCGCGTTGACGAGGGTCAGTTTTCCACCCTGGGAGAGAAGTTTCGCTTGCCAGCCGTCAATTCTACGTTCGATTCTGTTGATGAGTTTTGCCCAATCTTCTTTCGGGATGCTTCCTTTTTTTAGCGGTAGTCCGAGGTATTTGATTGGTAGGGTGCCACGTTTGCATTCCAAGATGGCGGCTAGTCTATCCCCTCTGTTGCATTGGTTGCCCAAATCAAAAAGTTCAGATTTGGCCCTATTGACCTTGAGTCCGGATGCCCATTCAAAGAGGCGCCACATAAAGCGTAGGTTCTTGATCTGCCGCGCTTTCGCCTCACAGAAGAATAAGGTATCGTCTGCATATTGGATAATCGTAGTTCTGGTTTCCTTGGTCGGTCCAATACCGCAGATGAGGTTACTGTGAACGGCTCTGTTTGTCATTCTTGTCAGACTTTCGGCTACCAGTAGGTAGAGATATGGTGACAAGGGGTCCCCTTGGCGAAGGCCCCTCTTCAGCTTGAACCATTTGGTCGGTACCACATTGACTAGAATGGCTGCTTTGCTATTGGTGGTGCACTGGTCAATCCACCTGCACCATCTTTGGTTGGCTCCAAGGCATTGGAGAATGTGTCGGAGAAATGACCAATTCACGTTATCAAATGCTTTTTCGAAATCTACCTTGATTCCAACTCCGTTGATGCGTTTGTTGGCCCCCCAGTTGATTAGTTCGCTAGCGGTAACGAACGAATCGAGGATGAAGCGTCCCTTCAGGAAGGCGGATTGTGAGGGTGAGATGATGTTGGGTATGACCTTTGCTAATCTATTTGCCAGCACTTTGGAGATGATTTTCTGGATGCAGTTGATGAGGCATATAGGACGAAAATCGTTTGCTGATTTCGCGGCTTCTGTTTTGGGGATCAGACAGATGTGAGTGTAGTCAATCGGTCCCGTGTTCAGTGACCCGGTGAAGAGATCTTCAAAGATTTTAACTAGGTCGTTTTTGATTACATTCCAAAATTTTTGGTAGAATATCATACTGAAGCCGTCGGGTCCAGGGGCCTTGTCTCCGCTCATTTGGAAAACAGCTAGCTTGATTTCGTCCACAGAGAATTGGGAGGTAAGGTCAGGCGAATTCAGCGCATCGTTATCAGGGAAGAGTTCACTCCAGTCTCCGACCGAGGTGGGGGAAGGGTTGGAAGGTGCAAATCTTTCCTTGAATTTGTGATGGAAGTATTCACTTTTGTCTATTTCCTTTCGCAGTCTAAGGCCCCCTTCCTCGATGATGTCAATGTGGTTGGTCCTATGTCTTCCATTGGCTATTGCGTGAAAGAACTTGGAGTTGCCGTCGCCCTCCCGTAGCCAGTGCTGCTTTGCTCTGGTTTTCCAGAGTATCTCGTCCTCTACAATGATCTCACGCAGCTTAGATTTGAGTTTTTCTCTGTTGTCAAGTTCCACCCTGTTGAGACGGCGCTTCTCTTCACACAAGTCCAGTTTTTGGATATCAGCTGCCAGCTGTTGTTTGGTTAATCGGATGCTGTGAAAGTTGGAGTGTCGCCATTCCTTAATTCTCTTGCGGCAGTGCCTAAGCCTGGCGTTGAAGGTGAGAATGCTTGCTTGTGGACCCTGTTTCGCCTCGGTTTCGTTCCACCAGATAGGAATTGACGAGATGAAGTCCTCCCGAGTGAGCCAAACTTTTTCGAATCTGAACGGGCGAGGAGCCACCCGAACCTCCGTTTTAAGCAGAATCGGTGAGTGGTCCGACGTGATTCTTGGAAGAACCGATGCAAATGAAAGAGGAAAGGCGATGTCCCACTCAGTCGAAATGAGGAATCGGTCAAGTTTAGCAAGAGTAGGCGTCGTTTGCATATTAGACCACGTGAAGCTTTGGTTGCTTAACGGGGTATCAATCAGCTCAAGTTCATTGATCATGTTGGTGAACATGGTCGTGAGGCGGTTACTCCAAGCGCGTCCACTTCTCTCGTTCTGTCCTCTCGTAAGGTTAAAGTCCCCACACATGACCCAGGGCCCTATACAGGTTCGTTTAAGGTGAATAAGCTCTTGACAAAATTCCGATTTTCCTTCCCAGGACGGCGGGCCGTAGACATTTGTGAGATAGAAGGATAGTCCATTGGATATACATCGCAATCGTAGAGTGAGCGAGCGATCGCGCATCAATACTTCGGAACAGCTGAAGAGCTTGGAGTTCCAACAAGTAGCGATGCCACCGGAAGCACCATGGGATGGGATGTATAAACATTTGTCAAGTCTGGGACCCGCGAAAGATCTGATGAAAGAGCGTGAGAACGTGCTCACTTTAGTTTCTTGCAGACAGAGAATAGATAACATATAGTCACCTAAAGCTGATTTAACAAGCCGGCGCTTAGTTAAATCATTCAAGCCCCTAATATTCCAGGAACATAACTGCAACATTGAAAACAAAACCAGCGACACCCTAACATCCTACGATATGACCAGGCAGTCATAACAGGTGGAGCCCGGCCTTCAGATCACCGGGTTCAGATGCTCCAGCAATGCTGTCGCGTCCTCCTCCCGCAGCATTACTCCAAGCTTGGCACATTTGGATCTGACCTTGATCTGTTTCAATGTCATAGCAGTGTCGAGTAGGCAGGGTTGGACAGTTGTGGTGGTGGGAGGGTGTGAAAGTCCATGCATGCAAGCCGATTTTCGTGCTATGGCAAGATCCAGCACTGGAGTTCCGGTTTTGTGCGCGAGTCGCGGGCTTTTCCTCGTGTACCGGAGCGGAGGAGGGTGTCCCAATGTGGTTTGCTTTGGAAAGTCGTCAGCTGGTTCCGCTGCAGATGAGTCTGCCGTGGCCGCGGAGAGCGGAATCTCCGGAAAAGGGGGGTTGATCAGCTCCAATTGCGACGCGCAGGAATCGCCAGTCAAGGCAGGGATGATTGCAAATGGGAGGTCCAATGGAGCGTTGAGAGTTCGGGGTAAAGTGCGGTCGGCCCCAAAGGCCGAAGGCAGCGGCTCAAGAGCAGCCGGTCCAAAAAAGGAGGCGGGCCCGGGATTAATCATAGCCCGGTAGGGCCCATCTAGAGAAATGGAGAGCAGAGTGACTGCGGGCCCGGGGTGTGCCCGGGAAGTGGCAAGGAGAGTCAGATGCAGATGACCGGTGGGGCCCTCGAAGAGGGAATATGGGCCGCAACCAGAGATGTCAGAGTGGTAGGGCACCGTTGACAAAGTTTGCTTCAGACGAGAGATCAAGATGGAGCTCGTGTTAGTGGGCCTCGGGGCCCGAGCCTCCTCGGATGGGGAGGGGAGAGCCCTGCCGCTGTTCAGCGTCTCTTCCCAGGCAGGGGAATGCGGGGTCCAACCAATCAGAGAGAAGCGGGTATTTGAAAAATTGCCGGAGGGGGGCGTTGAGCGATTCCCCAGAAAAATAGAGCGGTCGGAGCCTCCAATGGGAAATGTTTCGAGGTCGGCGCCACTCGCGATGACGTCAGCTTCCGGGGAGGTCCAGGGGTCTGGAGCAAAGATTGGTGGGTTGTTGACCAGCGGTCCGAGCGGCGTCAACGTCGCTGAAGTCGGCGATTCCGAGAAGATCGGCGGTCCGAGAGATGTTCGGCGGTCCGGTGGGTGGATAAGAGGCGATTTCAGTACGGACGGAGATTCGAAGGTAGTCGACAATCCACGGGAAGGTGAGTTCGCCGAGGTTTGCAGCTTCAAGACGTTCGTCGCTGGGATCGTGGCGGGCGGAGGAGAGGATCCCCGACGACGGTCTCTAATCTCCGAAGAGTCCCAGGTGTTGTTCGACCCGGATCGAGTTGCATTCCTTGATTCGCTGCTCACTCCCCCCAGCCCGACCACCGCGACTCTCCTGGCCAGGCGCGCGCCGTGGGGATCCGTCTGGTCTCCGCCTTCGTCAGGTCCTCCCCCCACAAGCGGGATACCATGGTCTTCTCCACCGAAGGGTGCGGTGCTCTCTATCCGCACCGCCGCGGAAACGACGACGTCTCCCATAGAGATGGATAGGACCTCTGGGATGTCTGCCAAATCATCTACCGCCACGAGACATCTGTAACCGGACAGATCCGCAATGTTAGTACTGTTGTCGTCGGCGCGGAGGAATCTTCCGAACCCTCCAACCATAGCGCTGACTCTGCTCGACGACCAGCATTCGTACGGTAAGTTCACGATCTTGATCCATGCCTTATACGTCAGTCTTGAACGGTCCGCTGTTGCGTAGGGGTCCCAGTGGAGGCAATGGAGGCGGCAGTGCTGAAGCCGAAGGAGACCAGAGTTGATAATGTCGTCTGGTCGAACCCACTCGGGGAAGAAAATCACAAAGTCCCTCTCATGATGTCTCGCCGCAAGAAAGTCCGACGGGAATCCGCCGAACCTGGTTGCAAGATCCGCGGCAATAGTGCCTTGCGGGAAGTGTCCAAGGTTAGATCTTCCGATAACATCCGCAAGCACCGCATTCTTCCGCGTGATCTGGCGGGTACGAAAGTCTTCTGACAAAGGGACAAAAGCTTTCATGACTTCAGGGCGGAAATCCCGAGCGTGGAGCATGTTGTGAGGCGGCTGGTGGGTGATGCAGGAGCGAGCAAAGTGTCCGGGACGAAGGCACTTGAAACAGCGAACAGAGGCTCTGCAGGAGCGGACGAAGTGATCAGGGGCGAGGCAGCGAAAGCAGCACTTGGCTCTGGAGGGTGGGAGGGGGCGACGGGGTGGATGGGTGTTTGCTTTGGGGTGGGTGGCGGTTGATGAAGGGGGTAAGGGGGAGCGGGGGCGATGAGCAGGATGTTTCACCCGGGGGCTCTTAAGTAATGCCTCCCTGAAGGTGAGAGGGCCAAACACAAGGGGGTAGGCAGGAGGCAGCTGGGTGGCGTGTCCAAGTGAAGTCGTGGCCTGTTGAGGCCTCTCCTCAACGTCCCGTCTCTTCAAGCAGGGGGGTGGGTGGGAGGAGACAGGGCGGGTGGAAATGATGGGGTTGTGAGAAAGAAGGGGAGATGCCCAAGTGACCTTGGGGGGAGCCTTGGCATTGGTGCGTCCCTCCCGACAGAGGGAATCGGGCCGGGGAGCAGATTCACGGGGTCCCAGAATGTCCAGAGGTCGATCAGAGCGTTTCCCGTTAATGGTGTAGACAACCTTGGTCGGAGGGTGACAGATGGAGGCAACCTTGGCCTGGCAAGTCTCCCTCGGCGAATCTCTCCAGCCGTCACGTCGCGGGTCACCTTTAGCGATGGCGTAACAAGGCGACGCGGGAGGCCTCCTCCTAGCAAGTCTTATCAGCGGCGCGCGGGTATAGGAGTGAAGCGGGTTCCGGTAGCAGGTCCGAGGTCGGCGGCTCCGGTCGGTGGAAGGGGGGTCACGGCGGAGCCTCCCAGACCGGCCACCGTTCCGCTTATCTCTCGCTCTTCCTCTCTCAACAGTTCTCTCTCTTTCTCTCCCTCTCTCTCTCTCTCTCTCTCTCTAGACATCTCGCTCTCCCCTGAATATTACTTGTGCATTTGTTGTCGAGACTTGTCGTCGCTAGCTTGTTAAACAAAGGATCTTAACTGTAGCGTGAAAAAACTGGACAAGTTTGGATGAAATTGCCGATATAGCTAATGAAACTGATGTTCGTATTTAATATCCTATGTTTCAAGTGTTCTTAATGGCGAGAGTATTACGTTAACCTTTGTCCCCCCAAGTTTGTTTCTATGGCTTTCTGCGTTAGTAGAGATCTCCAAGTATTAATTTTCTTTCAAGACTTCTCTTTCCGGCATTAGATTTTCATTATGACTGTGAAGCCCCGATACCTTCAGGCTCTAGTAGATGACTTTTGATAGCTATGCAAGAAGTGTAATGGCTTCACTTCATTTTACGCAGGAGGAGGTTGTTAGGAAGACTCAGGCCTTTGACAAACTAAAAGCAGAAGCTGAAAGGTGCTTGCAACAAAGTGAGAGATTTAGCAATGAGAAAGTTGAGTTCGAGTCTTCTGTCTACTCGAAGGTTGTCGCCTCTTTTACGTATTTTGTTGCCTCCGCTACTATCTTTTGCTTCTTTTGTTGAATTAAAAAAGTTCGCTTTATGTTCCTTGTCTTATATGGTTTCTTACATGGCTAGAACTTACACGCGTATAAGCTGTAATGCTAATATTCATTGGGGCGGATATCATGTAGTTCATTTTGGTTTTAGATTGGTATTTTTTTTGTGACTGATAAATTTACATCTGAGTATCTGATACACTGTAGACTTATCGGTTGAAAAGGAGAGTTAAAGCGCACTTCGTCTTCTTCTAGGTATAGAGCTTCATCGGTTTTCCCCAAATTGAATTTAGATCCTAGTTAGGACGTTTTGATGATCTTCCGACTGTTTAAGATCTCTTGCTGTTGAGGCGTTGAGCTCGCAACAAGAAATTACAGTGTTAGGTAATTCTTTGTCATTTCTGTGGAAATCCTTTCCTGCATGCAGCTCTATTTCTGGCCAGGTCCTTGTCAAAGTTGGGGGGCTACAATACCCTTTCTCACTCCTTTTTAAGCTCTTTTCGTTTTCTTTTTCCTCCACTCCCATGCGTCAGCTTTGTATCTGCTAATCTGGTTTTGAACACCAGCATTTTGTAGCTTTCCATGATGTTGGCCATGAAAGTACAAGATTCAGCAGTCTTCTTGTATTTACCTTACTCTTTTGGCTGAATGGGCGGCTATGATCCAGCAATCACTCCTATAGTTTTTACCATGGCACGAAGCTAAAAAGAGCTTCTCGGCCTGGACAACCCTACCAACTTCAATTCAGAACTTGTGCTTCTGTTTATCAGGAAGTTGTAGTGCTTCTTCAAACAACACTTCTACAAAAGCTGAACGAGTCAACGAGGCCTATTACTCAGTAGTTATTATCTTTACTCTATTTTTCTTCGAAGCTTATTATTTTCCTAGATGTTAATTCGGAACATGAAATTTATACCTCTTTGTTGAGCTATTGTATATATGCTGTGTTTTTTTAGTTTGTGGCTATTTTAAACTCGAAGAAGGCCAAACTCAGAGACCTCAGGGACCGAATATCGAAGCTAGAAGCCACGGACAAAGCTGTAGAGGATGATGACGGTGATGATCAGTCGAGTGGTAAGACCGAGAGCTTCCATGAAGCAAGCGATGAGGAGAACATCAAGGAGGAAGCCCTGCAAGAAGAAACTGACGATACCGCCAGCGTCAAAGGTCGAAAGAAAGCACGCAGATAGCCCGCAAAGAAGAGCCCTGTATCAACAAAACCTCATTTCTGTACGTTACAAATTGTCACCAATTTTATCCATATAAAAGCTGAGCCTAGGTTGGTTTTGTTTGTAGTCCTTTCTCTTTTTCTTTGTTTTGCAAAGTTATTTGTTTAATCAAAAACCCCTACTGAAAGGTGGATTAGAGTCCTGAGGAACTAATTGTCTGTTTTGGAACAGCTCTCTCTCTGCTTAGACTATACATCTACATAAGCTTCATCAGTTTCTGATACATTGTAGTTTGTTTGCTAATACATTGGTAGGATGTATCTAAATTCAACATAAGTATAATCCTTTGCACTTTATGACTTTATAACAAATCAAGGGATGCATATCATATGTAAATTTTGATTGTCAAAGTTAATAGAGTGAGTTGTGAATTATTCTGATGCCAATTGATTACTTCATAATGTATTCTTTCTCTTAATTTTCTCTGCCCATTTCTGAATATTCGCTCTGTTTTTACAGTATAACTCAATCCGAAATTTCGGTATTTTAATTGTAGGCTGTTCTTTGATCAAACAATGGAGGAAAAACTGGTAGTGTAATTGGATGTGCATGAGCTACTGTAACCTGAAAAAGAGTTGCTTCTGGAGCACCTTATTCGCTCATTATATTAAGCCCCTTCTAAATCTGGCGTGAAATATGATGCTGAGATTTGAAATAAAAACTTTTGGATTGGAACCGATTTTTAAGATTCGGACGTACAATGAATCGTATGGTTTATCAAATTGTTTCCTCTTGAGTAGCTCCTCAATAACTCTGCTGCAAAACTCGGATTTATCATCTGCATTAGTTGACATAGCCTCAAAATTGTGAACTTAAAAAAAAAAAAAACCAACTCTGCTTCAAACAAAAGATTTTTTTTTTTTTGAGAAAAGGTAACTTGCTATCGCTTCATTCAAATGACCTTGAATTTAGTAATAGAGTGAGACAACAAACAGAATGAGACAACTTGGGTCTCGAAAAAAAAAAAAAAAAAAAAAAAAAAGTCCAGGAGCGGCAGGATTCCCAGAGCCTACAGAGCGTCTGCACTGCTTTCCACAACTGCCTCGAGTTAGTCCTTTTGTTTTCAAAGATTTTTCTATTCTGCTCGAGTCATATTGTCCACCACAACGCAACTATAGTTGCTCTTTCCCTCCTTACGGAACCCCTTAAGCGGCTGCTGCCTTCTCATAATTTAACTATCGAATTGCAGTTACGTAAGAATTGTTTGTTCTCCTTCTATTGTAGTAGATCTGGAGGGTCAGCGGGCCCCAAAGAAAGCTCCGTCCAGACAGTAGCTTCCACTACCACTTCGTCAGTAGGGCCACATTCATGCATCCTAGATCCAGGACGCCTAACCCACCCTCATTCTTACTTCAGCACACCTGCTTCCACTATACTAGACAATGTCCCTCTGATGCCGATGATCTCCCTTTCCAGAAAAAGACCCTCCCGAGGGCTTCCAATCGGTTGAGGACCTATTTCGACGCTCTGAAAACCGAAAGAAAATATAAGGGCAAACTAGTTAGAACCGAGTTCACCAAAACTAGCCTGCCACCTTGATATAGCAACTTCGCCTGCTATCCTTTGATCCGCTTCTCGAATTTGTTAATGATTGACCACTAGTCCTCTTTACAAACTTGTTCGTTCGAAAGCGGCAATCCCAAGTATCTAATCGGGAACTGTCCTAATTAATTTGCACCCGATTATCTCAGTAAGTTTCGCAACCCTACTCCCCCTTCCTCTAGATACATCAGTTTTGACTTACTTCTGTTTATCTTCAACTCTGATGCCCACTCAAAGAATTGCCACATAAATCGAAGATTACGTACTTCCCTTTCTTTTGTATGGCAGAAGAAGATGGTGTCATCCGCGTATTGAATTATAGCAACCTTACTCTCCAAGGAAGGGTCCACCCCACTGAACAGTTTGTTCTGAACCGCCCTCTCTGTCATTCTAGCAAGACCCTCCACAACAAGAAGAAAGAGAAGTGGGAATAAAGGATCACCCTACCTGAAGCCTCTTTTAGTTTTGATCTACTTTGTGGGGGTCCCGTTTACCAAGATTGCTATCTTAGAGTCAGATATATATTGCTCTATCCAGCCACACTATTTCTGATTGGCCCCTAACCAACCCAAAATTTTAAGGAGGAAGCCCCAATCCACCATATCGTAAGCCTTCTCGAAATCTATTTTTATATCAACCCACGCCATACCAACTTTGAAACCCCAATTAATGATTTCGCTAGCGGTAACGAAAGAGTCCAGAATCAATCTCCCTTTTAGAAAGGCCGCTTGTGTCGGTGAAATGACAGCCTCCAACACCATTTCCAATCTATTCGCGAGTACTTTGGATAGAATCTTCAGAATGTCATTAAGTAATGAATATCATTTCAAACAAAAGATTTTATAAGTCAAATTGGATGAAAATAATTGCGTTCCCATTATCTAATTAGCACGCACGTTTTAAATTTTTTAATTTTTAATAATCACAAAAGTTTTTATCTAGAAGAATAAAAAATCAACTTTATCGTTCAAAATATTTTATCGTCCCCAACAAGTTTTTGTTGTTACACACCGAACTTTGACTGGTCCAAAAGTCAACACTGACCAGTTAGCGCCAATTTGAACCACACCTTCGTAGTCAAACACGTGAAGGAAATAAGAGAAATAGGAATTTAAAACACGCGGGAACTGCGGGCCCCGGTGGCGGGAGCGCCATTTGACTATATCTCGATTGGGCCATTCATAAAATGAAACATTTGAAAGAAATTTTTCGCTTTCACACGAGAGGTAAGATTCTTTTTGCTCTTATAAATTTTTAAAATTGATGGATTTTTCTTGAGATTTGTTTTCTTTTGGGGGGGGGGTTGTGACCACCAGGTGTTCGACGATTTGCCCAAGTGAAATTTTTAGAGAGAATTAGTGGATTTGTGCGGAGTGGCTAAAAGAAAGAGATAATATGGAGACGAGGAACGAAGCGGATTTTATGTTCTTCTACGAAGTCGAGGTAATTGGGTGGCGTCGACTATGTCGGGAGCTCGAATTAATGTTGGTGGGAGGATAATGCTTAAGACTCAGACTACGGTGCGTATAACTCAGGAACTATAAGCATACTTTTTCTTTTTCTTACTTCATTTTTTTTTCTCCTCGAAACTGGAATAATCATACTACGGTTGTCTCAATAAATAATTTAGAGGCTGTTGAGGGAGGTGTGTTTTTTTGTAGTTGAAGGAGTGTTAGATTATATATATATATATATATATATATATATATATATATATATATATATATATATATATATATTCGTAGTGTAGAGATAGTTGCGTCTTGGTTGAAGAACGGCGAGTGAGAGGATGCTCTCTTAGGCCCAGTTTGGTTCGAATATAAATTTTCTTAGGTTCCGTTTGATTTGGGTATAAATTTAAGAGATATAAATTTTTTTATATTTGAAATAGCTTGCTATTCCGGAATAATTAAGTATAAAAGTTAAATTGCGTTTGGTTCAAAAATTAATATTTTTTGAAATAAAAAAAATTGTATTGAAAAAAAACGATAGATTTTTTTATCAAAATACCAACTTTGCCCTTACTATATATATATAAAAATTAATTTTAATTATTATAAATTAATTAAAATGATAATTTAATTATAAATAATAAATTATATCTTACCTAAACAAAATAATTTTTTATATTTTATAGTATATTTTAGTAAATAATAATTAGTAAACATAATTAATAAACAAAATATAAAATAATTTTTTATATTTTATAGTATATTTTAGTAAATAAAATTAGTAAATATAATTAGTAAATAGTATATTTTAATAAATATAGTCTCCGATTGAAAGATAAGCTAAAGAAAAAAAAAAATTACATATATTGTTCCTAGGTATAAATCTTATTCCAAGGGGGTGGAATAGAGCTTAACGGGTTATTTTGGGATAACCGGTTAAGCGGATGATATTTTAAACTTTTATCCATAGATTTTTTTTTTTCCTGTTGTTCGGCAAGGATTGAGGGATAAAAGCGGTTATTTCCCTTTTATCCCCCAACCAAACAGAGCCTTTGTCTTTTACGATGTATGATGAGGCTCGGCTCTGCTTGGCCTTATTCATTATTTTAGTGGATGTTCCTGCGATTTCATATGCTGAAGCAGGGGAGCTCCACTCGTTCGTGAAATATAGTAATGGAAACATAGACAGATTGATGCAGTTTACGGCATTCGTGTTTGCATTTGACGATAGCCTTGTCGAGGAAACAAAGATCACGGGTGTTTTAGCTGAAGGAAATTAAGTGAAGCATAGAGGCGGAAGAAAGCCAAATGGAGGCAGCTTTACGGAGACAAAGAAGAAGAAGAGCATGCAGAGTGCTGATAACAAAAGGAAGGCTCCCAAACGAAGACGCAGCACCGGTTTA
Organism: Tillandsia fasciculata; assembly: GCA_029168755.2. Taxonomy (NCBI): domain Eukaryota; kingdom Viridiplantae; phylum Streptophyta; class Magnoliopsida; order Poales; family Bromeliaceae; genus Tillandsia; species Tillandsia fasciculata. Next base: position 661,556 of record CM054947.1, on the reverse strand, counting down.
TGAAGGACAAAATGAGAGAAAGGAGAACTACTAGCCACTACTCAAATTCATGTAAGATATAAATCACACCTATATATATATATATATCTTACAAAGGTGCCTTGCACCCTGGTTAAGGTATCTTATGGCGACAAAAAGAAGGGAGATGACAAGAGGAAGAAGACAAATCTTTTAGTAGCTTGGGCAGATCACGTTGGTGCCCCCCCCCCGATTTCTTTTTGCTCTGAAGCTAGCGGGTCACCCTTTCCGTCCATCGGATCTTCCATTTCCCTCTCCTTCCCCCTGGTCTGTAAGGAGGGTAGAGTTAATAGAGGGGTTCCGAGTCTTGGGAGGAAGGCTGAACTTACTCTTGGGTCTGGGACTTCTCCTCGGAAGACTTATAAAGAGGCCCTTCTCACTTCTCTTCCTGTAATTGAACGACCCACCCAGCAACTGCATAAGCAGAGCACTCATTTTCTATCCCAACCCTTTATCTCTAGCTTCAACCAACTTAAACGTGAAGGAAGATGTTTTAGGTGCTTTGCAAAGGATCATCAGAGTAGGGATTGTAGAGACCCCATCAGGTGCATTGCGTGCAACAAGCCTGGTCATTTAGCTCGTAACTGTGGCGCCCGCCGAATACACACTTCCCTGAAGATGTAATTGGCCGTGGGTTTTCGTCCAGCAGCGCAGAAGGTCTTTGTTCCGTACTTCGAAGGCTACCACACTCGCGAACAGCAACGTCGGAATGCTGTCCTCGCAAACGTGGTTGGTGCAGCTCGGCTCGAGCACTTCCCGTAGGGTGTGATCGCGAGTGACCATGCCAACTGCTTTGGGGGCTTTTCTAATGATTTCCTTGTGGCTCGCCACTGGGAGAGGGACTTCGTATTGTTCCTGCCTATTTGGGTACGACCTGACGACCTTATCAACCGAGGGACGATCCGACTTGCTAATTGCAATCTGAGGTATTTCACTTGGAATCCCTACAGTGGGGCCCCCCAATCGGAGCTCACCTACAAAGCTTGGATTAAGATCAATAATCTCCCCTATGAGTGCTGGTCGGAGCCAAAGGTCGCTGCGCTCGTTAACGGATTTGGCCGCTACCTCAGGTCGGATGATACCAGTGTTAACCTTCTCGATCTGACGGGATTTAGATGTCAGATAGCAGTTGATGATCTCGCAGACATACCCGATTCCTTGGTGATCACTGTCACGCCTCGGTGTCGAAACTGCAACCCGGGCCCGCCAACAGATCTGCCGCCCATACGGGAAGCTCCGTATAGACGAAGCGACTAACCTGCAAAAGATCATGCTAACCACTATACAGATATCAGAACGAAAAAGTAAACTACTCTAATAAATATATACAACTCCAAATAGTATATGCCAGGTCCTCACAATACATAAGTCTTTCCAAAATAAAACTCTCAAAAGTAAAAAGTACAAGATACATCCCAGAATCACTGACAGTATTGGCACAACACCAAAAAGGGTACCTCTACTCTCTCGCTGGAGACTGTTAGGGATCTAGCTCGCGACTCCCTTACCTCGGTCAGAAGGATCAGCAACATGAACAGCAGGAACTGGAATAGGGGTCCCTGGAAAAGTCACCAACCATGGGTATGAGAACTACACTGACACGTAGTTCTCAGTGGGTACCGCCAACAAGCCCGACGGTCTGCCCACTAAGTTTACTAGATGCATAAAGTAACAAATGCAGTACTGAAAAGAAAATGGTTGGAAATAACTCTACACCTACAATACCTCTATCTAAATGCGCAAAGGGTGGTACAAATGGAACATGATGCATCTACTATCTCTAAAAAAAAAATACAATCAACCAATCTACACTGACTGCCACATAAGGTCCAGTCAAATCTGCGCCCACCTACTGCCATTACATCCACGGAGGACTGGACTTACGTAGGGTGTCCGTGACTGCCCAAAAAGGGCCCAGCCAGAAGGACTGCATCGACAAGTCACGATAGCAAAGTAACAGGCCTAACTCCTGAGCGGCACTCGAGGGGCGCGACCCCACCGAGGAAAGTATCCGCGCATCTCTGTCGAGCTCCAATGCAGCTCATGCAGGCTATAGTCTAAATCCACGATCAACAAGATCGACAGTAACCAACATCTCATCTCTCACTCACTGGCTGGAAATCCACACAGCCGGGACCCACCGTCGACTCAAAACGGCTCCCAGGACAAGTACTGATCTAAACACAGCTACCAGACTCCACTCGGCCCCCAGGCACGAATGTAACACATCCCATGAAAACCCGACCACTCGGCCCACTACCCGGGCGAGGAAATTCTAAGTCCAGGTGAAAGAATAAATATGTGGGAGTGTCTAAAGCATAAATAAACTATTCCAAATTAGAGTTCTCTACTAGTCTGGTTGACATGCATCATATGACAGGGTGCTAGGTCAATTTTCAATAATAGCATTTAATTTAACATAATTAGGAAGCAATAATCAACATGATCATAATAGCAACATAAGGAGCATCAACTCTCTCTCTCTCTCTGACATGCTTCATAACACATCTCACAATCATGCATGTTTACTACACAATAGAATTAATGAACCGCCCACCGGTTTTGAAGACGAAGCAACCCATCTGGAAGTGCGCGTCAATCCAAGGTTCAAATAGGCTGAAACTGAACGGGGATAATCCTCGGATTCCCACGATTCTAACGAGTCCAAAAATACCAGAAAACTTCTCCTGGGTACAAAGATACGGTCCAAACATCGCGGTAAGCAACATTTCCCACAATCACAACACTGCTGTAAAAATCAGTCCAGAAAATTCTTAAATACCACCTGCCAGATGATCTCCAAAAATTTCAATAAAAATACGATGGCAATCCTCGCGAAGCGTAGATGTCGATCGAGTCCTCACATGTCGAAATCCGATAACCGAGCGCGGAGATAAAAATCCGACAACCTCCGCTGTCCAGGAAAATCACCAGCAGAAAAGTGGTTCAAAGATGTCCCCAAAACCCCAATAAAAACTCAAAACTGGGAGGAGTGAAAAACACGAAAAATAGAGATGTACCTCTCATTAAACCGATGCCGCAAAAATCGTTCACAAATTCTTTCGGAGCAGCTCTGGGGACCTCGTGGACCGAAACGCGACGAAAAAGCCCACCGAAGAAAGAACGTCGCACTGCACCGAATCGCCGAAGACGTCGATGCCGCGGCCTCCAAAAATTCCTAAACTCCTCCAAGAGATGCAGCACAAGATGAAGAACAAGTTAGCTTAAGGGCTCTGTCACAGAGGAGTTCGGGAAAAAGAGCTAAAAGGCCCAAGAGAGTGGCCTATTTATAGGCCCACTAAAAAAAAAAACCAAAAAACCCACTTAATGGGCTTTTGGGCCCAATTTCCGGGCGCCTGAATCTTCCGGGCGCCTGAATCTTCCAGGCGCCCAAAATGCGCCCACGGGAGCCAAACGCGCAGCGCCCGAATCAACCTGGCCCCGACATGTGTCCCGAACAGCGGACAGTGTGTGCGGGGCCAGTGGATTCCCGCCACGTGGTCCGACCGGGGTGCGTAGGGTGGGTGGCGCCCGCCAATCATCGGGCGCCACGTGGCGCCCCGCGTACGGCGGCCACCTGCCCCCGCCTGCCCCCACTTGCCCCGCCTGCTCCTCCTGATGCGTGGACAGCGCGTTCCAAAGCCGGTCACTCATAGGCTGACACGTGGCCCGCCCCGGTCCATGCACCATCCCGATCGACTCTGTGGACCGCGCCTCGTGAGCCCGCGAATCCGAGACTACCACGTATCCCCCGCGCCCGGTCCATGCACCAGCACTTCTTCTCTGTGGACCGCGCCGTGTGCGCCAACCAATCAGCGGCTGCCACGTGGCATCCGACCGGTCCACGGCTTCCCCCATGCACCAAAATGCGCAGAAAACTTTCGGGTATCCGTTTTTGGGCATCCGGACTCAGAAAAATACGAGTAAATAGCCGATTTTCGACATTTTTTCGCGCTGAATTCAAATCCGGCCTCGAATTAGCCTGAAACCCTTTCTAAAATCCAACGAAAATAGCCGAAAGGCAGGCTCAATCCAGAAGCCTCACAGAGTCCGTCCAACGCGTCCATTTGAAGCGTTGCGGATCCGACACACCACTAATAGGTGTTCCACACCGTGGGTCATGGGAAAAGCTGCACGGGGATCGGGGCTACTACAATCACAATGGGGGGTATCATCGTTACCGTCTCTATTCGACTGGAGAGCTCGGCTCCATTCAGGGGCTCCATTCAGGGGCGACAACCGCGGTACCCCCTTTGCTGGTGGTGACCAACATGAAGGGGTCGACCAAACCGACCCTGTGGGCCGAGATCTGGCAAGAAGGGTTGCTAACCTTGGAGATCATTTCGGCGACAACGACTCTCGAGAGGGAGACGTCTTTGGTCAGGATGACACATGGAATTCCTCAGAGATTAGAGACAGAAGAAGATCTACCCCCCTGGAGCCTCTTTGCCGCTGCTGCCTCCCCTGGGCCCCAGGCGGCAACCACGACTGGTCCTCCGCCTTCCCCAACCTCAAGACACCTCTTGGACCGAATGGTTGTTCCAGCCCGCCGGTCAATAGGGCTCACAGTACATAAGGGATTGACTGCCAGTAGGCTGTTGCTGCTTCGAGGAAGTGAATTTCATCATTTGTTGACAAAATTTCAAACATCATACCTCTTTTGGGGGAGGTGAGGTATCACAGTAATGGTTTTTTTGGGGCCTTTCCCTCTAACAAGACGGGTGGAGCGGGGTTCGAGGAAGCTTGGAGGGTCCCTCCAGGCGGCTGCTCTGCGCCTCTTGCAGAGGTGATCGCTCGGGTCCTAGGGTGGATCGGGGTGGCGAATTTCTATTCGCTCGGTGGCTTGGGTAGGCCCCTGTTGGCTCGGACGTGTTCACTTTCTGAGTGGCTGGGTTGGGAGTCGGGCCCCTTGTTGGTTCCTGGGCTTCTGGATCGGTGGACTGAGTCGGGGCCTGACTCAATTAACTCCACTTTCGTTGGGCCTTCTTGCTGCAAGGGGAATTTAATCAGCTGGGCGAAGGGCCTCAGCCTCCGGGTCGATTCATCCTCGAGCCCAAACTTACCTCCTGAATTTGAGGGGCCTATGGTGTCCCTGATAGGTTCTTCAAAGAGGTCTATTCATGTGGCTTCGGTAGGCTCTGGTCCTATCTATCTTCAAATCTCATATTTTTCGAACTCGGGGTGGGGTCCTCTTCGTCGTCTGTCTCCCCGCCTCGTCGATTGGGATTTTTTGGTTGTCGCTATTTTGTTATCCTAATTTGTGGTGCTCTACTTATACTCCTTCCCGCGACGGCTCCTTTCCGCGACGCGCCCATCCCGCTGGAGTTACCACCCTTTGGTCCCGATGGAGATGAATCTAACCGTGGGAAGGCCTCGTCATGCGCGATTTTCACCCCGCTGGAGCTACCACCCGTTGGCCCCGAGGAAGATGAGCTTAACCTTGGGTTGGATTTTGGAGTTCGAAGTTTATGCATTGGTGCGCTGGCTGCCCCGAGCTCGATTTCCCCCATGGCCAGGAGGAGTCTGAGGTTAGCAAATGACTTGAATACTTCGGTGCTAGACCGGGCCGTGTCGCGCAAAGTAATCCTTACTGAAGGTGTCCCACGTGAATCCATCCCTAAGGTGGGCAAGGGGTCTAGGGGGAGGAGCTCAGGTGACTCGACGAATGGTGATCGAAAAATTAGGAGGATTATGGAAAAAAACTCTTGATGCGGGGTCTCTCTTAATACCGTCGAAGCGCGCAGCGTTAGCGAGTTTATGCGTGGCTCTGCTTAGTGGTTGGACTGGAAGTTGTGCTCGCTGGTTTAGTTGGTTCTAGTTATCTATGTTGCAAATTTGCAGTTGGAACGTTAGGGGTTTGAATGACTTCACTAAAAGAAGTCTAGTGAAATTTGTTGTTTCCTGTTTTAAGAGAACCATCCTGTGTTTCCAAGAATCTAAAGTTGAAGCTGTTTCCCATTCGTTTCTTTGCTCTTTTACAGGGCCTCATATCGACAAATGCCACTTCATTAAATCGATTGGGGCCTCAGGAGGGATCCTCACTTGCTGGAATTTTAAAGACTTTCGGTGTAGTGAAGTTCTTCACCGAAACTTCTCTCTTATCGTTCGTCTGCAGCATGCCACTAGCAATACACTGTTTTATCTCACGAACGTTTACGGTCCACCTTCGTGGGACGGGAAGGCTGCCTTCTGCGACGAGTAGTTGGAACTTATAGGGGTTTGTATTGGTCTGTGGGTTGTGTTCGGAGATTTCAATCTTACTCGGAGCCAATCGGAGAGATCATGAAACTCTTGGAGTACTAGAATTATGACCATGTTTAATGATCTTCTAAACGAGCTGGAACTCTTAGATTTACCCCTGACCAACTAATGCTTTACATAGTCTAATTTGCAGAGTCGCCCATCCTTAGCCAAGCTTGACCGTTTTCTGATTTCCATCGAGTAGGACCAAGGATTCCCCTTTTCTAAGGTTAGGGTGATGCCGAGGGTTACATTTGATCACTCCCCTATTGTTCTTTCGACTAAGGCTACCATTCCCCGTCACCTGTTCAGATTCGAGGAGGTTTGGTTGCGCAGGGAAGACTTCTGTTCTCTTTTGCTATTTTGGTGGAATGAATTGCCTCGCAAAAACTCGGGCGTGCTTATCTTCATCGCTAAACTTCGGCATTGCCGCCTTAGAATCAGGAAGTGGTCTTCCATTAATTTCTATAGTATTTTACATACCAAGAAGGCTCTGGCGGAGGAGATACAGAAACTAGACGTCGTGGAGGAATAGCGTCCGCTATCCCCATCGCAGACGGACAGCCGTAAGCAGCTTAAGGAACAGTTAGCGAAAGTGATCCTAGATGAGGAGTTACTCTGGAAGGCGCGAGCGGTTCAACAGTGGCTAAGAGAAGGAGACGGCAACACAAAATTCTTTCATGCTTGTGCAAATAGCAGAAGACGGGGAAATGCCATTAGTATGGTTAAGGATGGTGACACGAACATTTACGGTGAGGAGGCTAAAAAGGAATACTTCTATAATAACTTCAAACGAATCTTTGCGCCAGAAACTCTGGATTCTTTTTCGCTAGGAGACTGGAGCAACATTTTCAGCGATAAGCCTTTCCTCAACCCCGAACGTCTTACTTCTCCTTTCACGTTGGAGAAAGTTAAGAAGGCTATGTTTCAGCTTGGGGGGGGACAAAGCCCCGGGGCTGGATCGATTCAACCTGTGATTTTTTCAGAAATTTTGGGAGGTGGTCAAATTGGATCTCTTTATCATTTTTTAGGAGCTTTTTGACGGTTCGATGCATTCGGGCCAGCTGGACCATTCCTTCGTCTGTCTGGTTTTGAAAAAATATGGGGCTAATTCGGTAAATGAGTTCAGACCGATTAGCTTCATCAACGGGGCCCAAAAGATTATCTCTAAAGTGCTTGCAAATAGGCTTGAAGGTGTAATAAAGGATGTCATCTCTGACTCTCAAGCAGCCTTTTTGAAGGGACGATCGATCCTGAACTCTTTTGTTATTACTAGCGAGATAGTTAACTGGAGCTCGAAAGTCCGGGCAGATACTGTCGGGATCAAAACCGACTTTGAAAAAGCATATGACAGAGTGAGCTGGACCTTTTTGCGCAAGGTACTCATAGGGCTTGGAGCGGATGTCAAGTGGTGCGAGTGGATCGATCAATGCATCTCCAACAGCAAAATTGCTATCCTGGTCAATGGGTCCCCCACTAAATGGATTATACCCAAAAGAGGTTTGCGGCAGGGAGACCCTCTTTCGCCCTATCTTTACCTCCTGGTTGCTAAGGCTTTGGCGCGACTGGTGGGAAATGCGATCAAGAACGGTCTCTTCAGAGGGGTCGGGCCCAGCAACACATGTAAGGTAGCCTTAATTTAATATGCGGACGACTCAATCTTTTTCTGCGAGGCCAAACAATGACAAGTAAAAAACCTTCTTTTCGTGTGGACAACTTTTCGAGTGGGCTTCCGGCCTGAAGATTAACAAGATCAAGACTGAGCTATTCTACATGGGAAACAACATGCCGAAAGGTAATATATTGGCTTCACTCATTGGCTGTAAACTCGGCTCCCTCCCGATACGGTATCTCGGGCTGCCACTGTCGAATAGCGCCTTCTTAAATCTCATTGGTGGTCTATCATTAATAAGGTGGAAAAGCGTATAGAGGGGTGGCAAGCTAAACTTCTGTCGCAAGGCGGTCGCCTAATTCTTATGAATTCAGTTCTCACGAACCTGTCTCTGTACTTCTTCTCCATTTTCAAAGCGCCAAAATAGGTCATCAAGCGTATCGATGGCCTTCTTTTGGAAAAGGGGGTCTGCCGTGCTTGGGGGACAATGTCTAGTTTATTGGAAGACTGTATGCCGAAGTAGGAAGGACGGGGGGGTGGGGGGGGCTTGGAATCTTGGATCTACAAGCTATGAACTTGGCTCTTCTAGCCAAATGGTGGTGGCATTTTTTCTCGGATAGGTTCTTCCAATGGGGAGGCGTCATCGAATGCTTATACTACTCCCGTCGGCTGCCCCTTAGAGAGGGGGTTTCGTTCAGACCCTCCTCTCAGTGGTGGCAGAGTGTTCTTTGGACTAGGGAGACCTTTAGGTGCGGTTTGTCCTTCCAGATCGGAGACGGTCGGTCCGTTAGTTTCTGGTCAGATCAGTGGACGGGTGTGGCGACCTTGTCTACAAGCTTCCCGAATATCTCTAATGCTGTGACGAATAAAAGATATAGAGTAGCGGATTGTGTCGGCTGGTACGGATGGAAGTGGGACAAGATTCTGAGAGGGTTTCTTTCTTCCACGCAACAGGATCAGGAGGAGAGCAAGGATATCCATACGCTGCTTCACAACATTTCTTTACACAACCGAAGAGACGAAGTTAGATGGAGATGAGATTTGTCGGATCATTTCTCGGTTAAATCCTTGTACAGTTTCTTACTGGACTGAGGAGTTAAAGACAGGAGATTCTTGTAGCTATGGAGGATTAAAACCCCCCTCAAAGTCAAGATCTTTGGTTGGTTACTACCGAAGCAAAGGGTGTTAACGATGGACAACCTGTTGAGAAGAGGCTGGTCAGGTGAAAATATCTGTGTTCTTTGTCTGTCGGAACCTGAGACGACCGATCATCTATTTGTGAACTGCGAGTTTACCATAACACTACTGAAGGGTGTCCTCCCTAATAAGAGAGCCTTGGACAACTGCGACTCGGTAGGGCTGCTTTGGGAGGGGAGCAGCGATAAGAGGGGGGCCTTAGGTCGGCGGGAGCTTGTCTATATCATCTCCGTGTGGTGGGCGATTTGGCGTGAGCGTAATTGTCGAATTTTTGAGAAAAAAAAAAAGTGGCCCGGCACGTTGCACCTTCTGACTAAAATTCGCACTTGCTATAGCCTCTGGCTCTCGTTTTGTTGATTTTATTTTATTTTATTTTCTAGAAGCCTGGTTACTTCGTCTTTGTAGCCTAATTCAAATCTTCTTTTGAATGAAGCGATAGTATTCTACCTTCCCCTCAAAAAAAATATTTTTTAATTACTTTTAGATCATATTTTTTTAGTAATCTAGGTAGCTCTAGAATTCAGATTAGACCAGCATACTATTTTCCAAAAAAAGGCAAGAAAAGTCACTTCCTACTGGACTCTTACAAGTAGGTGCTTGGCATTATCCAAATTTGTCAAACTCTTATTAATTTCTTATAGAAAATTTTCTTCTTTGGCACATATTGAATCTTTAAATCTCTTCTAAAACTTATCTGAAAACTGCTGCTTTTCGCAATGACCGGCGAATTATAGAAGATCCACAAGAACCAAAGTATGCTTTATGAAATCAGTAAGTAGTGCCTAATTATTCACATATTGCAATTCACAAGTTAATTTAAAAGATTGAAATTTGATAGAGAGTTTACCTCGTTGGTATTTGAAAATTTACGCAAATTAATCTAATTGCCTCGTAGCATGGGCAGTAGCAAGGGCCTGATATGTCCATGAGAAAAAAAGTTTTGACCTCTTCTGTGTGATGATCAATTTTACTTTTATTTTATGTTTGTTCTACTAGAGAGGAATTAAAGGGAAGGTCCCGTGAGAGGAAACATAATACTATTACTAAGTTTTATTCTATCACATGTGAATAATTATTATACAGATCTGGTGCAACAGTAACATGTGATGGGACGTGCCCACCATAATTGTTACTCACACTCCATTTCCATGTAATTAATTCTCCTTCTATTATTTTCCACATGTCGAAAACCATTAGAGAAAAAAAAAAGTTATTCTTAGTATTAATTAGAATACGTTCTTATAACTCTTATGTCACCCCCGTGTTGTCAAAGTCCCCGGGTTATATTATTCTCTGTGTTAAGACGACTTATTCTCCTCCGCTGGAATAACTTATTCTTAACCTTAACTTGCGTGGAAGCTTCCCCGTGCCCGCAGATTTATTGGCCCACTGAACGAACGGTCCAGATCCATTGACCTGTCACAGATGGACGATTCTGATTGACCCATGGTCCATTTAATCGTGAGGAGATATTAGAGTCCATAGGGGAACAAAAGGCCATTACTTTCACGTGTGTTTTATAAGACCCAAAAATTGACCGTTCAAGGTCTAAATAATCTCTCCGCCCAAATTCAAATCCTAATTTGACCACGTGGTTTAAAAACTAACAACAGTGGACACATCTATATAAAAATGTAAGAAGCTATGCAACTCAACTCCCATTCCAGGGGAAGAGAGAGAGAGAGTGAGAGAGTGAGAGAGAGAGAGAGAGAAAGATGTTAATGGATCCCTTCTATTCTTTCCAAGATGAGTTATTGTTCCATGGAGAAATGCCCCTGTGGGCCTTGTCTCCGGAAGTTGGAGCGCAATTCAATCACAATCTCATCGGCGAGGGTTTGGACCCGCAACCTGTCAAGCGGAGCGCGTTTGAGAAGTATGCAAGGAGGCCCGAGCTCGGGTGGATAACCGAGTGCTTGAATTCGAAACCGGGTAGCGGTAGCGGCAGTAGTAGTAGTAGTGGTAGGAACATCCACAGGAGAGTGATTGAGCTGCTGCGGATGATGACGAAAGGTAAAGAGAAGAGTATGGGAGTGGAGTGGAGCCGCGGGTTCCGACACATGATGAGGGAGAGGCAGCGGAGGGAGAAGTTGAGTCAGAGCTACGCCGACTTACACTCTATACTTTCGACGAGATCAAAGGTTGGATTTGTTCTTCTTCTTTTTTTGAGTTTACTTAATTGGATTTATGGCTTTAGGGTACTTAATTATAAAATTTAAAGAGAAGAATTAGTGAATTAGGGGATAAAAATGGGAAATTGGAGTGAGCTCTTATGAAGCAACCTTTTTGTTTGAAAAGTTGCAAGTGTGTTAAAGTTTAAGTTAAGTTCAAGATAATGAGGCTCTGTCTAAAGAAAATTGGGGTCTTACATTTCAGATCACTTTTTTTAACCAAATATGCATTAAATTGTAGTCACAAGCTCGGCATTTGCAATGTGTACATGTGACACCTCCAATAGTCCCATATCGGATATAGATGGAATTATGATTGAATTTATATGAGGCATGGACACTAGTAATAATAACTAGACTTAAGCATTTTGAGTTATGGTTTGGGTCCAACGAGTTATTATTGCTAGTGGGCCGGGTCGCTATATTTGGTTTCACATCGCCTGGTGATCTTGGGCTGTTGTGTGTGTGTTTGGACTGACGAGGACGTCAGGCCTAAACGAGGAGAGTCTGTGACGGAGTCTGTGACGCCCCCAATAGTCCCACATCGGATGTGGATGAAATTGTGATTAGGTTTATATGAGACATGGACACTAGTAATAATAACTGTGCTTAAGTATACAGCAAGGTCGAGAAGTTTCAAATTAGCCAAAAAATCTAGCTAGGTGGTTCGATCTACTAATATTACAAAAGTAGTGCATTTGGCCACAACATGACTCCAACAAGGCTAACATAATCAAATCATTCACCCAGTTAATAATATCCAATCTAAGCTTTGATTTTACTAAAAAAAAAAAGTGTTTTTAACTTGTCACAGAGCGATAAGAACTCCATCGTCCAATCCGCTGGTTTATACATTCGTGAGCTCAAAGGAGTGTGGGAAGAGCTCCAAAGGCGCAACGAGGAGCTCAAGGCGAGGATAGTAGGAGATGATGCAAAAGTAGAAGGGGTAAAGGTGAAATTCGAGGTGGCGAATCCATCATCAACTATTGACTCGATGATCGAAGCTCTTAGATGCTTGAAAAAGATGGATGTAAAGGCCCGAGCTATCCGGTCTAATTTCTCTGGCTATGTTTTGTCGACGGTCATGAGTATCGAAACAGAGGTGCGTATTGATAGCACTTCCTCAATGAAAATTTTACATTCAAAACTACCGTGCGGATTATATCATCAAATACGAAAAAGAAAGTTTCGAAGAGAATTATTCGTATTTGATATTGAAAAATCCTGCACTTTACCCTCTCTATACAACAGAAGGGATTAAAGTGCTGCAAATCGTGACACGTAAAATATGATTGTTTCAATTTTATTAGAGAATTTATCTGAGTTTTCGTATAATTTTTGTGCGTAGATGCCGGTTTCGGAGGTGGAAAAAACAATAGAGAGAGCTGTAGCTAATGCAGAGACTAACAGGAGCCAATTCCCCTTACCTGGGAGCAGGGGATGGGCACTCCATTCTCATGTGGATAACATGACCTAAATTTTTTACCCCTTTTTTTTTTTTTTTTTGCAATCTCCACGTTTACATCAATTTTATTATTCTGTAATTCTTTCTATTTTTTTCTCTTCTTTTCTTCATTTTGGCCAGTAATGATTTTCACATGTCTCTTTTATGTTACCTTCCTAGAAGGTAGCTAATAATCAGATTATTATCATTGGCCACAAATTTTCCTGGTTGACTCTTGGGGCCATGTATGATGTATCCTTGTTCTGAGCACGTGGGTTTAACTTGCTTGCTAAAATATTTGTTTGTAAAGTCAAATTACGGATTAAATAGCATGATCTTAATGAATCTTTTTTTTCCTTTTTTTTATCTCCCAAGTAAAAATTAAAGTTGCACTCATCATAACTGACATGCGACTCATTGACTGATCTACTGATTCTGGGAATGACTGAAATTTCATAGAAAATTGGATGCACCACTTATTGTTGATATCGGTTTGAAATTTTAAATTCGAATTTATGTGTGACGGATATTTTAGAATTAATAATTAAATTTAAATATTTTAAATCGATAGTGTAGGGCTGAATGAGTTATTAGTACTAATAGATCGGATCGTTAGAGTTAGTATCAAAGCCAATATTACTGGCTGAAAGTGTGAGGTAGATTTTATATCGCCTAATAAATTTTGAGCCATCTCTGTAATTGCGGTCGGGTTATCGAAGATATTATGGTCTAAACTGAAGGAATAAGTGATGTTTGATAGTTCTGCATCGGATTTCCCACATCGCCTGAGAAATCTTGAAATATATGTATGATTAGAGCCGGATTAACGACGATATTAAGGTCTAAACAAGAGGAGTATGTGACATTCATTGTAACGCTTTAATAGTCCCACATTGAATGTAAAAAGGTTCTGATTAGATATATGAGACACGCTAGTAATGATAACTGGATTTAAATATTTTGGATCGGTGGTTTGGCCCAACTAGTTATTATTGCTAGAGGGTCGGATCGTCAAAAATGGCATTAGAGACGAATACCGGCCGCTTCTAATCTGTATGTGATCTAGTTTGAAAGAAGTTCCCATATCCTCTAAGTTTGAAAGAAGTTCCCATATCCTCTAAAATCTTACATCGTTTCTGATCTGTCTGTGATCTAGTTTGAAAGAAGTTCCCACATCGATTCTGATCTGTCTGCGAATAGGAAAGGAGTTTCGATTGGATAAATGAGGCCACACACGCTAGTAATAATAACAGAAAAGGAGTTTCGATTGGATAAATGAGGCCACACACGCTAGTAATAATAACAGACCTTAAGCATTTTGGGCCGGTGGCCCAACAAGTTATTATTGCTAAGGGGTCAGATCGTCACAAATGGTATCAGAGACGAATACCAAAACCACCTCTTGAATCCGCAGGAGCCACCTCTAGAATCTCACATCGCATGATAATTCTGATATGTCTGTCTGTGATCTGGTTTGGACCCGACGAGAACGTCAGGGTCTAAATGGGGGGACCCGACAATAATGTCAAGATCTAAACGATGGGAGTCTATAACATCCCAATAGTCCTACATAGAATAGGAAAGGGGTTTTGATTGGATATATGAGGCCACACATACTAGTAATAATAACTGGGCTTAAGCATTTTGGGCCGGTAGTTTGGGCCCAATGAGTTATTATTGCCAGCGGGTCGGGTCAGGTCATCACAAATGGTATCAGAGACGAATACCAAAGCCACCTCTTGAGTCTGCATGAGCCACCTATAGAATCTCGCATCGCCTGATAATTCTGATATGTCTGTATGTGATCTTGTTTGGACCCGACGAGGACGTCATGGTCTAAATGGGGGAGTCTGTAACACCATAATAGTCCCACATCGAATGAAAAATGGGGTTCTTATTGGATATATGAGGTCGCACACGCTAGTAATAATAATCGGATTTAAGCATTTTGGGCCGGTGTCCTAACGAGTTATTATTGCTAGCGGGGCGGATCGTCACAAATGGTATTAGTGACAAATACCTCTTGAATCCGCATGAGCCACCTCTAAAATCTCACAAATATAAAAGGGGTTCTTAGGGTTCTTATTGGATATATAAGGTCATACACGCTAATAATAATAATAGGGTTTAAGCATTTTGGGCCGGTGGCCCAACGAGTTATTATTGCTAGAGGGGCGGATCATCACAAATGGTATCAGAGACGGATACCAAAGCTACCTCTTGAATCCGCATGAGCCATCTCTAGAATCCCACATCGCTTGATAATTTTGATATGTCTGTTTGTGATTTGGTTTGGACCCGATGAGGACGTAAGGGTCGAAACGGGAGGACCCGACGATAATGTTAAGGTTTAAACGAAGGGAGTCTGTAATATCCCAATAGTCCTACATCGAATGGGAAAGAAATTCTGATTGGATATATGATGCCACACACGCTAGTAATAATAACCGGGCTTAAACATTTTGGGCCAGTGGTTTGGGCCCAACGAGTTATTATTGCTAGTAGATCGGATCGTCACAAATAGTATCAGAGACGAATACCAGCCGGAAGTGTGTGAGAGCTAAGTGTTATGCAAGGTAAAGTACACCACGGAAGTGTGTGTGAGGTAAGTGTTATGTGAGGTAAAGTACACCACGGAAGTATGTGAGATCTAAGTGTTATGCGAGGTAAAGTACACCACGGAAGTGTGTGAGAGCTAAGTGTTATGCGAGGCAAAGTGTTATACCATGGATTTGGTGGGAGCCACTGTTATGCGGAACAAAGTGATACACCACGGGTTTGGTGAGAGCCATTTCTAGAATCTCATATCATCTGGTAATTCTGATATGTTATGCGTTTTTGATTTGATTTGGATCTGACGAGGACATCATGGTCTAACATTTTGGACGTAAGCATTTTGGGATGTGGTTTGGGCCCAACGAGTTATTATTACTAGCCAGTCAGGTCGTTACAAATGGTATTAGAGACGAATACCAGTCGGAAGTGTGAGAGCTAACTGCTATGCGAAGCAAAATTCTACACTACGAGTTTGGTAGGAGCCACTTCTAAAATCTCACATCGCCTGGTAATTCTGTGATCTGGTTTGGATTCGACGAGAACGTCAGGATGTAAACGGGGAAAGTCAATAGTCTCATATCAAATGTGAAAAGAGTTATGATTGAATATATGAAACTACAGATACTAATAATAATAACCGGGCTTAAGTATTTTGGACCGGTAGTTTGAGCCCAACGAGCTATTATTGATAGCGTGTCGGATCGCTACACTAATAATTTCATATAAGATAATTTGAGAGAGTCGGGTTTTATATGTGACGGACATACTAGGCATTTTGATTCAGTGGTCTAGAGTCCAACGAGTTATAGTATAAATAAGTAAAATTGTTACACCAAATTCGGATGGACCCACTCTATTAAGAATATGTGAGTGTTAGCGCGCGCATCTTGGCTGGCTCAACCAAAAGATTAGATCTCATTTTGGTGACATCACGTGGAGTTTGGTGACATCAGGTGGAACTAGCCACTAAGCCAAATATAGATCATTTTGTTCGTGTTTATATTTAAGTGCCTACCTTGTACAACGGTTTCGATCTCAGTAGACCCAATCAAATAGCTTAATCTGATCAAGTGCCATGCATCCATAACAATAGTTACATTCTATTTTAAATGTGGACATTTTAACAGTGGCAATATGGCTGTGCAGATATGTCTTTATTTATAGTTAAACAGTCTCATTAGTGATTATGACAACACAAGACTATGTTTTGTTGATGTGACCTAATTCGTACATGAACTTTCACACCGCAATAGCTTTCTGGGTAAGCACTATGGTTTTTAAGTCTTTGCTGTGACCAATGAAGCATCCTATCTACAATCACACCTTTATTTATGGAAGTTGCGAGGTAAAGTCCATCATTGTCCTTTACCCTCAAAAAATCTCCCCACATTTTCCAACATAGGGAAATGCTTTGAATTTCATTTACATAATAATACTCTTTATAAAGACTCTCTAAATTATATGTGCAAAAGTATCAACAGATAAAAAAAAAAAAAAAAAAAAGAGAGCACTTAATAATACTCTCTATAAAGAGATACTAAAATCATGGTTTCATCTTAAAAATAGTTATCAATTGGAATATATATTTTAACTTTGTAACCAACTATCTAGCATAGTTAGTTAAGGAGCTCGATGACCATATATAAAATTTTAAATTCAAAATCTAGTTATTTTATATTTTTAATTAAATTTGTTTCTAAATAATAAATGAAACGAAAGGCTGACTACCTAATTATTCTCTCTTTCTTTTTATTTAATTTTTTTTTTTTTTTTATAATAGGTGCATAAATTTGTTACACATAAATATTTAAAAAAAATAATAAGTTTTTGTGGGATATATTTATCCGTACAGTACATATTTTGGACAAAATTCAAATACTATTCTGCTACTGCAAGCGTCCAATTACTTATTAGTGTGGGCATATGAAAACTAAGACTCAAAAAGAAAATTTTCTACAACTTGACTAGAAATTTTTATTGGTAGAATTAAAAAATGGAAACAATGACAATGTTGCTATCTTTATCAGATTATTCCTAAGGGCCCGTTTGGTAACGAATTAAGACAAAACTAGCTAATCCAGGAATAAGTATAAAATACGAAATTAGTGTAAAAAGGCGTTTGGGATGGTTCCAGGAACAAGAGATTTTGTATTTTGTATGATAATAAGGAATAAAATGAATAAAGAGTATTAAGAGTATTAGTTAAGATAAATTATTTTTTTACCCTCAACTTTATTATGTAATAATGAAGTGAAAGAGGATGTCTCGGTAGACGTGAAAAGGTATTTAAGGAAAAAGTAAGAGGGCGGTTGGGAAGAGTGAGAACAGTAATTTCAGCTTATTCTAATTATACTGGAACAAGTTATACCGATTGATTCCAGATGCGTTTGGTAGAATAAAGGAGATATCTTCCTTATTTCTTGTTCTAGCCCCGTACCAAACGGCCCCTAATAAGGATCTTAAGTCGAGATTAAGTCGTTGATTCATGTATTAAAACTAAGTATAAATGGGCCAACCTGCTAGTGCTTAATGCGCTGGTTCTCAAAATCTTAGCATGATATATTTTCAAAGTTAAAGTATAAACGGCTAATTTTTATTGGTCGAACGCTGGAATAGAAGAGATTGTATTAAAGAGATGTAGGTGATGAGGAACCATTTATGGCAATGACAATGATGATATCTGTAGCAGATTATTATTCGCGAGGCCTTTTAAAATATATAGAATATGTGAGTGATTAATGTATTATATAAAAAATAAGGTAGTGCTCAATGGGTCACACTAGCTCATATCTAGATGGTGTTGCGAACTAGTAGTGCTCAATGCGTTGGTTCTCATAATCTTAGCATGATATATTTTAAAATAATAAAGAAAATCCTATCCAATTATTCTCTTCCTTTACTGAGTGAAAGCCATCATTAAAAGGTTTTGAGGTGGGCCTTGTAAGTTTATGACTTTAGTATTAGTTTGTTTGCTTAGGCACGAGACAACAAAGCACCAATCATGAGCCATGTATGCCCCCACTTGGCCCACATCGATCCCAATCTCCAGTCCCAAATGGGCCTCACCATTTGGCACCACATTACTTCAGGTTCCTCTTCCTTGAGAGTGATGGTCTTCCTCACAAGTTTAAGGTAGGGATGCTGTTAGTTGTGACTCAAAATTAGAATCGTTTCGATATTATGATTCAGGTTCGCCGACAGCTTCGCGGTGCGACTTCAAAATTTTGTGGATGTCTGTGGTGGGCTTCGGGCCTCCCGCGGTACGGATCCGATCCGCCAAGGAAAAACCCTAATTTTTTTCTTTTGTTTGCCTTAGAGAGATCGAGCGATTGTACAGAATAGAACTCTTGTATTCCCTCTTTTCTACATAGTGAAATCTCTCCTTTTTCGCCCGTGATTTTTTTTTCCTGCAAAGGATTTTTCACGTAAATCTGTGTGTTATTTTTCTGTCGTGCATTTTGGATTTACTTCTTTGTCGTGATCGCCAATTGATTTTGTTTAGTTTGTGTGCTCGTTGCTAACAGATGCTAATGGATCCGGGTCGGTGAAGGACCCCGTCTTGACCGATTCGTTCGTTCGAAATGGGACGGTAACGAATTTGGTCGTATTTTTGATCCGTAAAAAGTCTATCAAAAATTCGCTCTCAATCAGACCCGTCCTCAATCTCAATGGGTGGGAGAGATCCATCCTTGCATCCCTAGAGAGCCTAATAAGCACTTTGTTGTTCTCCATACGGAATAGTTCTATTTAATAAAATAATATTTAAATAATAATAATAATAAAAAATATCGTATCAAAATATGTGGACATGCCCTGATTAATTGACGCTTTCGGTGCCTCTTGAACTGTCCTCATGTGCCAGCAGTACCTAATAGCACGTGTTATGCGTGCGGATCCACGCACACCACATGTGGTTATCAAAATACCTAATGGATTATTAGCTTAAAATTTTAATAATTCATATTTAAAATTTAAAATTTTAATTATTTTATATTTTTAATTATATTTATTTCTGAAATAAATAAATAAAATGAATAACTTTCACTTTAAATCAATGAACTTTAATAAGAAACCTGCAAACAATTATATAAGATCGGGCAATATCAGCTCACTATCTTAAGCCGCCAAAAGCAATTACGAAGAGAGGAGGCATTGAAAATTTCAATTTATATTTAAATTTTTAAATTTTGAACTTCGAATTAAACTCAATTTGAATTTTATTTCAGATTTTAGATTCAAATTTAAAAACTGGAACTCAAAAATAAAAAAGAAAGAAAAAATTTCTAGTATATGAGGAGAACTGCTTTGCAAACTAGTCCGGAACCCAATTTCCGGGTCTCGTCCCAAGTCCCGAATCCAAGTCCCCGAGTCGAGTCCGAGTCCGAAACCCGAGTCCCAGATCGGGTCGGATTCAACCCGGTACGGGGGGCGTGGACCCCACCAGTCAAAAAAAAAAAAAAAAAGAACAGCTGGCACGGTGGGACCCACGCGAACGCCGAAGCGGCAAGCGAGAGGCTGCTCTCTGACCTCGACTTCCACGTGTCGCCTCCTCATTAGCTTGAGCCTGCAACGGCTACTGCTACGGCTACGTATGCGTGAGCGTTACACTGTTACACCGAACGAGGTGGCCGTGGGCCCCGCCCCCACCCCCACTCTGAAGAGTCTGAACGCGCAACTTTGACAAACCGCTAAAGAGAAAAAGTTAAATTAAGAAAAGTCGAAGCTGGGGACGGGAGTGGGACCCACCCCCCAACACACACAAAAAAAAAACAAATTAACTAATTTACGTAAAAAAATAAAAAATAAAAAAATTCAAAAAAGAGAATCGGAGAATTACGAGGTCGTCGCGTGGGCCCCACCGTCGAGCTGCGTGACAGCGACAGTAGCTTAATCTCCGTTCAGATCGCATCACCTCATCCTGATTAAACAATCAACGGCCGAGATTCCCTGTTGAAAGTACAGAGCCCTATTGTACTATGTCTGAAGGGAAAGAAAATTGCACGAAGACTCCTTCACTATACACTATTTTGAAACGTCCATCCCAACTTTTTTTTTTTATTTATTTTTTATCACTTAATAAAAAAATATAAAATTAAAATAATTAGCAGATAGTAAATACCAGAACAATGATATTTGACATAGTTTTTAAACTTGGAGAAGCATAACAATTTAAATAAAAAGAATTTATAGAGATTAAGATGTGTTAATTTAAAAAAAAAGAAAAAGAAAAAGAAAAAGGAGGGTACAGTTGAGGGGCCATTATGACAGTTTTCTTTAGTGGAGGGCTCTCAGTATACTTTTTCTATCTCTTGTTCATTTCTCAACTAGGACGTCTCCCGAATCTAATATTTAATAAGTCTACGCTTTCCTTTTTCTTCTGCTTCATTTTTAGTATTTTATGATAGTAACTATTGATAAATTTTTATATATTATAAGGTAGCGAAACGAAAAAAAAAAAAAAAAAAAAAAAACGGTAAAGGAAATATTTGTAATTTTTTAGTTCGTTGTTTAAGTGCTCTCTTTCACTCTTCGATCTCAGCGGCTTCTGCAGGAGTTCTTGGGAGAAGCCTAAGTCTAGGGTTTCCAAAGGTTGGTGTATTATTTTGAGCTCTCTCTTCTCTCCTTGTTGTTGTTTTTGTTGTTGTTGTTATTGTGAAATCAATCCTCTTTTTTTTGGGGGGTTTGGATTCTGGGTTATAATCTTAATTTTATCATCTTAACATGTTATTTTATATTTTTTTGGTTATTCAATTCTTAGCTTGGGGGGTCATGATTTTTTGGGGATTCAAAATATTTTATTTGTAATACTTGTTGCTTTTCAGTAAAGAGTATATATGGAAACAACTCTTTATTTAAGATCATGATTTGGACTTGCTCTTTACTGATCGAACCAGGTTAGTTTTAGGAGTTTTAATTCTCAGTTCTTCTTCTATTAGCTGTGTTGAGATGGAAGAGTTGGAAGAAGCCACGAGGGCTGCAGTTGAGAGAAGCCACAGAGTGCTGAACCTGCTCTCCCAATCCCAGGACCAGCTCCTCATCCCCCACAGAAATCTAAAAGCAGAAACAGAGGAAGCAGTTTCCAAGTTCAGAAGAGTTGCTTCCATGCTTGGTAATGATGGTGTGGGTCATGCAAGGGTTAGGAGGTTGAAGAAGCCTTTCCCCTCTTTCAAGGTTAACTATATGCACTTGTTGGAGAGATCCATACTATCTAGACCAATCCCCACTCCCATGCCTCTGCAGCTTCTTCCTAGAAATTGTGTGGAAAATCCAAACCCAGTAAAAGAGCAGCTTATTCCTGCTGCAGCAAAGTTCCCTCCTCAAAGGATGTATTTGGAGAACCCGGTATTGGAAATGGCTCCTCCTGTTGCCCACCACCTCCATTTGAATCAGATGTTTCACCTTGAGCAGCAGAAGAGATTACAGAGTGAAATGCTAAGGAAGAGCAATAGCGGCATGAGCATCAAGTTCGAGAGCTCCAATTGCACGGCGGCAACTGCCGCTGCGTCGTCTTCAAAGTCCTCCTTCTTGTCGTCGTTGAGTATGGACGGAAGCATCGCGAGCTTGGACAGGAAGCCGTTTCAGACGCGGCCGTTTCAGCTTATCAGCGGGTCGCAGTCGTCCAATACGATGGATATGCACTTGCCTCCGAAAAGGAGGTGCCTCGGAAAAGGGCAAGATGGGAGCGGGAGATGCGCGAGCGGGGCCAAGTGTCATTGCTCGAAGAAGAGGTTTGGTTCTTGATACAAGACTTTCTTGTACTATGTTGGGTTGAAATTTGTTAGTTTTGTTTGTGAATTAAAAGGTTGAATTTGTTTTATTTCGTAGGAAGCTGAGAGTGAGGAGATCTATTAAGGTTCCTGCTATTAGCAACAAGCTTGCTGATATACCCGCCGATGAGTACTCGTGGAGGAAATACGGGCAGAAGCCGATTAAGGGTTCTCCACATCCGAGGTATAAGAAACCGATTCTATGCATCTTAATCTATATTTCTTTTGCATTTAAAAGAATTTGACATAATAGAATTGCATAAGTTTGAAACTTTTCACTCTCTTGTGATTGCTTTGTTATCATGCTTTACTGATATAGGGTTGAGTAAACGAAGATATTAAGGTAATTTTCCTTGAACATTTCTGTAAGTAGTAGTATTTTTACAGTAAGTTTGTCGATGATCTTCTTTTGTTTTAATCTGACGATATTGTTAAGTAGTAGTATTAGCAAAGCCGAGTATCAACGTCGCTGCTTTTTGCATGCAATAAGGCCTTTCTTTTCTCCTTTTATACATATAATGCCCCATTCTTTTTGTGGACAGCGATAGAAACTTATTTTGTTTGTTTGTTTTACTAATATGTTCTCAGAAACTGAAGAAGATCTGATCATGACATAAATTCTTGTGCTCTTTTTCTCTTTTTGATAAAATAAAGATTTTACCTTCAAAGTTTTGAGTCTCTGAGAAAGAACATATTTCAGGGGATACTACAAATGTAGCAGTGTGAGAGGATGCCCTGCGAGAAAGCATGTGGAGAGGTGTGTGGACGAGCCCTCG
Organism: Tillandsia fasciculata; assembly: GCA_029168755.2. NCBI lineage: Eukaryota > Viridiplantae > Streptophyta > Magnoliopsida > Poales > Bromeliaceae > Tillandsia > Tillandsia fasciculata. The sequence continues at coordinate 638,778 of CM054947.1, read as the reverse complement.
ATGCTAATTGTTACTTACGAAGGCGAGCACAACCATGGAAAATTACTCAATCAGCCTGCCTAAATCTCTATATTTGGATTCACCTCGACTTAATTCTCGAAGCCTCGGATTTGAGTTTTGTTTGTAAATAATCTGCTATGGTTGAGAAATACCGGGTTGGTTTCGTAGCTTTCTTTCTTAGCTATCATAAAAATTGGAGAAAAAGAAGAGCATCGCAAGTCGATGATGCCACTGTGTAGGAGTAGGAACTTCATTAACTTTATCAAATTGGGTTTAGATTTGACTTAATTAGTTAGAGGAGCATCTTATAGAGAGGTAGACTGCTGCTGACTGAAACAATGCTTGTTGTAAAACTAGCAAATGAATGAATGGTTGTAATCTTGATTCGAATGTCATTTTAACTCCTATTCAGGTGGTCTAAATAGAAAGATTTTGCCGGATGCTACTGCTGATAATTCTTACTGGTTTTCGACTACTGTTTATCTAAGTCACTTTTCCGCCTGCAGCTTATTTGCTTGCCTTTTTTTTAAAAAAAAAAGTTTTGGACACTTGTGCTCGATAATGACATTAAAAAACAGTGAGCTGAGTCGAAAGACATGGCACATTTTAAGGAGAAGAGAATTTAAATACCAATACATAGGATTTGCTTCCTCGACTAAGAAACTACTCCGGCAAGAACTAAACTGATCGGGAACACAATTAAATCAGCGGACAGCAAAACATCTAACATGCTCCTGCTGCTGCATTGGAAAATAAATCTTTCCAGTCTTTTGCCACGATGCTTCTTCCCCTCTTCTTCTTCTTCTTCTTCTGCGTTAGTTTCAATATTCCTTCTTCTAATTCTTATTTCCTCGTGATTGTTACGTGCCAAATAATACCAATCGAAGCCCCTCCTCTTCATCTGTCTATATACAGTATTATTGTGTTATCATCTGTAAGAGTTCGTCACCAGGTATTTATCCTACTTCACACAAAATGACCACAAATAACTAGAAAACTACAAGTCCCACACGTCATCCATCATAAAGTGGATTTAAGAACGAAGCATCAGTCGAATTGTTTTAGTAACATAAAGCAAAAGTACAGTGCATCCAAATACAGGGTACAAGATTTCCCCCTCTGTCGAATTTGATTGGCGATTTGGAAGATTAGGAATAAGATTATTTTTCATCTTGTCAATACGAATTCAACTTGCGCTGTAAGATGGGTTAGTAGAGAGGTAAGGATGTGGACCGATTTGAGGTGAGAGATGTGCTGAATCTTGTAGTAGTTTCTATTACAGTTATTATTTTTTTTTTTTTTTTTTTGTTATCTTAACCCTATTGCTTCGAGAGACTTTGTTGTCTCACTATTGTAGCTTAATTAGTTTATTTTTATCATGAATGAAACAGATAGCTCGCTATCTTTTTCTCAAAAAAAAAATTTTCTCCTTTGTCATCATTAGCATCTCTTCTTCTTCTTCTTCTTCTTCTTCTTCCTTCCATCCCTTGCTATTCTCTCTCTCATATCACCATCATACCGAACAAAAATTATGGTGGCTCTATTTGTTGGATGTATGTCATTTTTTTTTTTTTTTTTTGCATAGAATATAAATATTTTTTTAATACAAAAGAGGCATGAATATATAAGTCAGTTCACGGTGCACTGAATCTGCTGAAATATAGTATTTCAGACCTCAGTAGTCGGGTTGGTTATTGTGTGGATAGCTGATCTTTGTAAAGTGTGAAATTAAGTTGAAACCATTTTGACGTGAAATAAATATAAAATAAATTCGAAATTGAAAATTTTGACCGATGCTGCTACTGTTTGAAAAATTGATACATAAGGCGCCCGAAAGTTCTATGCATGCTCAGATGTGATTTCGGATTCCAGAACGGAATACCTGAACAATATTGTAGCAGCCTGCATGTGAGTTGGTGTTGATCAGATCGTTTTGATGACACATGTACAGTAGCTCACAAATAGTTTCGGAACCCGAAACTTTCAAATGATGTTACGATAGATTTGAACTTCTCACTGAAACGTCTGAAAAGGATTTCCGGTTATGCTACCACTGTTTTGAACGCCCGAAAGTTCGATTCGGGTGCCCAAAATAGCTAATTTGAGCTGAAGTGCATTGTTTATAATTTTTCGAGGTCTTCGTTGAATTTTTATATTCAAAATTTTTCATACAATCAAACACGCCCTTACCCACTTACTCATATGGCAACCTGAGTGATGTATTAACTCATTATATGATTTTAAATTCTACACGTTTTCACAAATATTATGTTTTGAAGAGTTGCGAATACCTATAACAAATAAAAAAAATTAAAAAATTTATGCATATATATTATGAATATGTTTGGAGCACCAAAAAATTTTGTTTGAAATAGTAACGTAAAATACAGAAATTTTTTATAATTAAGCATATATAATATTAATACATTAGATATAATAAATAAACTTTAACCAAACCAAAAAAAAAACTGAGTTGATGGATTGAAAGATTCTGAAAACCTGAATTTTCAGTTGGACGATAGTTAAACTGACCAAACCAGTTTGATTTTTATATATCATTTCCGGTTCACCTTATCTGTTTTTTTTTGGTGGGGGGTTAAACCGAACCAAACCAGACCCGAGGTTCAAAATCGCCCACCTCTCTCTCGCAGCTTCTCCCTCCGCTCTGTGTTCGACCTAAGCAGCGGTATACTACAACTCCAACGGCTGAGATTTAATCACGCAAAACCCTCTTACTTTCGCCTTCCTCCTCCCTCTCGAAAGAGCACTCGACCTGTCGCGAAGCTCTTCAATGGCGTCCGATGCTTCAACCGCTCTCTCAGGTATTATTAGCCTGCCACGGCGATTCCTCTTCATCTTCTTCGATTCCCTCCACTAACCCTAATCCTTCGCGCTCTGGTTTCATCAGTTCGGGGGAAGGTCCAGAAGTTTCTAGAAGCCGCTCGAACCGGAAACCTAGACCTCTTCCAGAGTGAGCGTTTGGATGATTTTTTCTTTTTTTTTTTTTTTTTTTTTGATTAATGGTGAATTCGAGTTCGCTAGAGGTAATTTTGGATGTATTGCGGATGTTTGTAGAGTTGGCGACGCAGTTGGATGAGGGAGGGAAGGGGTTGGCGAGGACGGTGGCCGATGTGAAGGACGCGAACAAGAGGACGGCACTTCACTTCGCAGCGCGCGAGGGGAAAACGGAGGTGTGCAAGTACTTACTCGAGGAGCTGAAGCTTGATGCCGATCCTAAGGACGATGATGGTATGATTATGAAAATAAGTATAAAGCTTTATTTTTTTAGTATTATTTGCAAATTTCGTTACTTCAGTTTGATCTGGATTTGATTTCGTGCTCCTAGTTTGAATGGTAGCAATTTAGTTCACTAGTTGTGTGGAAAAATTGAGTCTTTGAGGGGAATGTATGCACCATCACGAGGCTTTTGTGTATCAAAGTAGAATCTTGGCGGACGAAATTGAAACAGATGTCAAACTTTAGCAACAAATTATTTACAAGTTCCACGGTGCAACTAGTGATGTATGTTTTGTTCAGCTCAACTATTCTACCAGCAAGACCAGCTGCAATATGTTTGCATTTACTGCAGCATCGGAATTGTATTGTATAATGATGACTTTTATGGGTGAAGTAATACTTGTTGCTGCTTTTCAGGGGAGACTCCTCTCATTCATGCTGCTCGGCAAGGGCATTTCGACACTGCAAAATATCTTCTTGAGCAAGGAGCTGATCCTTCTGCTTCGAGTTCTCTTGGTGCCACACCTCTACACCATGTTGCTGGAATAGGTCTTCTTCTTTTCTGTTCTTAAAACCTCAGTTTTTCTCTTTGATTGTTACAGTTGCAGAAATGTAGTCCTTCACATATCCATGTTGAGAACTCACCACGTTGTGATATATGTTCTGTAATTGCCCCAGAATAACAAATTATATTCCCGCTCCTTCGCTTGACTTTTTAAAACATTTGCAAGTCTTGTTCTCTTACTTCTTCGCTTTACAAATTCTAAATTTAGTGATCAATGAGGTTATTGGTTTGATGCAGGAAACATAGATCTGATGAACCTTTTATTATCCAAGGGAGCTGATGTGGAATCGCAAAGTGATGCTGGTACTCCCTTCATATGGGCGGCTGGTCATGGACAGCAAGATGCTGTGAAACTTTTGCTAGATCACCAGGCAAACGTAAGCCAGCTTCGTGCCGTTTTCATTATTCCATTATTGGCCAATAAACTCAAATTATGCATGGAGTTATGGTTGCTTTGCACATTTCTAATCAATTTATCCATGAGCTGACGCCTTCTATGTTGCAGCCAAATGCTGAAACTGATGATGGCATTACTCCATTGTTGTCAGCTGTGGCAGCTGGATCACTTCAATGCTTGGAACTTTTAATCCAGGTACAGAACTACAGATGTTTGATATTAGTATTCTGAAAGAATAACATTATTGCTCATCCCACCTGCTTTCTCTTTTTTGATTTCGCATGTTTGTATGTTACCTGTTTCGTTCAGTTTACAAAGTAACATCATGGTTGCCGCCTTAATCCAATTCTCTCTGCTACTTCTGTACCTAGCCAATATTACCAGTTGCATAGTAATATTCTTCGGTAGAAATGGTCTGATGGTTGTGGCCCTAGATACCTTGTTGGATGCTTTCGTACATAGGGAATGGAATTGCATATACAATTTGTGCTTTTATAAGTAGATTACTGGAAGTTATATGAGAGAATGTTTTATACTGTGATTTTAGTATGGATTTGGCTTGTATCAAGAGTCAAGATACTAGTAGCCCATTTGGCTTCTCTATTCTTCTGCCACACCTGGTGGACTGTTGGATTTTAAACTTTCACACTGGATTAGAAATAACCATTTGCTTTATTCATCCTTTCAGATCCTAAATGGCTCTTTTTTTCTTTCTTGTCATCTTCACTAACTTCTTAAACCTCTTTTGCATAGGCAGGTGCTAATCCAAATATAACTGCTGGTGGAGCGACTCCATTGCATGTAGCTGCTGATAACGGAAGCATAGAAATTATCAAACGCTTATTGAAAGCCGGAGGAGATGCTAATAATTGCGATGAGGTGTGTTTGTTTTCTTCACTACATGCTTTTAGGTCACAGCATTCAATGTCAGTTAACTATTATGAAGATGAGATACGCTGTCCTATACTTGCATGTCCTGTGTGAGCAAATGAAGTATTGTAAGTGTGCATGAATAGGCACAATAATCATGTTTACATTTCAAGCTTGATGATTAAGCTGATTCAGTTGATATAGCTCTGATGTCAGAATTGTGAACATCCTATTGCAAAAGAGATAGACGTATATGGGCTGGCTGTGTAAAAAGATAATCATATAAATAAGAAAATGAGGATGAAATGCAAAATAACTTTCTAGCTGATATCTTCTTTATTTTCTAGCAAAGTATTACCGACAAGAGTGCTTACAAGAGAAGATGAAAAGATTAGTGCTTGAGATATGAAAGGAGAAAAAAAAAAACTCCAAGCAAAATATTACTGTTGTAAATGGTATGATAGACCGAGGGCAATTAAGTTGACAAGTATTGTTTGGGATTGCCCTACTTCATAAGCTTTGTTTCTGTCCTTGAGATCTTATTCATAATAGGGGCTCTATAATCTAATTCTTAAGATTTTCTTGTTTCTTTTGAGATATCTTCTTCTTCATGTCTAAAGAAAAGATATCTCCTTATAGGAATTTATCATAGTGTGATTCCTTTTTGGGTTTGTCCCAGGATGGATTGAAGCCTATACAGGTTGCTGCTTTGAGAGGTAATCGTGACGCAGTTGAAGCTCTTCTTTCCTTAACAGCTCCTGTTCCAAGTATATCAAACTGGAGTGTTGATGGAGTAATTGAATACATGATGTCCCAGACAAGCAAGGAGCAGGTAAATTCTTTCTTCCCCTTCCCCTCTCTCTCATTGAATCACATGCTTCAAGTGAGCTTCTCAGAACTTTAATGTTCTCTGCTAACAATTCGTGGTTTTGTACTGTAGGGTAACATGAAGGAAAGTTGTACGTCCGAAGGTACTAAACTGCAGAAGCCACAAAGTGTTGAGGTGATACTTCTGTTTACATTTTCAATCTGCAATATTTTTCTTACATACTATGAACACTTGATTTCATCATGCCCGTGTAGTTGGACTTCTGACTTCAGCGCTAGAAACCTAGAACCATATACAGGATATACCATGGTCATCTTTAAACAGTTGCAATGGAAATTCATTCATTTAATCGTGCAGGTGTCACCTGAGGCAAAAAGTAGAGCTTTGGAAGCCAAGTTAAGGGGTGATGATGCCTTCAAAAGTAAAGACTATCAAATGGCCGTAGATGCTTATACACAGGTATCTTCTCGATCCTGCTTCAAGCAATCATAAATTAACATGCATGGATTTGATTAATTGAGAATGATATTTCTCATCCTTTCATTGGCTGAGGCAACACTATGTAGTTTATTACAACTATGGACAATTCTTATCGTGTGAAATGTATGCTCCTTGTTGCTTTGGTGCCAATTTGGTCTTACTATGATAAGGGAAGAGATATTCTTGATGAAATGTTATCAGTAAGCGACAATTCTTTTACATTTATTCCTTTCTTTTACAGGCTATTGAGCTCGACCCAAGTGAGGCCACGTTTTTGTCAAATAGAAGCCTTTGCTGGATACGTCTAGGGCAAGGCGAGCAAGCCTTAGCTGACGCCAAAGCTTGTAGAGTGGTGAGGCCAGATTGGCCCAAAGCTTGCTATAGAGAAGGCGCAGCTCTGCGCTTGTTACAGGTTTGCTCGCTCATAACCCTTTCATTGATATGTTGGTTGGAAACTATTGTGGAAACTCTTCTAGCTTTTTTTTAAAAAAAAAACTTTAATTTTTCTCTTTTGCCAGAGGTTTGATGAAGCGGCTAATGCCTTCTACGAGGGCGTAAAGCTTGACCCTGAGAACGAGGAGCTTGTAGCTGCTTTCAGGTGATAATCATTGCGGTTCCTTTCCTTCCTCATAGCCTTTTTGTCCTTTCTCTCGATTCCCCACCATTAGCTATTCCAGTTTTGAAAACGAGAGCATCCAGAAGAGAACATTCTTATGCTTTGTCTTTTGTACACATTGCAAGGGTTTGCAATTATTTTTAGGAGAATTTTGCCCAAAAGAAAATCTATGTAATTTTTATCTAGTTTAGCTCTTCTGATTACTCAGTTTTGTCTCAGTTATCTCATACGCAACTAAGTAAAGGATGAGAAATTCCATTCAGAAATTTAAGTGGAAAAAAGCTAATTAGTAATAAAAAGAGGTTTAATATGGTACACTATGCGCACAATTTGGATCATATTTCATGACATTATCCTTGGTCATTGTTTCACTGTCTCCTCTATATTTTAACAGGGAAGCTGTTGAAGCCGGAAGAAGATTTCATGGCACAGATCAACCAAAACAATAAGAAACGTCGTTTAAACGGAGATCGCTCCATTGGGATTTGGTATGGAGGCTCCCAACAAATATGCTCTCTTTATATTCAACATATTGACAAACCATCATTCGTCATGTTGCTCCCTTTAGAGTTCCATTTTTGTTTGATGCGAATGGTTTTTGAGGAATTACTGTAAAATTTAGCAATCTTTAAAGATATTTTTTCTTTCTCTTTAAATTATTCAACCTTCAGGATACAAATTACTTGTACAAGTATGTTTGAGTATTTAATAGAGTAGAATTGGTCACGCAACTGTTGCGACAAGGGGGAAATCTGGGATTCTTTTGCAAGAAAACAAACGGCTCTTTTTCCTTTGTTTCTTACTGTTACCCAAGGACTTATTAATTGGCTCTCTTTTTAGCTGCTGCAGCTAATAATTTTATGCATCATAATTTTGCTTCTAGTTGGATTTAATTGAATTGACACTGCATGGTCGTAGAATCTTTAGTCTTGTACCGCTACAATGATGTTGGTAGCTAACTAATTTGCTGTTGCATGTTGCTAATCTATGCGTATGGTGTTTCATACGATTTCTCAATTTCAGAGCATTAAAAGAAAATGAGACTGAGTCATGCTTATAAGGGAAAAGCTTTCAGAATGTATATTTTATATTCTACCCATTCCATTCAATAGATGGAGTATATTTACTAGTCATTTGATGTGATTAGTAAATTACTCATTAGATGAATGAAACAGAAGATGTATTTTTTTTTTTTTTTTAGTGGACAATTAGTATAGCTCTACTGGTGACGTAGGTTTGAGCCTGTTGTGAGCCTGTTGAATATGAATATATAGCCATTATTATTAAGGTTTCAACTTCTCCAACTGGAGTAGCTTCATTGGTAAGGATATAGAAATAGGAAAACGCGGGTTTCCCTCCTAATTCTTAACTCTTGTAATGATGATGTATAGTTGTACTGCCCCCTGCACCTGGTTCTCAGCTGTCTGTCTTATACGCCAAACCTAGTAACTTCCAGCATGCATTTGATGGTCAATGTCTTCAACAAATAATATAGTTTGCTAGTACATGTGATTCTCCAGCATCTAAGTTTTGAAAATATATCAACTGAGTAAATATATAGATCTGTAACTCAATTATGCCAGATTTTTTAGCAATGCGGCGCATCAGGTGTGCAGATACGCGAAGTGCAGGAGGCAAAGTAATTGTAATAAAAAAAAAAATAAAAATTGTCGGTTTACTTGGTCGCTGTCTCCTCTCGTGTCTTTGTAATTAAGCCCGTATTTAATTCCATACCTTCGGTCCCTTTTCATCGTTCCTTTCTTCGTTCCTCTCCTGAGAGAGAGAGAGATCTTAGAAGCATTCTTCTTCTCGACTCGTCTTTCTCTCTCTCTCTCTCTCTCTCTCTCTCTTTTCTTCCCCTCCGCCATCGAATTCTAGGGTTAGGGCTACGCCATGCGGAACGCCACCCCCACCTCCACCGCCGTCTACGGCACCGTACGCGCCGCCGCCGCTCCTCCGCCGCCGTCTCCGGAGGCGCCGCCGCGCGCTTATCCACCCGCCTACGGCTTCATTCCCAATCCCAACCCGACGTCCTGGGCCCCCGCCTCCCCCTACCCCTCCCCCTCCGGCTACGTCAAGATCCCCGCCGCTGCTGCTCCTCCGCAGGCGTACCCTCTCCCTGGGGCGGCAGGGGCGGCGCCTCCGCCGTCCCCGGCCGCCCGCGTCGCCGACCTCGTCGCCCTCATCAAGGAGAAGGGCCAAGCCCTAATCGCGGCGCGACGGCCGTGGCAGGAGGCACTCCACGCCGCCGCCTTCTGCCGCCCCGCGAACCTCGGCGAAACCACCGCCCGGATCCGACGCAACGCCGCCTACTTCCGCGCCAACTACGCGATCGCCATCCTCCTCGTCCTCCTCCTCAGCCTCCTCTGGCACCCCTTCTCCATGATCTCCCTCGTCGCCCTCATCGCCGCGTGGCTCTTCCTCTACTTGTACCGCACCGATCCCCTCGTCCTCCTCGGCCGCACCTTCGACGACGGCACCGTCCTCGCCGCCCTCTCCGGGGTCACCGTCGTCGCCCTCCTCTTCACCGACGTCGGATGGAATGTGATCGGGTCCCTCCTCGTCGGAGTCGCCATCGTCGGTGTCCACGCGGCGTTTAGGTCGACGGATGATCTCTTTCTCGATGAGCAGGAGGCCGCCGGTGGTGGATTGATCCCCGGAATGGTTGCGCCGGTGCTTCCGCCCTACGCTCGGGTAGTGTGATGATCCTCGATCCTTTTTATCTGTCCCCAACTAAATTTCAATTTCGGATTGGGGGTCTTATATATTCAGGGCTCGAAGACTCAAACTATTATTATTATTCTGAATAGATTACTTGAAGATGGATATTGGAGATCCAGGTTTGAAATTTTTCGTGGAATTGCTGCTTATAATAGTGTAAAGCTGCTGATACTTTGGTTGTATTTTCGGGATCCGTGTGGTCATGGTCTGATTAAGATATTATACTCATTGTACTCATTCTTCATTGTTAATTCCCTGTTTCTATTGAAACATGCACATTTGCTCCTCCTCTTGTTTCCTGTGTTATGTCAAACTCTTTCTCTTTTTATTAGATTAGATTGTTGTATTTTAGAGTTATTTTTAAGTATTGGGAATGTCTGATTTTACCAAATTTGCTGTTGTTGGGTCGTTGCTGATTAAATATTATATCTATGTTCGAGTTACAAGCTTTACCTTTATACTAGGTTAATTGCAGAAACTTGTTGCACGTTGATGATGATGATGATGGCATTTGCACATTATAAGTAGGAGAAAAGAATTTTAATACCAATACATAGGACGGGAACTAAACTGATGGAGAAGACAATTTCACACAAGAAAAATGCAGGCCTATAAACTAAACGGATGGAGAATGGTTATTACATCATATAATAATATTATTATAGTGCGTAAATAGTTAGTTTTGTACAGGATTTGCTTCCTCGACTAGGAAACTACTCCAGCAAGAGGTAAACTGATCAGTGGGACGCACGGGTGAAAAGAAGACCCAAGATACTGGTAAAATTCTGTCCCTCCTATCTCCGCCTTCTCGTATTTGCATCGAACAAACGGCGAAGAGAGGTAGACATAACCCGGCCGGCACACATTCCGAACCGGCGAAACTGTTACCACAGACGGATAAGGAAGAGCCGTTTGCTATGAACGTAATTCTATTGCTCAATCCAGCTTGAGAACATTCATAGCCGTGTTAGCGTGGAGAGGGATTATCATCAGCAGGACTTGGCCGCAGGACTCGACTCGACGAGGAAATTCAATGCGAAGAAATACCCAGTGGGGTGGGGTGGGGTGGCCCGTCAATCAGCCAGGTAAGAGACACTTTCGGGTCATCGGCATTGGGGGTCGAAAACGCCTAGCATGCTCTCCTGCTGCGTTAGAACATAAATCTTTCCATCGATCGTTGGCCACAATGCTGCTGCTATCTAAGCCGTACATGCACTCGTATATATCGCGCCCCGGTGCTGATGGCGGACCAGTTGCAGTTGCGGTCCCCGATCCTGCAGAAGACAAGACGGCAGTCGGTGATGAACGCGACCACGCAGTTCAGGCCGTCCGGTCTCTCCGAGTATGCGAAAAAGAGCCAGCCGTGAGAGCAGCCCCGGATGTACGCGCCTTTGAGTACCCGGCAGATCGATTACAACCCGACCTCCTCGCACCCGCCAACCATCGCCGCCGGCGAGGCTGTAGAAGACGAACTTCTCCGAGTTCACATTAATGCCGCCGCTGCCGCCGAAGATGTTGCAGCCGTTGCTGCTGCCGTCGCCGCGGTAGACGAGCCACGTGCAGGAAGACTGAGGAGGGGGCGAGAAGCCTTGTTGAACGGAACGCCACGTGCGTCAGACGTCGCCGAAACAGACGAGGTCGCCCGGCCAAGTCAGGTAGGCTAGTGTATCTGTTCGAGGATATCGTCGGGTAGCACCGACCAACGACGACCACCATGATGATGATATTCCTTCTCCTCCCCTGCTACTGCTGCTGCTGCTGCTGCTGCTGCTGCTGCTGCTGCTCTTCTTATTATTCCCTTGTCATTGTTACATGGCAAATAATATCAATCGAAGCCCCTCCTCTTTCTCATGCGGAATGCGGATGTTCTTATTCTCCTGCATTATATCTAATATATCCGGATGATTATATCTATACATATATAGAGAGAGAGAGGAGAGAAGCTAGTCATATTAGGACTCTGGAATAATTTATTGAATTCAGCCAAAATAAATAAATAAATAAATAAAAAATTAACGGCATAATTTTTTTAAAAAAATTGAATATAAACAACATAATTTTTTTTTTTTTTTACTACATAATATAAGCTATATAAACAAATTTTACTATGCATCCAAATTTAGTCTTATTTTAATAAATTAATATTTGGGATAATCACAAAAAATATGAAAAATAAATAATATATTTAAATTTTAAAATAAAAATATTATTGGCGGACTCAAATTAAATAAATTTAATAATTTTATAGTAAAATTAAAATGTTGAAAGGTTTGGTAGCTAATATAAGTCCTATACAATTTACCAAATTTTAGAAATGAATCTAAATAAAAATATAAATTAATTAAATTTTGAATTAGCAACCTCAGATACTAACCACTAACACTGCACTAGATACGTTATGAAAAAATAAATAATTAGACAGTATTTCATGAGAAAGTCGACAAATTATAGCCAAGTAATGATAAAATATAAAAACAGAAAAAACAAACTATACGGCACTTAGTAATGCACATGCTCTAACTGTTGTTACATGGTTGCAGTAAAACAAAAAAAAAAAAAAAAGGAAAGGTAAAGAAAGGGGCTCATCTACCAACTCTTCCACATTCACTAGTACAAATGAATGCGGATTCATGATTAGCATAATCCGACAAGCTGCTAGATGTCGAAGACGGGTAAATGAGTCAAGATGAGGAAATTTTGCGGCGATAGTTGAGCACCATGACAAAATCCATTGCTGAAGAGCCGACTGATGCACAGGTCTTTTGCGCTGATTCCGATCTCAGCCACACATCAACTAAGCTATGAAGGTTCATTGTTGGGCTCATCGGCTGGCCTCGACACACAATCTCCACCTATATATATATATATATATCATTAAAAATGTTAGATACCCGAGTCATATTTAAAAGAAAAAAAAAAAAAATCATTTTGATATGCTATTTCTCAAGTAAATAAGGATTCCATTAGATTTGACAGTTCTACCCCTTTTAGGTTGCGGATTCCATAAACAATCAACAGAATCCCTAATTGAATTGATGGAATAACTCAAAATTAAATTCAAACAAAAGTTCATGGTCTGTCAATAAAAAATAAAAAATAACACTTGGGAGTCCATTTCAAAATAGCCTATAATAAATGGGTCTTTGTAAAGTTTTACGCAACAAAGCAAGCTATATTCATCAGCAAAGTTACAGATTTTAATCAACAGCCAATTAGAGCCAATCATCACCCATTCAGTCGATTAAAACAATCAAAGTAAGCAATACATGGATTCTCAGATGGTTATTGAGAGCGTACCTCTTTTTCGCTTGCAAGTTCAAGCTTTGTCGCAAGATACTTTTGGATGGAAGAAATGGGGAGATTACCATCTCTAAGACAAGGAAGGGAGAAGAAAAAGTTACGATATATAAACAGTGTCGAACGAGACTAATTTGTAACTACGTTGCTTTTTTGCTTACATGAGAACTAAGCATCAGTACAAATTCTCTTGCAGATAATCTCAGTATGAAGATAATTATTACCTTCAATAATAAAAAACCAAAATAGTAGCAGAGAATTGCAAATAGCAACTTTATCCATTAGGAGTGTTGTGTGGAGCCATAAAAGATTGGTTAATAAGGCAAATACTGCACAAAGCAAACAGCCATTTCAAACTTGTAAAACTACTACTAATCAGTCCGTTGAATTTAGGAAAGATGGTCAATAGCTGTATGATTGTATCCTGACCCCAATTTTTTCATTTTTCACAAATTTGGGACAAAATATTTCTTTATGGACTGAAATATCCTAGTCAGGCCTTCGACTAAAATAGCCACCAGAGATTTCAGCCAAAGGCAATTAGGTCTGTAAAATGGTATTTGGATATAAAGTTCGGAGAATGGAAAGCTGACAACAGAAAAGTGAACTTCTTTTTCACAAAATAGCTCTCAGGTACAGCAAAATAGACTAAGACCACTGATGAGTGTGAAACTAAAATATACCGCCAAGAAGTAGAAATAAAGGCATAAATTTCCTTCAAAGAAAAATGGCTCTACAAAGTTAATGATACTGAAAATGCAGCAATTGTTATGATTATTCAATATCCTTAGGTTTATGAAAGGATAAAGCAAACTTACTTAATTCTCAAGTAATTAGCAGACAACTGAGGCAACAGGGCACCTCCTTCTCTGAAAATGCAGCCTGATTTAGTATAAGAAAACATAAAATGGGTTTCCCTGAAAATATGTGGAATTGGGTGAGTACCCCCGCAAAATTGGCATTTGCATGTATGCCCGCGAAAACTGTATTTATTTGTGTTTATGCATTTGCCGGGGGTATTGAAGCAAACGCTAATTTTTTATAGATACTCAGGCAGGGGCATGTGTGCAAATGGGTAAGGTTTTCAAGGACACATGCATGTGCAAACCTTGCAGGGGAATTTATACAATATTGTATATTTGTGGGGTATATATTTGAAAACAACAAACAAAATTGTTCATGGAGCTTGCAAAAAAAAAAAAAAAAAACTCTTAAAAGTAAAAAGGGTCTTACAGATTAGTGGAAGCAACTAGAGAGAACCAAACTGGACTGGTTCTTCTATCTCGTTGAGTGCTTGCAGCGTCAAGTAGTGCTTGAGCTGAGCTGTCGATTTCCCTTCTTCTGCGATTAAGTCCCAGTAATTTTTTAGGCTTCGCCGATGGGGGAACAATGGAATCACTTCCATTTCTGTCAATTTGTGCTTTGAATTTATTCAGATGCTCTTTGACTTTGGATTTATGAATCGTGACTCCATTATCGGAGTCATTTATTTGCTCTTCCTTAACAATGGGTCTTTGTGGGCTGGATCTAAGAGCTTTTGTTCTATTTGCAGCCTCGACCAAACAATTTAAAGGTTTCCACAGTTCTGCCTTATCCATATATGACTCTCTCCCATTTTCTGTGTCCTTATTGAATGCTTGATTGGATGTCTCTGGATCCAAATTATTCTGTAAAAGAAGGGGTCAGTTAGGATAAATCGTTAAAAAAAGTTACAGAATAAGACCAGAGTTCTTCAAAGGTTCATAGCGCAATCAGAGAGCTTCTTGTATTCGCTAAAGTCCTCTTAGGCATGAGAGAGCTAGGCTCTGTTGTGAAATTTACATATACACCTCTAAAAATCATTTATTTACACATACATTCCTCCAAAATCTGACTTTTCATGATAAGCTTCTCCGTTTTGCCTCTTGGAACTTCGAAAATGCCCGTGAAGAATGGATGGTTCCCGGACTTACAATAATATCAACATTTTTTGTAATAGACTGCACCCCAAAGGGGCATATGCAAACATTCGGATTTAATGTGTAGTTGTATATAGATAATTTTGCTGGGATGTATATTTGAAATCCTCTTTTCTTTTACCTGTTTTTTGTTTTGAGCCATCTTCATCAACGTTTCGGATGTGTTAATCCTTTTGCTTTCATCTCTGTCTTCAACATTATTTGCCTCCTTCTTCACGGACTCATTAGCAATGGAGCCAACTCCACGCGAAGAAGCAGCTCTTCTCGCAGCTTTAGTTCTCCTTCCTGTTAAGCCTGTTTGTGCTGCCACTCGAGGTGTACTAATGACCAGGGAAGAAAGAGACCTTTCCTTTCTTCTAGCCGGCAATGTAATTGGAGGAACTTCAGAGGCATTAACCTTTCTCCTTTTAAAAGGAAATATTTTAGCTCTAATATCTTGCAGGTTGTGGTCAGGCCTGCATGAAAGCAAGTTCTCAATTATGTGTTTTACATTATTAAGGGATCTTTGCATACATACCCTACCATATATGCAATATTGCGCATAAGACCCTGCAAAGTCAGGATTTGTGCCTGACGTGGTTTTCTACGCAGAGACAGTTTGGCAGGAGCATGAATGCAACTAAATATTGTTTTCGGGATTGCATTCAGATAAACCAACTTTGAAGGGTATTTGTGCACTTTCATACATTTGTAAGTGTATGTATGCCAAAAAAAAAAAAAAAACAATTATGCAGAACAGCAGCACAAGGTGAAAAAAGTTTAAGAGTTATAAAAGTTTCATGTCTACAGCAGGTAATAAAGCAACATCCATGTTAAGATCAGGAAGCTTTACAAGTCGGAAAATGCTATTTCAGTTGAAACAAACTTCTTTGCCAAATTATTAGCTAAGTTACAGAGAGTAAAAAGGTTTTAAACTACCACCGAGCTTCAGAGATAGGATCTTCCGGTTAGTAAGAGGACACAAATTGGAACAATATAGTTTCTCCAAGAGTAATAAAAAGTAAATATGTTGGGATAAATTTCCAATCATAGGTCTTTAGAAAATAGGGTCATAAAACTGTAGTTCTTTTCTTTCTTTCAACTAACATGTTATTTGAGTTGATAAATATTTCTCCCAAGCTCCTTTAGATGCCATCAAATTATTACTGTGCCCATTAAGCTCCAATTGAATTTTCTCACATCAAAAGGTGCATGGATGTCCAAATTATTACTCTCTTTCAAAACAATATTTGTGTGCAGAGAATTCCTAAAGGACCTTTAAAAAGAGCTAAATTAGATGTATCACCAAATCAAAGTGTGTTGATCACTACATGATGTAGATGTAAATTTCAAAATATGAAGTACACGTACAGGTGCATGAATGTCAAAATCTAATTTCAACAGTATTTTTCAAGTGAGAAATGATGGTTCAAAATTAAATAATTTCAAGATGATGCATACAAGCACATGCAAACAACCAAATTGCACCAGACCAAAACAACTGAATAATATACTAAACTTTGGAGTTTAAAGAATATGAATGCATGCTGACAAAGAAAATTTGCCAATGCCAAGAGAGAGTTAAGAATTCATTTTGCATGATTGTACCATGTAAGACAAATGTCAAATCACTCCACCATGCACCAGAGAACAAGAAATGATATGCCTCCTAATATAAAATTTTGTGTTACTGCTCATATAATTTAGACAGTCTAATACTAGTAAGAAATCAGATTATATTAGCATGCACAGAAGCATATATTTGCACAATGATATAGAAGATGCTGACTCTGCAGTTAATGATGCAGCGACAAACAAGGCAATCAATGAGCTAAGAAAAGTTAAATTACAATTGAAAGACATTAATTAAAAGAAACGAGAAGTTAACCTGAGCTTCTCCGCAGGTAAACATCCAAGGTCAATGTTGCAAGTTGGGCAGCAATCAACCTCCTCATCATTTAGTTTCTCAAAAATACACTTCCTACAAACTGTTCAACAGATCAAACAGACAGTAAGTAATAAATTGTTTGCTGATATCAAGATTCTTCCTTCGAAAAGATTGAGATTCGCACATCACATGATTTCTTTTTCCGCAAAAAGAATAAAAATAATCTGAGTATTTGCATATCATTCACTTAACACAGGACCCAAAAACTAACAAGAAAACAGATAGTTAAGTGCAATAATATGCTTTCCAGCAAAGCCATATGAAGTTTCATTGAACTGAATTAAAAATAGAAAAGAAAAAAAAAAACAATCTTTTCTCTGACAAAGAACTACATATGGCAAAAGATTAGTAGGAAGCTGCATCACAACATCATAGGAAAAGAAGAATATATAGCGGCATAATCATCCTAATAAAATGTATGACTATTTTAAAAAAAGCATGCAGCTTAACGACTCAAACAACAGAACAGATTCATTTACGAAGCAAAAAA
This sequence comes from Tillandsia fasciculata, assembly GCA_029168755.2. Taxonomy (NCBI): domain Eukaryota; kingdom Viridiplantae; phylum Streptophyta; class Magnoliopsida; order Poales; family Bromeliaceae; genus Tillandsia; species Tillandsia fasciculata. The sequence continues at coordinate 621,391 of CM054947.1, read as the reverse complement.
AATAAAACATTAATAGCACAATTGATCATGACAGAATAAGTTGATCAGCAATTAGCAGTATCAAAATTTCTAAAACGGCAGCCCATACAGTAAGCAGATCTTTAGCATGCACATCTTATAATTGGCTGATGTCTCCCCACTCGACAAGATTTGAAATGGTAATTCACTAACCCACAATCTATTCCTTCCAATTTTACTAGTACGCTCATGAATATAGCGCCGCTACAAATCCTGAACTGAAGATAAAGTTAAAGCTTGTGTATATATATATATACACATAGCGACTGCTTAATGTGATGAAAAAAACGTCGATGAAGCAAGGCAATCTCCAATGAAATCAATCACCTCATGGACCGTGCTTGTTTACTCCTTGCACTACGTGCGTCGATTAATAGAACTAAATACGAAAAAGATACCAACTTTTTCCAACCAAAACATCCCAACAAGCTCTCCCCACCCTCCACAACAGCAACCACCAACCTATTCACGTAACTCTCACGAGTGAATGAGAGGAATTAATGCCAAAAACACTAAACAATACATGAAAGAATACGAAAGACGCAGAAAACGAAATCTCACGAGATGATACGAGAAACCCATGTCATAAAACCGAAAAATAAGAGAATCCCGCATCAGAAAAACCCGAAACGACCACAAATTCACGTCAAAAAATGATGGAAAATAGATGGGAACAATCGAAAATCCCCAAAACAGGAGACACTCAGATCACAGAATCGGCCGAGGAGGCGGAGGAGCAGGGGGGGTAGGGGTTGGGGTGGGGGACGAAGAAGCGGAGGAGGGGGAGGGGGAGGAGGGGAGGGGGACTCACACGTGTGGAGGCACTCTGATATGGTGGTGGCCTCGCGGAGGAGCTTGTTGCAGAGGGGGCACGTCATGCGCGAGGTGAGGAGCTCCCTCCTCACCCTCACCACCTGCGGCGGCGGCGGCGGCGACGAGGGCTCGGACGCCTCGGCCATGCTCGAGCTCCACCCTCCTCCCTCCGCTCGCAAGCGCCCAGATGAAGCAGCCCTGCAGAGCTCGGCCGCGGCGAAGCTAAGGGCCCGTATCACGCATTGGGTGTGGAGGCGACGCGGGGGAGGGGGGAGGAGCGGGGATCGGAGGAGGAAGAAGAAGAAGAGGCGGGGTCGGTGAGGTGACCGCGGAGTAGGAGAAGTGCGGGGACGTGCTCGGGGCGAGATGGGGGATTCGTTGGATGGGGAGGGGGAGAAGAGGAGAGGAGAGGATCGAAGGAGCGACGAGGGAGACGAGAGAGAGAAATGTTAGAGAGAGAGAGTATAAATAAAAGGGCGAAGAGGAGAGGGGTATTTTGGGATTTTTGGGCGCTCGTTCTTTCTCTCTCTTCTACTCGCTTGCGGGAAAATAACGTGGATTTGGGCGTGCGGTTTAGCTAAAGTGGGGGGTGAGAATAGCAGCTTGTGTGAGGGACTTCATACAACTGCTGGTGCGTACGTTAATAAATAAATAGATTGTGAACGAAACAAAGGTAGCAAATATATAGCACGCATCTTAAAGTTGCATTTTAAGATCGATATCTCCCCCACCATATCTACCACAGCGGATGATACAATTAGTAGTATCCTCTGTGTTGATGAGGATAATTAATTAATAAAATGCCACATCTAAATCAGAATCATAATTATTACAGCAGAGTAGTGGCATGTTTAGGTAGTAAAAAAATAAAAAATAAAATAAATTTTAAATCCAAAGTTTAAGACTAATAAGTTTTTTCTAATTTATTTATAATATATAAAAAGCTTATAAGGCCACATTATTTTGTTGAGAGAAATATAACATGTTACCCGTTTCGTTTATTTTTGAAATAAACTTAGCTAGAAATTTAAAGCAATTAGATTTCGAATTCAAATCACGAATATCAACCACCAGACCCTTTGCCACTTGCACTAGGGACGATTGATATTATAAGACCACATTATTAATCTCACAATATTCTCATACTTCATATCTATATAAATACTTTTTCGTATTATAGTTTCGAAAAAAAAAAAAATTAATAGACATTTCATATAAAATTTATATCAGAGCAATCTCAATCTCGTTTAGTCCTATTAAAAAAGAATATGATAACTTGATCGAGTTAATGATTTGAAAAAAAAAAAAAAACTATTGTTCTTATAATTAATGCTCAAAAAATAGGATGGAAATATTTGTTTGGATGTTAAAATAATTCAAAAGTAAAAAAAAAATGATATTATTAGTTTATTATTGCCAGAAATTAATACTCATTGCATGGACCAGGTATAGTATGGATCCTTGAGCTTGACCAATCAAAATGCAACATATTCCTGATTACAAAACTTGTCAATCACTTACAAGGTAATTTCTAGTCCAATCTACTTGTTTCAAGAGTGGGCCTTACATATCAACCACTTATTATTATTATTATTAGCATTATTACTACAATATTTTAGTACAAATGTAGCAGAGATGATGCATGAAATATACACTCATTTTTTAATTTTTAATTTTATTTTTTACAATGAAAAGCATTTATTACTAAGAAAAATAAGAGCCATTGAGATAAACAACAACATATATATATATAAGATCATACTATTAACATATATCAGAAGTGAGATGCAGCTTGGGAAGTACGATTTGAGTAGGTATATATATATATATGCTAACTAGTTTACAGTAAAGAACAACTTATTTGTTGTTAAAATTTTTAAAGTAAAGCTGCTTCTTTTGAAACCGAAGAAACTCATTTTAGCTTTCGCGCAAAAAGCTGGAACTTTTTGTCTGCCATTTCACTTTACTATTGCTTCTCGGAGTGAATATATATGTTGTTTCTGAAATTATATAGTATTAATAAAGAAATGATTTTTTGACCATTCAATATGAAAGAATATGTGATAATACGTCTGAACAATTTGAGGAGGTCCACTCTCAAAGCCAATGCGACAAATATAATCCAATTTCACTTGATCAATGGCCGAATAATTAATTAAGATTATATCTTAAAGATAAATTGCACCAAGGATTCTCAAACTTTTCATGAGATTATTAATTTGATTGATACAATTAAAATTCTTCGTCTTTATTATTTGTTGTAGTTAAATTTGAGCCTCCTTGTTAGATTTCATCAGAAAACATCCGATCAGAGAACGAAGATTACGATAAATAAACATGTACAGCAATTAAAAGGTTGAGGACTAGAGGGCAATCTCTTGAAATGGCCTGGAATTAATGGGCGCTTAAACAATATTTTAGCTGTATTAATTTCTATCTTATTTTGTTTGAAAAGGTTAGTAGTGTATGAACTATATATGAACAGTGAACTAGTTGATACTTTCACACTCTTATGTGTTTTATGTGAAGTGTACGTAGCTGCCATGCGTAGAAAATTAAGAATCATTTGAGGGGCAAGAACTACAGTAGAGAGAGATACAAGCAGAACTAGCTACAAGAAGGAATATGTGTGAAAGTGAAATGACCAAATTAATTGTAGCCATAAAGAGAAGTGCTTATTTGCGTGGCTTCACAATGATTTGATTCTATCTTCGCTTCTTGTTATTTTCCAGCTTACTATTTCATGCAGATTGAGCTGAGTTTCGCTGAGTTTTCACATGAATCTGCACTAAAATGGACATCCAGTCATGCAATAAAAGGCAAAAAAAAAGAAAAAGAAGGAAGCATGCAATCCAATGCATGTGTTTTGTCATAAAATTTGAACTCTCCTTTCCTTCTGAGGAGCATACCCCAAGCGAAAATGGCAATAACAATTGCAAATAAACATGCTAATTAATTTTCTGATTGTCAGAAACCAAGCTCTATTGCTTCACATTTTATGCTCTTTACGAAGAAAAGATCAAAATATCTTAGAGCCACCATAAGCATATAACACACAAAATAAGCAAACACAGATAGATAGACTCCCCCTTGAGGAGTTGTATCACTAAATAATTATAACAAAATAGTAAAATAAACAATAACACAAGTGATTTCAGAAGAAAGAGATAGATTAGTAAGCTTGCGAGAGAAAAAAAACTCCATACAATAAGAATTCTCTGTTGATGATCCAAAATTTTGAGATCAATAATCTCAAGCCAGCATTCGTCACAGAGGGACAAAATAATCGATCACTGCAGAATAAGAACTGTAGAAGAAAAGAAAATGCTGCTGCACAAAGCACAATAAACTTCAGCTAAAATCTTTCAGCCTTCTTTTCAGCACATCCATCGACTTCTTTCGAGCATCTTGCTTCGTATTGCGGTTCGAAAGACTCCCAAAAAGTCTATCAGGCGAATCCTTGAACTTATCACAAATAGCGGCCACCTTTTTATAGTCCAAAGCACCATAATTCTTCTCCCTTATTACAGGGTTCATGAAGTTTTCCGGCTGATTGCTTAACAGAAGGTTAATCAACTGCCTGGCTTCCACCAAACAATCTCTAAAGCTCACGTCTTTCTTCAACTCACTCAACCCCGAGCTGTAAAACCTCTCGTCCGCAAAAGACTCCAACATCTTCAAATCATTATCAATGCCCATAACGGCATTAAGATTAAACCTCTTCACACTTTCATTAAGGAATGCACCCACAATACTATCACACATATGAGTTAAAGCACTGATTCCAACCTTGTAAAGAACTTCTAAAGGTAAAATTTGCCGAGCAGCGGATATTAGGCTTTCAAGGTAGACAAGGACCTCATTGATGTAATCATTCCTGTGTTCTGAGGCCTCGTCAGTCGTCCAATTGATGCTGTTCATTAGTGCCGTACACTCATCTAACTTGGAATTAACTAAATTTAGTAAGGATTTGTATGCAACATTCTGCGAGGCTTTAAGTACAGCTTTAGCGGTCAAGCCAGAATGAGGCCTGTCAATAAGACGTCTAGGAATTCCACAAAGTTGGGCAGCTTGTAAGAGAAAAAGATCACAAGCACGTTCGAGAACTGTAATATTTGCCGCTACTTGCATTGCCTGCAACACACCCGAATTGCTATTATGAATCAAAGTTAGCAAACTATCATTCAACACTTCAATCAAAAGTTTGTCTAAATACTTCTTCACAACATGGTAGAAGTTCATAATGCCTCCATATGATAAGTAGCTAAACGAGTCCTCAATGAAGGACCGCACGATTCGACAGACGTCAGGCACGGAAGATGAGAAGGGCGCTACGTACGGAAAAGCAGGTAAAATATCTGACGATTGGAGATGGAATGCCAAGACATTCATGTTGTATTCATATTCCTTCTTCATAACCATTTGTTCGAGCGGATCATTAGCCAGAATGTCATTTATCTGCTTCCGGCACTCGCTCAGTAGAAGATCATGGTACTTGTCTCTACTATTATCAAGGATTTCGAGCAAAGAGGTGACCCGATACCCGTATCGAGTTAGAGTTGCACCTAGTAGGGTCACAAAGTCCTTTATAAGGAGGAGGTGACTCGCGGTATCCATACGAGTGAATTGCACCTCCAAAATAGAGGTCATCTTGCCAATAGCTGTTTCCCATATCGTCTCAACTTGCGACTCTGATAGTAAACCCCCTGCAGTCCGCAGAACTCGGTCCTCTACGATGAAAGATCCGGCTATCTGTGCAAAGAAGGGTCGGTGAGACTCAAGAAAAGGCTGAGCCGTTGAAATTTGCAAATCTAAGTTAAGTTGCATGAGCCGATTCTTGTAGTAGTAATCACGGAACTTCTCCCCAATACCAAGACATGTATGAATGTGATAAGCCCGGTAAACAGGGGTGAGATCAAATTCCAGAACCGAATCTTCATCACTATTCTCGGTGTTCAAGGTGTATACACAATCGCTGACGACAGAACGGCTCTGCTCTTCTGCTTGTCTCTGGCGAGCCCGCATCTCTTCATCTCTCTGCCGAGCTGCCGCAGCTTGACCTATAGCCAATTGCCCAATCTCCCTCGCGGTACTCCTTATATGCACTAACCAATTGTTGAACTCACTACAAACTTTCTTTTCGATGTACAACTTCATTGTAGGTATTTGCTTCTCAATCACTTTCCGAAAAGCCTTCATGGGAATGCTATGTAAATAGTCCCTCTCGATCAAATCCAGAGTCTTTAGCGCGGGGTAAAACCGACCCTCTGACAAGTGTCGATTGCATGTGATACATAGGTTAGACACTTGTATGCATATCTTCAATGTTTGGGTGGCCTCCGTGACATTTTTCTTAATCGAGTACAACTCAAGAAGCTCCTCGATCTTCAAAAGAAGATCGCTCGCAACCTCTTGTAGCCTGAAATTCTCAGTAGTGAGCATGCTTTTGAGCTCGTCGGCATCGACCAGCACGCCGCGAAGCTCATCGACGGCGAGGATGAATTCCTCATAATGGAGTCTGCAGAGCTCCTCGATCTCGACTTCCTTCTTCTTGACGATGTTCCTGAGATGGTGTAAGAGGGCCTCCGGCTTTCCACCCTCGAAGGTGTGCCTGACGATTGGGCCCAAGTCATCACCATTTGCAATTGAAGCTGCCAGGACCGTGTCGATCCCTCCATCCCCGTTTTCTACCACACTTCTCTTCTTAGGTTGGGCACTCATATTTATTTCTACGTTCGTCGCAAAGATGAAAATGTAAGTATATTGAATTTATAGGGAAAATTACATGCAACAACTCACAGAAGAGAATGGGACTTCAATTTTGGCATTGAAAAACACTTCTTCCAAACAGGAAAGAAAAGAAAAAAAAAGAGAGATTGATGTTGGTTTTCAACAAGCCATTCATAGTGTAAGCATATATAATCTAGTACATTAAGGAGAAAAAAGGGAATTAAATCAAAAGTAATCCAAAGTAGTGTATGAAAATATGCTTCTTTGGGCACTATGATGTGTCATGCCCCAACTTTTAAAGATAAAAACTCCATTTTTACCAGAATAAAAAAGCAAGCCTCACCTGATGAAATAATAAGATTTAAAGCAAATGGGACTATTCGCAGGTAGCAATTCCACCCTATACGAAATGAAGAAAAACCCAACCAATTACTACAAAAACATTAGAGAAAATAATAATAATAATAAAAAAAAAACATCTAGCGATTGAAACTAATTGATCGAATGGGCAGAAGAAACCGAATAAGCGCCTCATTACACAAACAAATAACACTAAGAACCCACATCACAAAACCACAACAAGGCCATGTTAACCAAAAAAATAATAATAATAAGGAAAAAGAATATTTATATTTACATTTATATTGTGTGTGTGTGTGTGTGTGTGTGTGTGAAAAAGCCTCGATTTTTACTCACAGCTGGACAAGTAGAGCTCCGTGTTCTTCTTCAGGGTCTCAGACTCTCACAGGTAGTACCGAACAAATTGGCTTCTTTTTCCATCTCTCTCTCTCTCTCTCTCTCTCTCTCTCTCTCTCTCTGTAAAGATTAAATGATATATACATATTATCATATTAAAAAAAAAAAATGCGCTGCTGTTGTTGTTGTTGTTGCCGTTTCTCTATTATTCCTGCGGTTTCATCGAGAGACCCGTTTGAGGGATTCTTCTCTTTAGACCGTTTCCTTCTCCAGTTTCCCACTGAATAATAGAACAGCAATTCTCCCTTGTAACCGTCTTATGGGCACCGTTGATTGTACCCAGAAAGGCACCCAATGCTGGGCACTAATGGGTCGGGCTCTTTACGTTATACCCGGACATGACCCGTTTATTATATGGATGCGTTGTTCTTTTGTGCTAATCCGCTCTGTTAAGAACATATAAATTGGTCGAACACCAACAACATGAGAAATACCCATCCAAAGCTTTATATGGAGAGCACCAATTTGAAGTTTTTAAATATTTACGTACAACTCTTAGGACAGGTATATTAAAATAGTACTGCTAAAATTTCAACTGTATAGAACGTAGTCTATGTCTAGATTGGGCCATAAAAGCTAATCGAATCTTTGCGTAAAAAGAAGTAACACGCCACCCAGGTGTAATTATGACATATCTAGTATCTAGTATCTAGTATGTAACAAAAGCTCATCAAAATTAAAAAAACATAGTCATAGGGCTTGGAAAGACTTAAAAGTAACTAACACCATCAATATCTTAAGTTTATACATCATTATTATTTATTAACACGCTAACAATTACACAGAAATATAATTACAAAACTTATAATAAAGAAGACATATCTTCAACTGGGTATTTCATTAATTGGGCTTGCTGTTATTGGGCCTCATTCAATAAGTAGCTTGTTTCGCATTCAAACCAAGATAACTTACCACAACTAATTGCAAATGCAACGTCTCTCCTTGTAATATAATCATCCATCGGAAAAGTAAAAAAAAAAAAAATCACACTTCTAATTTTGCCTCTGGATGATGAACAAGTAGCAGAACAATTTCCACCTTACGTACACTCGGTACATCCGTACATGTCAAGTCCTAAAATTTGTTTTTTTGTTTTTGGATAAATTAATGGTTGGACAATGATTTTTTTTTTCTTTTAATATCATTGAATGCGACAACACTTTTTTCTTTTTTCCGTACATATATATATATATAATAAAACCTCAATGAGCCATATGGGTGATGTCTCCATGTTGGATTACCAATTAATTGACTTTTATATGTCACAAAGTCTCATTAGTGACTTAATGAGACTGAACGAGAGTAAGTCAATAATGGTGTGATATTTGTGTGGTGGAGAAAATGATAATGGATATTACAGTTCCTCAACTGAGAGTGTGCGCCTCTCAGGCAATCAAGATCCGACGAGACCCTTGTGGCGAGCATATGCAACAATTAAGATGAACAAGAAGGCAGACACTACTCCAGAAATAAGGACCACCTGTTCATAATGAAAAAGAAAATTTGAACCGGATCAATGTATTCATCGCTAAAATTGTTTTTGATTCATTACCAGAAAATTACCCATTTATAGATGTATCCATGGTCTTGATTCCATGAGTATGGTATATTCATTCCAAATATACCCCCGGTCAACGCATAAATCGAGAGGGACACTGTCCCAGAACTTAAGAATAGCTCCAGCTGCCACAGTATATATAATTAATGCTGTTAAAATTTTGAGGACAAAAAAAGAAAAATTGGAATACACACAAGTTTATGGGCCAGGGCCACTGCGTAAACTAAAGTATGCCGTCGATAAACTAGCTATGATATGAAATAAAGCATGTGCCCCAGATTGGACAATAGCATTTTAAACTAAACATTATCTAAGAAAGATTTGCCCCGTGGGGAAAAGTGGTTCAGAACTCATACCTGAATCAATTGATTTCGATGGTTGTCGAGCTGCATTAGCAAAAATTTGCCATGAGTTCATAATATGTTCATCCTGAACCCCAGTGGACTTATATACAAATGTTTAGAAAATAATAATAATACTGTTAACGAGAATACCTGAATATTGATGTAGTCCTCTGTATCATCAATATACTCACGCAACTGGGAAGAAATTGTAAAGAGTGTTTTATATCAATATAACAATTATAGCAGTCAAATGGAAAAACAAATGGATTTCTCCATCCCAAGCAACAGCACATTGCAAGATGAATGGGAAAGAATGAGTGATTATTTTGCTCAATAACCATAATCATTGGAGCCCGGTCTCTGACTTACCGTGTTCAGTTTGTTCAAAGTGCCATCAACTTGCATGAAGTATGCCTACATAGTTAAAAGGAAAATTCTTAGAATCCACACAAGCACGGCAAATATCTTTAGTCAATTTTAACTTCTTTTATTCACATTCTCAAACAGCCATGAGTGTTGTTTTATTACCTCAAGCAACATTTCGAGCTCCTCGACGTCGTTCTCATTTCCATGTATAGTTGCAGCACTCGCCCTGCTCGCCCTTGATATCTTTGAACCGATTGTTGGTGATGTGGGGAGCCAATTGGGTGCAACAGAACCACTCACAGGAGAGGAAGCACCAGCCAATTTTCTTGTCAAGTAAAGATCTGCCATGTCATCATCGTCGTCCAGTAGTTGTTCGAGCTCATCTCTAACCTGGTGAAGGCAGCAAAGTCGGTGATACAAATACATAACAGAACTCACCAGAATCGGTCTTCTATCAGGGTGCAGAGATTAATATATCATAAAGAACTAAATAAAAGCTCAAGCCAGATAGTAGAAAACCATCCACATAGTAGGACGCACAAGGGATCACCAAGAGGGGGAGAGGGAGGGGGGGGGGGGGGGGGCGGGGTGGTGCTCACACCTTCTGAACCCTAGCAGTCAACCTTGTCATAGCACTCTTCAACTTTCGCACCCGGTCCAAGTTACGGCTGCTAATCTGCATTAAGATTGAATTGAAAACTTGAGTCCGAAGAGAGGAAAAAGTATCGACAACAACAACAACAAAGTCATTGATTTGGGGTGGTTCTATTATTATTCCGTTCAGCTTTGTCTTGGTCACAATTCTCCAACAAACCAAGTGTTAAAGGGGAACAATGACATGGAGCAACAGCTAAGTAATCATAAATGTAGAAGTGTAGAATAAGGTGTGAACTCATGAGTTTTACCAGCATATCACACATAAAAATAATGGATATTATTGTAGCTCCAGTGAATATCCACCTCTAGTTAGATCTTCTACATGATATCATGTCCATTACTAAATCAGTGCAATGTTTCATATCCAAATCTATCTTAACCTGTTACCAGATTGCAATATCCATGGATAATCCAGAAACTATAACAGCGCTACACGCAAGCAAGTTGATATAAGATTAGTCTTATAAAAAAGTGACTTCTATAATATCTGTTAATCAAAACCAAAAGAAAATCTCACCTTGGAGGTTAGTTCATCTAAAGCTGGGTAGGCCGCAGTCTCTAGCTCTGTGGTTCGTGCATCAAGGAAACTGCAAATAGCTTCTAAACAAACCTCCAGGGCACGGAACTCAAAGGGAGACTCTGCATTTGACAAGATTAGCAGCTTGAGAGATTAAGAAGACTCCCATAGCAAAGATTAGGGAATTTTTTCAAAATGACCCTCTTAAAACCCGAATTTTGCCAAATAACCCTATGAAATTTTTTTTTGCAAAACTAACCCTACTTTTGCCACCTCGGCGCCACGTTGGGCAGATAGCGTGAAGGCGCTGAAGAGGTCAGCGCCTTCACAATAATCCTATGAAGGCGCTGAACCCCTCAGCGCCTTCATGCCTTGTGTTGAAGGCGCTGAAGAGTTCAGCGCCTTCACAGGATTTCTTGTGAAGGCGCTGACCGCTTCAGCGCCTTCATGGTGTGCGCTGAAGGCGCTGTTTCATTCAGCGCCTTCAGCATACTTGGGCATTTTTCGCCGCGAAATATGCCTAAGTCCTCAGTGTAAGCGAAAATTGGATTCTCTGTAGAGGCGCTGATCCAGTCAGCGTCTTTAGTGTTGTGCACTGAAGGCGCTGAGGAGAGGGCGACGGCGACGGCGAAGGCGAAGGCGACGGCGACGATGAGTGGAGATCGGCAATGTGGAGATCGGGGCGGGAGAATGCAGGTGGGGGAGGTGCACGCGAGAGAAGAGGGAGCTCATGTGCGTGAAGATCGGCGCGAGTGGAGAGGAGCTCGTGCGTGAAGATCGCCTGTGCGGGAGGGGAAGGGGCTCTCACTGTGTGGGGATTTGGGGGAGGTGCTCGCGAGAGTGAAGATGAGTGCGCGGGATATGGTGGTGGAGAAGGCGCTGACGCGGGCAGCGCCTTTAACTAATTAAAGGCGCTGAGCGGCTCAGCGCCTTTAGTGTAAATCACTAAAGGCGCTGAGCAGCTCAGCGCCTTCAGTGTAAATCACTAAAGGCGCTGAGCCACTCAGCGCCTTTACAGTTGATATACTGTGAGGACTTAGCCATTTTTCCCCGAAAAATGACTAAGTCCTCGACGCGGTTATAGTATATGCTGAAGGCGCTGAATGAAACAGCGCCTTCAGCGCACACCATGAAGGCGCTGAAGCGGTCAGCGCCTTCACAAGAAATTCTGTGAAGGCGCTGAACTCTTCAGCGCCTTCAACACAAGGCATGAAGGCGCTGAGGGGTTCAGCGCCTTCATAGGATTATTGTGAAGGCGCTGACCGCTTCAGCGCCTTCACGCTGTCTGCCCAACGTGGCGCCGAGGTGGCAAAAGTAGGGTTAGTTTTACAAAAAAAAATTTCCTAAGGTTAGTTTGCAAATTTCAGTTTTTCAGAGGGTTATTTTTAAAAAATCCCCAAAAGATTAAATAGCCAAGAAATATGCTAAGAGTTATATGTTAGGATTTGATTATATTTGTAGTTAAATTCTAGTTGGATTAAGATTAATATTTAAATATTAAAGAGATAAGTTTGTTAAGATTTAAATATTAATAAAAATCTATTTAGACTAGGATTTGGATAGCTTTTGATGTAAGCTATAAATATAGCATATGTGTTATTATTTTAAAGGTGTGTTAAGATGGATATACCTATGGTGGTGGTAATACCTATAGAGGTGGTGGGGGCTAGGATTTAGCCACACCCATATAGTGGTATTCACACCCACGGTGGTGGTAACACCCATGGAGGTGGTGCGGGTTAGGATTTAGCCACACCCATAGTCTTCTAAGTTTATAGAATACGAGAGAAGGGTGAGAGAGATTCATGAGGAGAAGACGAGAGAAGGGTGAGAGAGATTCAAGAGGAGGGCTCGAGTTGAAACTACTCTATTGTAGAAAAAAAGGAGTCGGTGTAATTCTTTTCTTGGTTAATGAATCTTATTTCACCCGCATATTTTCTGTTTTGGTTTTCTTCTCTTTGTGGTTGTATTGGTTCCAGTTTGGTTGAAAGGACGGGTTTATGGTAAAAATCCGATTTGACGTTTTCGCTGCGGAATCCCAACTTTAGGCGGTACCAGAGCGGATTGCATATCGAAGCGGGTTGCGGATTCAGAGAATCTAGTATCGGGACGAGTACCAGATTTTTCCAACATTATAAATGAATATATCAAACAACAAGAATACTGATCATATACTGCTATTTTGTTAAGCATGATATGTTATCATGACAAATAACAGGCCCGCATAACATATCACAATGTATATAGTGTAGAATAGGTGACAGTACATTACATTGACAATTTTTGACCAAACCATTATATTAGCAATTACCCTTTTACACATATAATAGCATCTTAATCCACCTGATTGTTAAACAGAAAAGAGCTCTCATGGTTGGAAAGGTAAAGATGATGATTATATATATGCAACTTACCATCCTCCTCACCAGCTTCTGCATCATTTTGGCTAGTTAAGTTCTCCTTCCCTTCACCATGCCCTTGCTGAACAACACTAGCTGGTGGTAGGCGCCTCCGAAGCTCCTCCACAATTGGATTAACATTCTCGTCCGTTGGATCTCTAAGCAACACCTAATCGAAGAAAATAATGTTAGATCCGTATGCAAATTAATACGAAATACCCAAGAAACACATGTAAATTATTAGATAATCGTTCATCTATTTGAAAACATTATAAACGCTTACCGGAATCCATGCCTGATGAAACGCGTTCTCAGATTTTATCGTTCCTCAAACACCGACAATAAAATCGCCTGGATTGAATGCTTCCAAGTCTAGATTCGTCGTCTAATTAATTTTGCTCTGAATGGGACAGAGCAAATTGACGGCAGGAATCTGACTCGGAATCACAATCCTTTTATATTCCTTATATACTATGTTTAATTAGAGTCTCATAAACCCTAATTAGACTTGTATTGGGTTTCTACACATTAATAACTCATACCCAATAGATGTTTCCAGAGCCCATATTAGATCACTTAATTGTCCTATTAAATTAGATAGCCCATAATATAATTGTAAATTTATATGTTAGTCCATATATAGAAAAAAATTAAATCCAACAAATAAAACAATTAACTATCCACGGCCGAGCAATGAAGCACGAGATTGTATCAAGTTCCTCAAAAGCAAAATATCTAGTAATTTTAGCTCTCTCACCCTCACTCTTTCATTTTATCAGCAAAGATCAAACCAAAGAGATGCCAAGCTTAATAGATCAAGTGTCAAGTAAAGCAAATGCCAAATCAATTAAAAACAGTCTAATTTAACTGAACAGAAAGTAAGCTACTATCAGATTATTGAAGAACGGCAAATCATAGAGAGTAATTATGATAATTAGAGGATTAAAGTATAAATTCATGATAACATTAAATTGAAGTTTCTTCCTATGATACCTCTTCAGCAGTAATTATCGCTTTGATATGCTGCTCCAAAGGCCAAAAACTAAACCAATCAGCAACTAAAAGAGCAAAAAAAAAAAAAAAACATACACACACAATTAGTAAATTTATTAAATAAATTAGTTAAAAATCATCAGAAACCTCGAGATTGAGCACGATTGCTCTCTCGCGCCCCAGTATAGCGGATGGATACGATAGTAAGGGATCCAAAATCCTGAGATCCCGCGCGTTTATCTCGACCCTATGCATGATCGCGTACTTGTCAACATCCAGAATCGTCCCCTCCCCATTCGAATCGAACAGGATCCAGCTCCTGTTCACCACCGCCGCCTTCTTAACCCCACCCTGCGCTTCTGCTACCGCCGCTGCCGCGGCGTCCCACGCCATTTGCGCCGGTCCCCGGAGCTCACATCTCCCGGCGCCACTTCCCTTCGCTGGAGCTCCGAGAGAAGGGGAGAGGGAGATCACATCGCTGCCGCGCAGATCGGAGAAGCGAAATTGGAGAGGGTTCGATCGAGGAGGAGGAGGAGGAGGAGGAGAAGAGCGTGCACAGGGGGTTTTGGTCGGTTTTTACTGAAAGTATAAATAAAAGTACCACTAAAAACTTCGAATGGAATCGCGCTTTTATTGGGCAAAAATGAGCACGGTCCCTGTACTATCCCACAAGTACGTTTTGATCCGTATACTTTTATCTTGAAATATTTTATAAGGAAAATGCTTTTTGTATTGGTTGTACACTTTTCATCCATATAATTTAAAATAAAGTAAAATTTACTGATCTTTTAAATAATTAGTGAAAAAAAATTAATAAATTTTACACTTTATTTAGAATGCACCATTAATATTACTCATATTTTAATTCTAAACACTCAATAATTTATTTTTAGCATAAATATTAACTTTTTATTTTATAATAATTAAAATAATCTAATATTTTATTGTGAAAATAACTTTTTCAATCTTAGTTGGAATGAATCGAAATCTGTTGTTGGGACTGAACCGAAATCGGACCAACGACTGTATTCGATTCTCTATTCACTCGCGTTTTAGAATTAAACGATATGATTGAGAAGAAATTAGCTTAATCGAATTTTTCTTAATCACACACTCTGATTACAACGGAAGGAGGCTCAACTTAGAGAATCGAATTATTTTGCATTTTTTAGAAATGTAACTAGTTACAGAATTAAACTACTCATAGAAAATCTATAAAATTATACTAAAAGAGTAATAAATAACTATAAAATTATACTAGAAAAGTAATAAATAAAACTGTAAACTTAAACTAGAAAGCGATAAATACTGGAATTGAATAAATTGAATAAGCACCAGTCGATTCGTTTGACGGAAAAGAAGCACCTTTCTTTATAAGGCAATCCACCTATTTATAAAAACGGATTTATTTTAAATTGTTCGACATTTCGGCTAATAGCGCATTATTTGATCATATTTTTTTCTGCAATTAGTTGTCATTTTGGATAATCACGTATTACTCGTCCTGTTTATTGGTACAAGCCTCATTTTTTTGGAGTGCGTTTGGGCCAAAATCATATCGGCGGGAGGATCCACTCTCCACGATTTTAACTGTTTTTCGTCTAAAATTTGCTTAAATTCAAGCGTTGCCTACTGGGGGCTCCTGATATACTATGCATCGTCCTTCGATTCGTCCATATCGATGATTAAATTGATTAATTTTTTATTATGTGTCATCTTCTGAAACGTTTGAATTGGCAGATCATATTGATCAACTTTTTGCTATGTGACGATTATTTCGACTCCAACAGCACCGGTAAATTATTTTTTATAAAAAAACCCAATTAATTGTATTATAAAAACACTTAATACTAAAATATTTATGTAAAAAAAAAAAAAACAAAAAAACAAAACATATAGACGAAGTTGCAAAGTTGGCTAGTACAGGGACTTGTAATACATTCTAACACTTTTCGTTGTATTGCGACGGTGCATGTGTTCCTTTTGTTAGCTTTGTCTCCTGATTCGTCGGGTCGTGTTATTTGGGACAGTTTGGTTCTGGGTTAGGTGCTATTTCGACCCACATTTTTGTCCCACATGCACCGTTAAAGAGGAAAATCGACTACGTAGAAAAGTTGAAGCAGCCACGGAAGTATTTGCAGCTGTAGATTGCTATTTTGGTTTTTGATTTTTTGTACAAAAATTTCTCAGTTTGATAAAAACATATCCAAAGTATGACTATTATTTATTATATAAACAATACGAATTTTAAAAACTATGCAAACGATGGGCTAATCCATTCATATCATTTAATTTAATGAGTGGAGATCCAAAGGAATAGAAATCAAAACAAAATTTGGCTAAGCTTTGTAAGATGCCCAAGGAGACCTGGCAATTGGGCATGTGAAGAAAAAGATTGTTTAAGTTCCCAGGTCCAAGTTTCCATTCATAGTAAAAACAAAATAGTTGGGAAATGGAGATTGTATATATTATCTGGAACACTCGCTTAATTATTTATTATCTTGACCAGAACAAATGGACCAAAATACACTTCTTTTCATGTAATGAGTGTTCCAGAATTAGTATGTTAATCCACTCGGTCGTCGTCGTCATCATTTGTTACTATCCAAAGCAAAGGAAATGACCTCGTGAGTTGTGGTTGATGATTAATTAATTACTATTACTATCCAAAGCAAAGGAAATGACCTCGTGAATCGGGTGCAATTATGTTAAGCAAAGCCCATCTCATATGATCCCCACTCTTTCTAGTAAGAGAAACTTCGAATTTTTTTCATATAATGCCACATAATTATTTTTCTCCAAAAAAATTTACTCTTTTTTAGTAAATTTTCATATAAATTTTATTATTGCATTTACAGAGAGACTGAACCGAAAAAAAAAGGGAAAAGCTCATCTATTGGACCGGATAAGTTTCAACTGGGATTGGGCTCATTTAACCCAAATTAGATTCTCCATGGGCTATTACAAAAATTCGTTTGTTGGGCCCATCGTTTGAAGCGTCGAACGCAATGCATGATATCCACCGTTCAACAACCTTCATCTCGATCTCTACCGTTCATTGCTATCATAAGCGGTTTCGGCGAGAGCACACGTGGCGACATATGATTGATCCTAAAAGAGTGCCTCGTGTTGCGAGTCATGGACCGAATCCCGCTTATCTGTGGTGTAACTAACTAACAGTATCTCAATCTCATTACATCTTATTTCTAGTCACGTGATCCAGTGCTCCCGCTAAACACACAACTCCAAATAACAAAATACACTCGCACGATTCTTAAAGGCGTCTCGAAGACGATATAAATACCCCTCGATGCCGCCCCATATTTTGAAACACTCTCTCCTCGTCTCCCCCCATCTTCTTCTGCTCCTCCTCCTCCTCCTCCTCCTTTTCGCCATTGGAGAGCTCTTCAAACCTGTACCCTAACCTCAACCCTAGATTCGAGTTCTCGTTGATGCCCGGGGAGATCCGCCGCCGCCGCCGACGACCTAGTTCGCGATGAGGATTCCCTTTTGCCATCCTAGGTACTTTTTCACCGCGGTGGTCTTGTTAGGGCTCGTCTCTATCCTTCCGATCGTCTTCCACATGCACTTTAGGATCGATCTATTCCTCGCGAGTATTAATCCGAGTTAGTACCTCCGTCTCATTTCTCTTCTTCAACATTGAGCGGATTCTTTGGTGGATCGTGCGTGTTGAACTCACTTATGTTCTAATCGATGCTCTTAGTTCGTTTCTTTGATCCAGAGAGAGATTACTTGCTGAATACGGATCCGGTATGCTTGATTCGATTCTCCCGTTCATTTTTTGTGCGTTTTGCTGCTGATTTTTTTCTATTATTAAGATATCTTCTTATTCTGTTCTCTGATGCAGGGCGAATCCACCGATTACACCAATCTGAATGTCTTCGAGCAGGTTTTATTCTTTTAAATCTTGGATAATATATGCATTAATTAAGTGCTGCTTAGTCTTTAGCTCTATGTTTTTTTTGGGACTTAGGATGCAGGCGAAGGACTTCAAGAACCAGCCGAAAATGTGCATCAAAATAGTGAGTTTCGTAACACAGTGAACAGAAGTAGCACCTTTGAATACAAGGACATTGTAAAGCTGTTGATCTTCTCGGTCCTAATGTTTGATATCACTGACTTGTTTGTCTCATTTCTTTCTCTTTTTTTTTTTTTTTTTTTTTTTTCTTTTTTTTTTTTCTTTTTTTTTCCCGTCAGTTAAAGATGCCCAATCTGACAATGATGGAAATACAGGAACTCATGAGAATAATGTAACAATTGCCACCACTGAGGAGGTATGCTTCTTCTGTTATATTGGATTCTGATATGGAATGAGTCTAAATCTTATTTGGTGCGTGATGGATTTTGCCATTTTGCTGACGAAATGGGAATGCGAACATATGTTTAATAAGAAGGTTCTATGTCCAGAAAGATGAGTAAGCTAGTTATAGAGGAATACAATCATAGTGCTTTTCATTATATAGTATTTTATTTGTTTTTCAACTTGGTAATCTATCAATACAGCTGCAACAGTAATGCAATTATTCTAGTTTTCACAGTACTAACTGTGAAAAACATCCAGAAAAAGAAGACTTAAGAGAAAGTTATAGGGCAACTGCCCTTGTCGTTCCTTGCAACTCAATATTTGTCCGAAAGTTACTCTCTAGCTTGTTATGCCTTTTCCTTTTACTTTTCTTTTCCTTTTCTTTTCCTTTTGTTTTTGCTCTTCAGTGCACTTTCAGCCAATTAAATGCTGGCTCCACACTACCTTCTTTCATTAGTTGGCGGCGATTCTTTTTTTTTTTGTTGGAGATTCTTGGTATATAAATCTTGGGGTAATTAGCTTACAGAATGTCTATCCATAGGTAGCTCTATCAACTGTATCTTAACTTGGAAACCAGAAGAAAGAATGCTGAAATATTTATAGATAGTCACGGCTAGTCTAAAAAAATTCCTATACACAAGGATCAAGTGGCGCAGTGCTTGTTATTTTCAAACATTTTCTTATTTTTAGACATCCATCATCAGATCTGACTTCACAGTCTGATTTTATTTTATAACCTGAAGCTTTTTCTGCAAGAAACTACATATTTTAGCATCTAACACTTAATGCAGATGAGTTGGTTATCTGATCAAGAAACTCTAGAAGAAGATAATGAACGATTATACACTCTAGGCTGGACAAAAGAGAAGATATGGGAGATGGAAGATCAGCTAATCATGGCTAAGGCTTATTTGAACTTTGTCCCTAAAGCCAACGACACTCTCTTGAGACAAGAGCTGAAGCTGAGAACTAGAGACATAGAAAAAGCACTCGGTCAAGCCAACAAGAGTTCTGATTTCTCAATGAGGTGAGTGAGGGCAAATTTACTCTCCGGTCCTTGAAAATAATATGACAAACCATATCATTCTCATTTATACCTCTTGTGATGAGAAGAAATGGACTTAAAAGGTAAAGAACAAGTGGAGGGGGTCGATTATGAATTTAGTCCTTCCAACGTGACTTGAATTTCGATTTCATAATCAATTTTTTAACAATAAGAACTTAGTCTCTGAGGTTTGACTGTGATTTTAATAATCATCCTCAAAGCTTCAACTTGGTCCCTTCAGGTTGACTTTAATTTTAGTTGCGTCTTCAAAGTTTCATTCTCTTCTAACTAAAGGGTATTTGGATGATGGTTCTGATGTGGCACCATTATAGATGCTAA
This sequence comes from Tillandsia fasciculata, assembly GCA_029168755.2. Taxonomy (NCBI): domain Eukaryota; kingdom Viridiplantae; phylum Streptophyta; class Magnoliopsida; order Poales; family Bromeliaceae; genus Tillandsia; species Tillandsia fasciculata. Next base: position 601,532 of record CM054947.1, on the reverse strand, counting down.
ACTACCGGAAGGACTTGGTGACGAAGAATGAACTTCAACGACTACATTGCCACAATTAAAACCGTGGGATGAAATTGAAATAGAGTTCAAATTTTGTGACCAAGATTGTATTTAGTGAACAGATTAGTGTAACAGTCGTCCAAAAAGATTTGACTATGAATCACGCTAGCTAATTTCCAAAATCTATCATTGCTTTTTACACAGTGCTTTGCAGACAATCAGAGCAATGGAAGCAACTTTGTCCAAAGCCCACAGGGCTTATCCGGATTGCTCAGAAAAGGCATACAAAGTACGTGTTTTGGTGGAGAAAAATGAAGAAGAGTTGAGAACAGTACAGAATGAACTCTTGTATCTCGTGCGCATTGCTTCTGCAACCCTACCTAAGGGTATTCAGTGTTTGTCATTGCGGCTCACTTCAGAGTATTTCACCTCTAAGCCCAAGGATCACAAACTCCTGGTGGACAGGCACAAAGTGCAGAAACCTTACTTGCATCATTATGCTGTATTTTCGGACAATGTGCTTGCATGTGCAGTCGTTGTGAACTCAACAATTTCCTCATCTCAAGTAAGATTTCCTCTGTCAATGCCTATTTATCACCACTCTGTTATCTTGCGTCCTGCAAAGATCATTTAATTTGGTTTAGATGTGCCTGGCATACTATCAGGGGCAGAGCACCTTCTGAGTTTGGGAATTTACAAAATTTAGTACATATTATTCAACATTGGTCTCAATCTATGGAATAATTTACAAGATAGCCCATCCTCAATAACAGTGTCCACTTGCCTCTCATTGTTGATACAAAGCATCTTCAGTCCTAATCACCATTGAATTCCTTTGGATTTAGGAGTATCTGTATTACACTTTGTATATAACTTATGTTTTGCTGCAAAAATTGCTAAAACGCATTACCTAACAACTCCAATCACAGTTGGTTTAATTTTATGTTGTTTTAAGTCTTGCTAATCAGAAAATTCTGGGTCCTTCCCCAGCAGCAGTAAAGAGTAATTTCTAATACCCTGACTGCATTTGCCTTGCTATATCCTTTTTTTTTGTATCATGTGCTATGCATGTCCTTAATACAGCAGTATTTATTGTAGTCCACTCTTCCGAAAACTCAAGTAAAGATTAATTTAATGATTTCTCTTTTCAAAAAACTGTTCCATTCTCTCTTGCAGGAACCTGAGAAAATCGTTTTCCATGTGGTGACTGATTCTCTAAACTTTCCAGCAATGACAATGTGGTTTCTGTTGAACCCTCCAACTCCTGCCATGATTTACATTCTAGTCTGGGATAATTACAAACAACTAGCTGCTAATTTCAGTGTGACAGATGATCTGGTCGGCATTCGAGATCCAGTTTATACTTCTACCGTCAACCACCTCCAGTTTTTCCTGCCCAATCTTTTTCCTTTTTTGCATAAAATTCTGGTCCTGGATCACGATGTGGTGGTGCAGAGAGATTTGAGCTGGTTGTGGAGGATAGATATGAAGGGTAAAGTCACCTGTGCTGTTAAGATGTGTAATTATCAGTTGGAAGAGCTTCTTGACTTCACAGATCCGATCCTGTCAAGTAGCTTCGATCCAAAGGCTTGTGTGTTGGCATTTGGGATGAATATGTTTGACCTGAATGAGTGGCGCAAGCAAGGTCTAACTGCAAGTTATGGAAACTGGCTACAAAAGGTAATAATGTACTTGTTCTTATGGTTAATTTTCTCTCCATTTTCAAATTAATATAGTTTGAACTCCTAATACTGTAGATATAGGTATTAGGGTCTAGTTATTCCTCGCATCTAAATTTACAGGATGAGCAGATCAATAACTAGAAGAAATTTAATTTGCATAAAAGATGATAATTGGGCCAAATTGAGCTGCCTCTATTGCTATATACTTGGCGGATTCATTGGATCACAATAGCATGCTCCTATCTATATGAATATAGTTTGAATCAGAACTTTTGTTGAAGAATCTCTTTCATGTAGAGCTCTTTTGACTTTTTCTGAGATCATATATGTAGATAATTTGGTATTGTGGTTTATTTTCCTTTTTTTTCTCCTGCTAGTAATTTCAAGTCTCTTTTCAATTTTTCTCTCTCTAATGGACTATGAATGGTGTGGCCGACTGATAGGATTTGCCTACAAGTAATATTAGAGAAACTAGCGATGAAATTATTTATTTTTTGTCATAGACAATCGCTCACCCAGTTAGCACTTTTGAGCTGCAAACATAAAACATAAACCGGTGTAGTCTAACATGTTAATTGCCTCATGTATGCTCAATCTTCTTCCTTCAGTGAGGGAAGCAGCATAAGCAATTGCAAATACGAATTATATGTTTTTTTTTTTTTTTCCTTTCCACTTGTGGAAGAATTGTACACAGAAGACTCCACTCTGGTTGTATAATGACTAGCAGACTGAAAAATAATGTGCTTCATTACCTTTTATTAAATTAAATTTCTGTTCTTCTTTGTGATAATTCGCTAATAGTTGATATCAATACCTCGTGATGTATTTCTTTATTTTTCTCATTCTTTCAACAGGGAATAACTAGGCAATTTCGGGCAGGGGAGGGATGGCCATTGGCCCAACTTGTATTTTACAACCACACGGCTTATCTCGACCGGTGGTGGCACGTGCTAGGACTCGGCAATGACATGAATGTAAGGAAAGAAGAAATCAAGAAAGCAGCAGTTATCCACTACAGTGGGGCAAGGAAACCGTGGCTCGATAGCGCGATTCGGGAATACAAGAACTACTGGGATAAGTATCTTAACTACAATAACCCCTGCTTGCAGAAGTGCCACGTTCATAACAATTAGTCGCAGCAGCCGTAACATGATTTTTTCTGCTAATGGATCACACATTCTTTTATTCTTCTTCACTTCAGCGTTAGTCAAGACCATTAGTTTCACTTCTTTTTGCCTAAATCCTGCCTCACTATATGCCCTTGTGTTAGTACTCTTTGATCTTGTTTTTTTTCTCATTTCCTTTTGCACGCATAATCATGATTTTAATACTTTTGCCAATTTTTTCGACTACACTGTAATGAAGAAAGAAATTATTCTTAGTCGTATAGATGGACTTCATCTGTAACAGAACAAATCCTTTATACACAATATCTTCTCTCTTTATGTTTTTTTAGTTGGTAGAAGTCCTTTCCTTATATTCTCTGTTTTCATGCAAATTTGGTGCCCTTTCCTTTACATGTATGTTCTCTGTTTTCATATAAATTTGATCTTATTGCAGCTTTTATGGGAGATTTGTTCTTTATTGTTGGTCTTCCTTTGATGAATAAATGCTTGATATTTTGCCAGTATGGAGAATGATGAAAATAACCGGCATTTTTGGTATTCGAACTCAAAGCCACGAGCAAAGCATGTAGGGGGGGCATTACCCCAGAACGAGTAAAATGTGTTATGATTTAAATTTTCTTCACAAGGGAAACACTGCATATTAAATAATTTTTACCAAGCATTAAATTGAATGTATTGCTTTGGACAATCATAGTCCTAGTTACTTCTCCTGTCTATTACAACAGAAGCATCAAAATGTTAGGCTTTACTAGATAGATGCTCTATTAAAATCTATTATTACTCAAAATAGAAACAAAATCAGAAGTGGGGACAAAGAGAGATATTTTTAGCAGATAGGTTCGGATATGACAAGGCAACTTGGTAAACATAATTTAGCTCTTTGTCAGTCCTGCATTTAATACAACATAAGAAGGTACCAACTTCCTTCCTACCTAGTCTTACACTCTACACCACATCCCATCCGTCTACTGCCGCACCGGAGAACTATCTACTTATAAGTACTTATCCAGTCAACTACTCCCTCAACCTTCTTATGAGTTAGGAAATTCCTTCCTTCGTTCCACCAAAAACCTACTACTCCGTCCGATCACTATCCTACGGCTACAAACACCTGTCCTCCTTCCTCCTTGCTCTCATTCTCTCCCTACAACCCTTCCGCGCTTCGAATAGTCCGCCAAACAAAAGAGAACAGAGAAAGTGAGGAGACAAACCAAAAAAACAAAAAACCCTAACTCTAATCCTCCCCTGCCCCTCCTTGATTCCCTTCTCAGACCCCTAGCCATGGCGGAAGCGCTCAAATCCTAGCTCCTCTTCTCCTCCATGCGAGGGTGCCCCCTGCGCCCACTCCTCCTCCACCGCCGCAGCCGCCATGGACTTCGCGGAGCTGGAGGCGATCGAGGGCCTGCGGTGGCCGTGGCACGCGTGGCCCCGCTCGCGCTCCGACGCGGCGGCGCTCGTCGTCCCCACGAGCGTGATGTGCGCCCCCCTCGCCCCCGTCGCCGACCTCCCCGTCCTCCCCTACGACCCCCTCCTCTGCGCCGGGTGCCGCGCCGCGCTCAACCCCTTCGCCCGCGTCGACTATCGCACCGCCCTCTGGTCCTGCCCCTTCTGCATCCACAAGAACCCCTTCCCCCGCTCGTACGCCGGCATCGGCGAGAACAACCTCCCCGCCGAGCTCTTCCCCACCTACAGCTCCGTCGAGTACGTCCTCTCCCAAAACCCTAACCCTACCTCCCACCCCAACGGGTTCGGGCTCTCCCCGTCCTCCTCCTCCCTCGGCTCCTCAGCGTCGCTATCGGGATCGGGCCCCGCCCGGCCGCTGGGGCCGGCGTTCGTGTTCGTGGTGGACGCTTGCTCGGCGCCGGATGAGCTCCGGGCGCTTAAAAATGAGATCTTGCACGTGGTGGCGCAGCTCCCGGAGAATTCCTTGGTGGGGCTGGTGTCCTTCGGAGCGATGGTGTGGGTGCACGATCTCAACTTCACGGAGTGCTCTCGAGTTTTGGTGTTCTCCGGCGATCGAGAGCTCACTTCGGAGAAGGTAAACCTTCCTCTGCAGTTGTAATATATTACATGTAGACACTGTGATTTTAGTGCTGGTTGATGAATCTGGAGAAAAATGAGCTAAAGGGGGAACAAATTACTCTAGGTACTTATTTTTGCTGAAATTTGGAGTGAGCTAAAAGAGAAAGATAGGTTATGCTTACTGCTGGTTTAATTATTTTGAGGATGATGGTGAGAAAATGACCTGCTTGCTTATATGAGGAAACAAATTTGGAAATGGGACTGCCTAGTGTTATGTTATTAATCCAGGGATTAAGCATTTCAACTGTTGGCGAGTGTCAAAAACATTTTTTTTTTTTTTTTTTCTTAATTGGGTGACAAGTTCATACGAGTAAAAGAATTCATTTTACCTATATTCCTTCTACATTTTTTGTACATATGATAAATTACTGTTCATCTAAATTACCGAAAAGATTCTATGAATCAAAAGAATGATATATCACTAGCTTGGAAAGCAGTTTCCAGTACTTTGTGAACGATGTTTTGATGGTATTGATTGGAGTTTCAATGTTTGATGATTATTGCACTTGTGCTTTCACAAGGATTCTTCCATTTTCAAAACCTCTCAGAATAGCTGTCTGCCACATTTGAGCTCTTCTCTTAGTCTTGGTTGTAGTAGATTTTCTGCTGCACAGTTGTTTTTGGAGTAAAATTCAAAATCCTCGTTTATTATTTATTATTATTTGTTATTTATTATTATTTTTATTTTATTTATTTACTTATTATTTTTTCTTGGCGCGAAAGAAAACCCAACGGACAGAACGTGGGTTTTCGTTTCTTGCGCCTAACGGAAAGGTACGTGGGTCGAACGTTGCTATTCCCAACTTTCCTTTTCTTTTCTTCCAGAGTACGAAGGAAAATAGTAAGAAACAGAGAAAACAAATTATTTTTATCATACTTTCATCTTCTTTCTTTCTCAAGTGGGTGTTGAAAAAATTTTCGTCAACCTCCGCCACAATCGTGCTCGCAGGAGGAGGAATTCCGGTCGTATCTTGGGGTGGTGTTCTCGGTTAATCCCATACGTAAGGATAGGAATACACTTTAGGCCAGTGCTATGCACGCTTCCGAATCAATTAAATATTTTGAATTTTTGCGTTTATCTGTAAGTTCAATTTTATTCTATTAAAAAATTAGTTAGATATTAATCACAATCGAATTTTAGTATATCTTTTCCTAATAGTTGTCATCAAAACAGTAAGCTATATATTGTGTTTATAACGATATATTGTGTTTATCACAGTTAGGTTTTACGAATTAAACAACAATTCTGTGTGGTGTTAGTCATCAATTGTTCAATTGGTCCTTTATTTGAGCCTAGGAGCTAATATTGGCAGATTTAGTTAATACTTGTGCTATCACATGTTGTTGCTCCTTTTCAGCTTCTTATTGATGATATATCATTTCTTGTTCTTTTTTCAGATCCAAGAGCTTCTGGGCATTCATCATCACCTTCAATACGGCAAACCAGCAATACCAAGACATCACAAAAGCAAAGCTTCCTCCTATCAGTTTCCGAGTGTGAGTTCAACATTACTGCTGCCTTAGAAGAGCTTGCTTCCCTCTCTGCTTGTTCGTGTGGTTACCGCCCTGTGAGGGCCACCGGGGCGGCCATCTCGACAGCTGCCGCCCTTCTAGAAGGTTCCTCTCCCGGGACGGGTGGCCGCGTGATGGTCTTCACATCCGGGCCTGCAACTGCTGGTCCTGGGATGATTGCAGAATCTGAACTTGGTAAACCTATTCGTTCACACCGCGATCTTATTAATGGAAATGCCCCATTCTCTGAGAAGGCCCGTGGGTTCTACAGGCATTTGGCTCAGCGATTGTCGGATAAATCTCTCGTTCTCGACCTCTTTGCTTGCTCTCTCGATCAGGTCGGGGCAGCCGAGCTAAGGCAGCCAATTGAAATGTCTGGTGGATTTATGGTGCTTGCAGAGTCGTTTGAGTCTGAGCAATTCAAGAAATGCTTGAGGCACATATTTAAGCATGATGGTGCAGAACACCTACATATGAATTTCGATGCCCAGATTGATATAGTGACCTCGAAGGAGGTCAAAATATGCGGGGCCCTAGGTCCCTGCATGTCCCGCCACACTAAAAATAGTTCGGTAAGCGAGAAGGACATTGGCGAAGGCGGGACGAATTCTTGGAAGATGAGCACTCTGACAAGCAAAACGTGCATTGCATTTATTTTCGAAGTGGGTGGCGAGAGAAATGGCGAGCCTCCAACAGTCTTTTTTATTCAGTTTATGACACGGTACCGGCACGGAAGTGGCGGTTATCGCCTTAGGGTTACCACTGCTGCAAGGAGGTGGGCCCCACCCCGTTCGCCAGAGATTACCGCAGGGTTCGATCAGGAAGCAGCCGCCGCTGTCATGGCACGGCTTGCGGTCCACCGGGCAGAGAGGTATTATGCGAGAGACGTCATCCGATGGCTCGACAAGATGCTGATTAGGTTCACGGCCAAGTTTGGGGAATATGTTCCGGAAGACCCATCTACATTCCGGCTCTCATCGAACTTCTCTCTCTACCCTCAGTTCATGTACTACTTGCGACGATCGCAGTTCATAGATGTCTTCAATAGCTCTCCAGATGAAACGGCCTTCTTCCGGCTGTTGCTGAATCGGGAAGGAGTGGTGGGGTCACTCATCATGATCCAACCAACCCTATTTCAGTATTCATTTGACGGACCGCCTATACCTGTGCTGCTCGACGTGAGCTCAATCTCTCCGGACGTCATTTTGCTCTTCGACTCGTACTTCTACATAGTGATCCACTACGGATCAAAGATCGCACAGTGGAGGAAGCTCGGGTACCACAGGAGCCCAAACCATGAGAATCTGCAGAAGCTTCTAGAAGCTCCGGAGGTTGATGCTGAGGCATTGATGGCAGATCGGGTCCCGGTGCCGAAGCTCATAAAGTGCGACCAGCACGGGAGCCAAGCGCGGTTTCTATTAGCCAGGCTGAACCCTTCGGTGACTCAGAAGACACAACTTGTTGACGGGGCGGAGGTTATATTCACGGATGATGTGAGCTTGCAAGTTTTTATTGAGCACTTGCAGGAATTGGCTGTTCAGGGTTGATTATTAGGGCAGTGGGAGATTGTACATGTCTGGCATTTCCTCTCTCTTTTTACTCAAGGGGGGGACTTTAGTTGTACTTTGCAATTCATAGATGGGTTCTGTGAGAGCTTCAGAATTTTTTCTACCTTTATGCAGCTTCTTGTATTATTTGCCTCCTGGAGCTGCTTCTGCTACTGATTGTGATGATGCATGCAAGATCGTTTCTCTCTATTTCATGACAGTTATTGTAAAGGGAGCTCGAATTGCAGATCTATCTGTTCTTTTTCTTTCTTTCTTTTTTCTTTCTTTTTTTTTTTTTTTGTGCCTGATTAACGTTTCTAATTTGATTCTATGAGGTTGAACTGTCACCGGACTTGGACATAGGTTGGAATTGATGCGTTGAAGTTTAATTTTAGTTCAGTCAGATTACTTTAGCAAAAAAAAATTGTCGGAGATGATAATGTTAGAGGCTGATGTCCATGCCCTGAGGAACGCGTTGTCTTCCAGCGTAACAGTATATCTACAAGCATTGGAAATAGCACTTTTTTATCACAATAATAATAGTAATAGAATCTTGGATAATATGTATACCCGCAGAATAGCAAAGCGCAAATGTGTGCAAATCAGTTAATGTCTCCAATCATAGAAGACTAACTGAAGCTCACCAACTGAAAAAATAACAATCATACTCATAATAGTGAGATATTTATTAAGTTCTACGCAAATATAAGTCGGCTGACGCAAACAAGGACCAAGTGGAATTTGGCTCAAACCAGCATTTAGTTTCATGCAAAAGAATATGAGAAAATAGTATTTACAGCCAATTTACCGGCATTGTTACACTATTGAGGATTTGCCAAAAAAAAAAACATAAAAGAGGGTAACTCTAGCATGGAGAATATTGACAACTTGTAAATTACATCTCCTTATGTGCGCTCTTGTCTCGTTCAGAAAGCTCCATCAGTCCCACCGGGAAGCCTCCTCTACAATCGCCTGCAAGAGCCAAACAAATAACTTTGAGCAAAACCCAACCTCATCTTTCTGAAAATCTAACATGACTCTACACAGGCACATAAGAGTACAAGGAATGACCTTTGATACATTAGTTCTAGTACAAATTTAAATTGTCGTCATTCACCATCACTACAGTTCCACTCTTCTTTTCACCAAGAAGGAACACATACTAGATAGCAAATGCAATTCACCTATTCGAAATTTCTTTTGAAGTGGCTACTAAGTTATGCCATGCATGATTTGGTTTATTCCTTCAGTCTCTCTAGATAATTGCCTGCATTATTTTTACCCACGACCGAACAAAATACAGATAGAGAAGCTTGGATTACTGATGACTTTGATTGCCACAAGAAAAAAAAGGGGGGAAGGACCATGGGAGAGAGCAGGAGCACCTATCTACTTAAAAAGGATCTGGACTCTCAAACACAGTCTAACCAATCTCTTAATTTTATTTCGAAAAAATGTCAAAATTGGACGAAGCATAATGAAAAATAAGTTAGCACATGAGCGGTGCCCAGCTTCTTAACTGAAATCACATGCAAAATGACCTTGATTAAGAAGTTAATGGTATATGAAAGAAATATAACATATACAACAGTTTTGGGACTTGGATGCCTCCATTACCAGATTATGTACATTTTACCTCATCACCAAAATTTTAACTATCCACTGCAGACTTGATCTCATCCTTAGTCTTTTCCTGAACAAAGAACAAGGGAAAAAAGAAAGTTAAATATACAAAAAATAGTTTTCAAAGAGTTCAAAATTATACGAACATAAAGTTCTAAATGTTGCTTACTAATTTCCATAAAAGTTTGTATACTGAAAACAAATGTATATTGGAAGTAAAAGGAAGACACACCTCAGCTGGGGGATCCCTTCGAATTTTCCTAGTCGGATTCCTCATTGTAACAAGCTCCTCTGCTGATGTTGGGTGAATACCAACTGTCGAATCGAAATCCGCCTTTTTTAGACCTGCCTTCACAGCAATTGCAACTCCCTGCAATTTTAAAAGAAAAGATTTTTAAAGTACACCTATGCAAAATTATCTATTTACATATATACAGCCGTGCAATATTATCTATTTACACATATATTAATGCAAAATCTGGATTGTCATACATGCACCTCAAACACTTGATTTCTCACACATATTTCCTTGTACTAAAAAATATGCTCCTCTTCAACAACCTTTTCTAATACAAAGTCTGATGAATTGGATGACTCCTCAAATTAATAAAAGGGTATGTTTGTTGGAAACTTCACTAAGGGGTGAAAATTCAGATTTTACAAAAATATATATGTGAATATATAGCTTTCAGACATATAAGCGGGCCAAAAATACAGTGGCAAAAGGCCATAAATTGTGTGAGAAATTGCAAACCTGTATAATCTCAGGGGAGTCCTCGCCACACATGTGGACCCCTAAAACTTTGTCTGAATTAGCACAGACAATGACTTTCATATATACACGATCAGGTAGACCAGACAGAGTGGCCTTGAGAGGTCTGAAGTTAGCTGTGAAGATATCAACATCTCCATACTCTTGAATGGCCTGTTATAAATCTCGGATCATATTATAGAAGGTCTTATGTGACAAATTCCAAAAGTTAGTACCCACCTGCTCCTCAGTAAGACCAACTTGTCCTATATGTGGCTGGGAAAACACAGCAGATGGCACAGCTCTGTCGTAGATGCATAAAACCTCAATTAGAAAAGTTAGGTGAAAAACAGCAATCCACTAACACAAAATCAACTAAAAGCTTGTGAAAAAACAGCATCCACAAGCACAAGACTATTAATTTATTCAATCTCTCTTCAAAAAGTTAATATAATATGTACAATTATTATCATGCATGAAACAAACCTGTAATCTGGTTTAGTTGGTTCATTGCCAAACACAGTTTTAGCAAAAGCTGAGCCTTCCATCAAAGCAACTGGAGTCAAGTTCAACCTGTCGGTGACATCTCCGACAGCCCAAATGGAATCAACTGATGTCCGAGAGTATTCATCAACCTAGAGACCATAGATTCATCAAATAGTGGGCTGTATAATTCAGTGGGAAATAAAGTAATTTCAAAACTCAGCCAGGTAAAACCATAGAAAATGTACCACTATTGCTCCATTCTTAGACAATTTCACTCCCACCTCCTCCAATCCCAAGTTCTGCGTTAAGTAAAAAACGATCAATTAGTATTTGTCCTTCAATAAGATCATGACAACATTTAACCACAACATTTGAATCAGAAAGTATCAAACCTTTGTATTTGGTCTCCGACCAGTAGCAAACATTACGTGTGAGAAACCATCAACAGTCTCTTTGTTTGTCTTTAATGAAAGTGAACCATCAGCTGATTTTATGATCGCCTGAGGGGATTCCTCGGTATGAAAATTGATTCCTCTCAAAGACATTTGTTCAGCAACAAAATCCCTAATCTGTGAAAACCAAAACCAAATAAGCGAGGAAGAAATACCCAAAAACCAAAAAAAAAAAGAAAAGAAAAAGGATAGTTAAACAAAGTACTACTTTAAAGAACTTCATACCTCCTCATCAAATCCTCTAAGGACTTTCTTTTGCCGAATAAACACGTGAACCTCACTCATTAAGCCATTGAAGATACCAGCAAATTCCAAAGCTATGTACCCACCACCAACTATCGCAATCTTTTTAGGTGCTGAAGGCAAGTCTAATGCAGCATCAGAATCTATAGCATACTCCTTTCCAGGAATATCTGGGAAAAACGGCCTTCCGCCAACTGCTATTAGTATGTGCCTAGCAGTATACAGTTTACCATCAACATCGACAGTATGAGGATCGACTACCTGCAAAGTTTAAATTCATTCAATCATTTCAGAGAAGGGGCATTTACATATATATATATTTATATATCCCAGCAAATTCATCTATTTACACGTATACTCCAACTGCATTTTCATATGCGTTCCGCAAAGGTGTAGTTTCACATTAATACCTTATCATAAATTGGCATACCATCTGGTTCACGCGGGAAGTTAGTTCTTAGAAAAGGTTTTGAAAAAGGGATATAGCTGCAACTTATAATTGCAAGGGTCAATTTAAGAAATCAAGTTTTTAAAGGGCACATACGAAAATCCAGATTTCACCATGACATGTATAGATAGATAATTTTGCAAGAGAATATATGTAACAATATCTTATAAAAATGTTCAAGAAAATGATCCTGAAGCTTCAGCCCAGATTGAAAATTTTATCCAACCTTTCCACGACCTTCGATTAACGTCACACCTGCATTCTTCAGAATATTTTTGTAAATCCCAGTAAGGCGTTGCAGCTCTGCATTCTTGTTGGCCATCAGAGTGCTCCAGTCATGTTTTGGGTCAGTTTCGTAGGTCCATCCAAAACCACGGCTCTCCTCAAACTCATGGGAGTGTTTGGATGCATATACGAGTAGCTTCTTAGGAACGCATCCGCGGAGCACACAGCTAAATTATAAAAGATACCAGACAAAGTTGGGTTATTACTGAGGAGTCTTGTTTCTATTGAAAATATCAAACAGAAAGAGATCTATCTCATTCATTACAACATGCATCATCGCAATAACATAAACATCCAATGTGTCAGCTACACTGCGAGAAAAGAGCAGAAACATTAAATAATATCTAATTAAGAATGAGAAATGGGAAGCAACTCGCTAACACCAAGGATCCATGACTCTCGATTAGGAATCCTCGGGAAAGTGATATGTATTGCATATATTTAATCCTCGCATTCTTCTTAGCATTCCTTCTTATTTATAAGAAAATGCAAGAATCACACCGGCATGAAAAAAGATGGCTGCTCCATGTATAACGATTTTCATATATGATTCATCATTTTTAAGACGAGCGTTGTGTAAAAGCTAAAAAAGCCAAAAATTTATGCTGTTAAAAGGTGTCATCAACACCCTTCCTGGTAATAAGGTCCATTTGTATAAACAGCTAAAAACTGTTTAAAGTACACCGCGGCAAAGCTAAAAGCTATCTTAAGTTACACTATTAAACCAAACAACAAAGAATATTTTGACAGAGTACACGAAGCTCTAACTCGCCATTGGGTAAACCTTAATTCAATTAGAAATGCAAAAAAATAACACAGCAAAGCTAGTTCGATTATTAACCCCTCTCGCAAGTAAGGCGAGTAAGGCAAGTAAGATTACAGAGTTCGCAGGAAAAGACGAACTGCAAAGCAGCAACGAAAGAATCTTACGTTCCGCCGAAACCGCCAGCGTTGTCGGACGCGATCGTCGCGAAGGGGAGCTCGCAAATGGCGACCGAGGCGCCGTAATTGGCGGCGAACCGCGAGGCCCGGACGCCGCCGCTTCCGGCGCCGATGGTGAAGAGGTCGAAGTCGAAGTGCTGCGGCGGGGCCTCGGCGGGGCCGTTCTCGGAGGCGGCGGCGCGGGCGCCGAGGCGGCGGCGGCGGTGGGGGCGGGGGTGGAGAGGGGTGCGTAGGGTTTTGGAGAGAGCGGAGAAGGGTTTAGACGAGGAGGAGGAGGAGGGAGTGGGGAAGAGGAAGAGGGAGAAGGGGAGCTTACGTGAGAGGGTTTGTAAGGAGGAGGGTGAGAAGGGGAGGCGTGGAGCGCCGAGAGAGGTCGCCATGGATTACGCGCACGACGACGTCGCAGAGTGTAAAGAGAGAGAGAGAGAGAGAGAGACGGAGAGAGAGAGTGTGTTGGAAGGAATTGATCCGAAGAGAATTTTAATTGGGCCTCTTAAGGCCAGTTAGTGACCGCGCGGTCCCTTTTTGGGCCTAAAAGTTGGGCGTATACGATCTCTAAAATGGGTTGTGCACTTAACTGAGTAACCTGCGTTGCAGAGTTGGAGCTGGCTGCATGTATGTAGCTGGGCCCGGCAGGCTCGTAAATTTGATAGGACATTGTCGTTTTAAACTTGGTTCAAAATATACATAGTTGGTGCAATAATTTTAGCAAAATTTTGTTTCTCAGAATGATCTTGTCTTAGGCCATGTTGGTGGCACATGGGCACGCCACTGCTCTCTAAACACTATGTATGATTCGTTCACAACATTTTTTTGGACATGGTGACTCTGATTTAGGACAGAGATTCGCAGAGCCCGAATTGTTAGGAGAAAGGCAGGTTCATGTGATATTAACAAAGTATCTAGAGCAGTCAACATGAACTGCCATTGCCATTCCCATTGCCATTGCTTAACTTACGAGGAATTGGATTAGAAAGTGCCCCAGTTTCTAATAAATTTATTCTTATCTATATTAAAGTGTGACTTGGTGCCTATTTAATTAACCTCGCTTTTACTTTTGCTTTTAGGATCACTTTTGCTTGTGCCTTCAGGAACGAACGATCTCTTATAAAGCTTTTGGATAAAGTCTGCCGCGCGGGAACAAAACCAAATTAGCCTTTTGAGTACCGAAAGGACAAAAAAAAAAAAAAAAAAAAAAAAAAAAAAAAAAACCAGTGAGTTGAAGGTCAGTTAGACGGCGGCAAATTCGATTTCCAAGGGTACAACTTTCAATAATTATCCCAATTTGATTTGAGAAAGAAGGAATAGATAAGGAAACGAAGCTGGCCTTTTGTTTTTACTCGCTCAAATATCAAGCTAAACTAACCAGTTGCATTATTATTCTATGCACTTAATTAGCTTGAACATGAAAAATGCGCGCACACGCCCACACACACACACACACACACACACAAAAAAAAAAAAAAAAAAAAAAAAAAAAAAAAAAAAATCCTATCTATTCTACTCTTAATACTAAGTTGTTCTGAGGGTACTAATACGAGTAATTATTAAACTTTCCTATTCCCTCAGTAAGGTAGGTCCAATGTCAGAGGTATTTTGAAATAACCTATGTACTTGATCACCAATAATAGCAAGGACATCATAACACACTTTATTTAATACTTTAGGAAGCTTCATCCCATCAAAGACCACCTTCTTCGTTACTCAGCAAATAGATCAAAGCTTATTGTAACAGATTCCCTATAAGCATGCACATGGTGTGTTCCCTTCACTCGATTGTGGGGATTAATCAATTATCAGAATAATACAGATAGCAAGGAGGATTAAGTACGAAGATTCCCATAATAACAAAGCACCAGATGAATTAAAAGGCAAAAAGGAATAAGATCGTCCGAGAGATACAATAGCAGGCATAGTAGGAAACATCATCACATACACAACGCCACCATTAAACATTAAACATTAAACAAGCTTGCTAGCTAGACAGTGACATTATTATTGCTTCTAGTTCATGAACAAAAAATATCACATTTTTTTTTTTTTCAATTACCGGTTGTAGAAATATATATAAATATAAATCTAAGACCATGAGAGAGAGACACCATTAGGCATTGCATGTTCACGGCTTAAACTTGTAGATTGATGATTGTTACTTGGTACTTCAGCTTCGGTTCTTGCATTTCTCCATAGCTCTTGGTGCTGAAATTGTGAGAAAAAAAAAAGGATAATTTTGTCAGATCTGGTATTTCTAGATAATTAAGATGGATATATAGAGATGATTTTTTTTTTTTTAAAAAAAGAACTGATCAACTTTCTTCCTACAGAAAGAATTAACACTTCAATTCTTTTTCGTGTAATATTAACATTGCTTTGTAATGTAAAAAAATGGATGAGAGGAAGATGCTGACCAAGTCCAATGGCTTCCGATCCTTTCATTATGCGCAAGCGTTTGCATGAATCAACAAACATCCTGCATTTTGAAGATATATAGCTAAGTAAATACATATTAAGGGACTATTTATGTGTAAAAAATAAAAATGCGTATTTAGAAACATTTAAAAGAAAATTGAATTTACTCTTAAGGACTAAATAAGAAAAACAAAGAGCTTACTCCCATGGGACATCTCCGACAAGCATCCAGTCACCATCTTTATCTTCATAGGTAGGAACATACTCCGAACCATTCAGAAGATCCATCAGCTTGTTCTCATTCATGAAGTCTCTCCCATTAATTCCTTGGGAACTACAGTTGCCTTCATGTTTCAATAGAAATACACATTCAGCGAAGGCACATAGCTTCTTTATAAATGATAAAACTAGCAATAATAAATCAATAAATATTAGGTTGTAGTTAGAAAATATGCACAGAAATTGCTATTGTCTGTATAATCAAACGCTGAAACAAATAAACCCCGTTTATTTAGCTAACTAAACATATAGGTTAATTCAGTACCTTTCCTATGAATGATTAACACAATAGAGTAACCAAGTTCTGAAAAGTTGTAATTCAACTTTTTTGTGTAAAATTCCTCTAATCTTTTTCCTTATTCTCTTAAATATTCGCCTTCCTTATCCTACTTTAGCTCTGTAGATCTTTGAGATTAAAACAACTAGTTAATATGCAATTAGATTACAATACGCTAAATCAAGTGAGCTACAGTTAACGAAGACATGGCAAAACCTATTTATGTGAGAGAAACACCATATAAATTTAGCATGTTACAAGAAAATTCTATCCAGAGTAATATATCTCATTATCGTACAATTCAAACATCGTATCAATTAGGTGATTTTCGTAAAGCTAAAAACAAACTAACCCATGATGACTAATTCATTCAATCGCTTCAGTAGTAGTAGTAGTTGCTTACCACTGGTGAAGGAGCTGAACATCGTCTCTAACGCTGCGGAGAGCTCCTGGTAGTTCTTGTACATGTTCAGATCCACCTTGCGGAGGTACGGCGCGCCGTCCATGCTCACCTTCACCAATGCGGCAGCGGCGGCGCCGATGGCGACACCGTAGTTGGCCGCCGACTTCTCCCCCTCCTCCTTCTTGCTCTTGTCCGATTGATGTACGGACATGATGTTCTTCCTGAACGATCTCACGGGTGGCCACCCCACCACCTGCGCTCTATAATCCACCAAACAAAAACCCCAAAAAAGAGGTGATTAATTGCGAGACACCAAAACCAATTCGACGAAATGCCAAAGCGAAGGAAACGAAGAGATCTTCGCACTTAGGCGCGGGGGGTTTCTCGTGGTCATCTGCGGAGGCGAGGAGCTTCTTCGAGCTCGGCGACCTCTTCAAGCTCTTTTCCGCCTCCGCGCCGCCGCCGCCGCCGCCGCCGCCGGTGTCGAGGCCGATCATGGGGAGCTTCAGCTTCAGATCGATCGTCTCCTCGAACCCTCGCTTCCCGGAGCTCTTCGCCCCCTCACCGTCTCCGCCGCCGCCGGGGAGCCCGAGGCGGAGCTCCGTCGCCTCGAACCCAAGGGCGTACTCATCCCCCCTCTCCACCACCGCCGCCATCCCTCCTCCGCCGCCGCCGACGACGAGTAGGAACTCTCCAGCCCTCTTCAGCAAACCCCAATCGCCCCCTCCAATTCCTCTTCTCCGCTCCTCAACTGGGGGGTTTCGAAGATGCTTAGCTAAGTTCTGAAATATAAAAAGGAGCGAGAGCGACAGAGAGAGCGAGGTGGGGAAATGGGGTGGGTGTATATATAGTAGCGTCCGAGCTGAATTACGAACCTCTTCACTTCGGCGATTAACTCCGCGGGGAGAGGGGCGCATGCGAACGTGATTGGATGGGGCACCGGAGCCTTCAGATGCCGACACGTGTCGTAGGATTAGCTGGATTGGGCCGCGAGTTTCCCGGGGGAAGGGGGGGGTGAGAGAGGGGTGACGTCACCCACCCGAATGATTGTTGCGGTGGGCCTTTAATGGGCCTGGTGGGCCCCAATTTTGGATACCGGGCCCTATAAAAGCTGTTTTGTGGAAGAATCCTCTTGTGGAGAATGCTACGGCCATCTTAAGATGTACCCAGAAGTGTAGTTGACAAGTTAAATTCTATATTATATTACATAAATAATGATTTGGCTTTTTTTTTTTTTTTTTTTTTTTTTTTCAGCTCTAAAGAAATAGGAGTTAATTGAATTTTGTAAGATATTTCCTTTATCATTTTATATGTAAAAAGAATTTTGTACCACATTTTAGTAAATTTCAGGAAAAGTTAAAAAGTTAAATTGAGTTGAAAATTGTGCAAAAATTCACTTTTTTGTCCATTTATTAACCTATCTATAAAAGTTTTGTATGGCAGAAGATGAAAAGATGAATATAATTTAAATATTTTTTTAAAAAAAAAAAAAAACTATCAAAGCTCTTTAAACAACTCTGTCCGAATAATAATAATAATAATAATAATAATAATAATAATAATAATAATAAAGGAAGAAGGTTTTATTAAGGTCCAGGTGTTCGAAACTTGGCCGGATTGTCTGTAGCTGCCCAAGCCAGTGCATAATTTTTAAAAGGCGTTAGCGAACCGTTTTTAAGGAGAAAATACGTGGTCCACAATGTTAGCCTCGAACTGCTCACAAATTCACTATCTATTCTATCTCCTACATATTCTTTCTAGCAAAACAACACTCCATTATTAGGTGCGTACGTATTGATCAGGTGTTGCTGTACCATAAGCATCCCACTCATCTAAAAATAAAAATATTTTCACTCATTATTTCAAAATAATAAATAAAATTTATTTTACCCTAAAATAAATAAAATATAAAATATACATTCCGAAATAATGTACGTTAGCATTTTACTTTCAAAAATAGAAATAGAAGGGGGGAGATTCATTACTTAGGCAGTCCACGGCAGGCTGACGTGGTGGACCGGATCCAAACGAGCACTACCGATTCTCGGAGCGGGTCCCACCAAGCAACCAATGAGGATCTCGTGAGCGGATTCTGTGAAGCACCGCGTGGGGCCCAGGTGTAGAGAGAGGCGGGGGGCAGGTCAACTCACACAGGGCGCAGCAAGTAGGCGAGGAAGACGAGCCAGCATCAGCATGTGGAGGGAGTCGCAGCCATGTGGCCTTGTGCTGGCTTGTCCCCCCCGCGTGTCCAAAAAAACTAATTATATGTTCAAATTTATATAATGACCCCCTCCGCTTTAAGCCGTTCTGAAATAAACCCTTGAACTATTAATTTTTCGGAATTAAATATTTTGTCTAAATATTTTAGTAAGTAAAACTTGGTCAACTACCGTTGATGACTATAAAAATTTTAACTTAACTAAATACAAAAAGCTCAAATAAAAAAAAAAATTTTTAAAAAAAATTAACCACATTTTAATTAAGAGATTATGGTTGAGGAGTCTCCACACATTTTTACCTTAATTAAATTCTAAAACCCACGCCCATGTGCCTAGGAACGGGGCCTCGTGTCTACCTCTCTAGCCCTTCATTCTCTATATATATATTTTTTTTTCTTTTTCTATATTTGGATCATCATCTTCATCATCATTATCATGTGGTTGACACACACTTAAGCAAGCTTCTAGAAGCCAAAATAAAAGCTTTTTATCTCTAAATATGTTTAGTGAAGGGAAAAAAAATCACTAAACATACTTATCTTCATACTCAGGATAAACTTTTTCGAGGGAGGACCACAATGCATTTATAATTTAGCTGGATATATTGTATTGTTACATTATTAAAGCATATTCCAATCTATTTTGCAATGGTTTAATAATAAATGCATCACATTTGCAAGCTTTATAGTGAAGGAGACAAGATAAGCACATGAAAACATATTAATTCATTCAACCAATCAATGACATAACAGTTCCACAAGGAATCAAAATTACTAAAACCTCACTTGTAACATTAATGCTGTGCTTAAACCTTCACCTTGTAGTATTAAAAGACTGAAAAAAATAAAAGAGAATCTATTATTGTGCAAAAGCTTTGGCAATTACAGCCATTGTGGGAATTGTAAAAATATGAATAGCATAAGAGGACTAAAGGGAAATTTTTTATTGTTCAATCCAGTCACTTTCATGAAATGATACACTCTAATTTGGTGGATTTGAAATTAGAGAATGCTTGGTGGAGAAGCTAACCACAGGAGACAAGAGAGTACTTTTGCCATCAAAGTGATATATATGTGGTCCACTCAATGTTCCCATACCACTTACCCAGAACTTATGCCCAAGCTGTAGATAGGCTGTATAGGGGTAAGCTACAATGGATAGGTTCCAACAAATGTGGAAGCCTCATCTTCTATACATCAAAATTCAGTTAATTTCCTTTTTTTTTTTCCTAAAAGTAGTGAATTCATAATTAATATGAAAGTCCAAGGTGTTCACACAAAAAAGTTTTTAAAGCTGGGTACTGGCATGGTGAAAGTGTTTAACAGCCTAAATCTATTGAGAGAAATACCTTTTCTTCTATAAACACCTCAGTAAATGTTGTCCATATAGTTTAAAGTATAAATCTCTCTTAATCAATGACAAAGAAAAAAAGAAAATGAAAAAAAAAAACAAAGAGGAAAGAATAGGAAAAGGAAAAGGAAAAGGAAAAGGAAAAGGAGTAATATAAAAACATCATTCATTATGCTCCATTCATTCATTTTGTTACTAACAGTCACTTTTACTATTAACGAAGAGATTGATTGACCTTATCACTAATCGACGGTTCAATTTGACCAGATGCCATGAATAAAAAATGTGCACAGTTAAAGTGATTCTGTTAATAACATTATTCTTAGATTTGTAGATTATAGAAGTTCATTTTTTGATCCTCTAAGATCATCAAACAACAAAAAAAATGAAATGAACATCTGCTCAAAACACCAGATTCCAATGCAGCAATATTACACGACCACCAGTTTTCTCTATAATGCAGTGTAGTGTAGTAAATATTGACAACGCCTACCTATGTTTACTTACGTATTTACTAATTACAATACATTCATGCAATTCCAATAATATTAATAACAAGTAAACTGACCGTCCAACTCTCTTAATTCTTCTCCTTCTGTTCCACTACATCTTCTGATCATCTATTTCTTATGGAAAAAAACCTTCAATGTTTCTAACACTCACATGGCTCTTCCCTCTTCTTTCACTATCCACAAGCTTGTTAGAAAGTAAGAACAGGACAAGTGCCAAGACATGCAACTAAAGTCTAAGGCTCAATTTATTTCTGATCCCACATATCAAATTCCGGCCTGCCGTCAATTACACGACGAGTAATTTGTGTTCGCTGGAGTTACATGTGCGAGTGCTATTAGAGTTGATGACAAAACCATGTTCATGGGCACCTCCATCAATGCATGGATACGAAGATTTCTTCAACCAGACAAAGGAGCAGGTTGAATTTAATTTTTGCATCTTTGCTGGCTAGGGCAATATTTATGTGAAACACCTGGTCAGGTCAGGTCCGATTGATGGGTGCGTTTATATTTAAATCTTTGGCCAATAGATTTCTGTTCAGTACACAGATAGTACAATGAACAAACAATGGTAGCTTCTATAGGTTTTACAAGGGAAGTTTAAGCACAGATGGATAAACAGACTTAAATTCTAATTTGCAGATTACACAATAAAATTCCTTTGTGATATGGCAGAGATGTGAACTATGGTATATAACAAATAATTCATAAAAATATGCTAGAAAACATGACAGAACTATTTCTAGCAAGCCTAGGCTAGCAGTGGAGTAATTTTCTGCATGAAAGAATTTGCAAACTGTAATTAATACTACAAGAGACATCATAAAAGCTCTTGAATTGGAAAAAAGGGACTAATATTAACTTTCTGTATATGGTGGTTTGGAAGATTGTATGCTGGACTAATCAAGAATTAGAATATTCAGAATTTAAGGTCCTTTATCTGGTTAGTACAAAGTCGCAATTGGGTCAACAGTGGTCAGGGCTTGTGTTAATCCAGCAACAACATTAATATGTGGACGGAAGTAACTCAGAATCAGTGCATCATATCAGAAAATTTTAAGCTTTAGATATAAGAACTGATGGTTCTAATAGAGTTTTCCACATATAATAGAAAAAATCTTAGAGAATATGACCTCCAAGGCCTACTTGGTCTAGGTTGTGGAACAGTTTCTCTAGCCCGTGAAGCAACAATCAAGCATTCGCAGGAAAAGTTCTTTCGTATGGGAGAAAACTAAACTAGCCCTTGAAAAAGCTTTATTTAAACAATACTTATGTATTAAGTTCAGCTGGGCTTACTCTATTGCACATGTGGGGGCCAGTAAATGCTCATCTAAACAACTAAGGCAATGCCACATGTGTGAGCCTGCATGGTTTTAAATCAACTGAAAGACTAGGACGTACATGAGAGAGACATCCAACCACAAGCCATAAAGAGCTTCACACGTCCTTTACCTGGCATGAGGGGTAACACAAAATCAATGCCCATAGAAGGATGTCTCTTGTTGTACCTCTCTTTGTGCAATATATCTTAACTCAAATGAGCTGGAGGAGAAAGTTCTATTTAGGTGGGCTGTTTTGTCCACGTATGCCAAATCCAAGAAAAGGCTCTGACGTTGTGAATCCTCATTCGTTATGAACTCCTTTTTTTCATATTCAATTTTCCCCCAGTCAAACGGGAGGCATCTTTTCTTTCTGTCAAAATAGGATGCTTTCAACTTCGATCTCTACTTCCTCTTAGAAAATTTTGTTCATGAACTCATAAAACTAATGCTTCAAAGTGCTGAAATGAATATAATTTAGCCTTCTTTATGTATGCAAGGTGCCTGGACAAGACACGAGATAAAAATATCTTGAAGTCAGACAAAGGACAGAGGATTTCTTGTGTCATGGCATGAGAAATTTCCTTCAGATATAAAGCTTGTACTTTGAGAGGTGGCCATGAAGAACTCATGGCAAGCAGTGTGGCCAAAGATTTAGAATCAGTCCAATCACCTTTTCAATGTAAGTTGAGAACAACACTAGGAAAACTGCCATGGTGGCTTTAACTTTTCCTTTTGCCCAGTTGTCATTCCCTTAATGGACCATTAGTGGGACCTGAACCCAGCTAATATGGCTAGGGCATCGCCTTCCTGTCATTCTGATTCTACACGACGATTGCTACTTGACTATGAGAAATAACTTGCAAGAAACAACAAGTAATTTAGGAATATCCCGGACTAGATTCAATCTGCGACGAATTTTTCTGAGACCATAAAAATTGAGAACAGTATGGGGACACAAATGTCCTGACGAGCCATTTTTCAATCCCAACGGTTCCTAAGAGTTGCCGAGCTTAACCGAATATAATTCTAAGAATCATCACCTAGGTGCGACCCTAGCATAATATCTCTATTGTTTTCTTCCTCCTATTCCATAGAAACGTACAATGATACACAATTGTGTATCAACGCAATTGTTTTCTTCCTCTATAAATATCTACGCAATTGTGTATATGTTCAAACATACTTGTGGTCATCCTAATGTATATACATACATGCTCAAGTATATGCATTGCACGCAAATGCGCACCTTCTATTCAAACAAATAATGTTGGTAAAGAACTCCTATTTCGACTGCGGCGGAAGAACACATTTTATTTTCGACTACAGTCGATCGTTGAACGTAGATTGGACGATCGAACACTCAAATAACACCCAAAAATTAAATCCAACCCATTTCTTGATGCCATTCTCTGCGGCTCTTCGTAAACAGCTATATGATGGAACACTAACCTTGGTTTATGGGATCCTCCATTCTCCACCCCATAACCAATTGGCGAAAGGTAAATGAATAAACAAATGAGTGCAATTATGATACAAGGGCTTCTTATTCTGCAAGTTATGTATATCTCATTCTAAAACAATCTATTCATCTGAGATGAGAGGATGGGATTGTGTCGAGCTCAAATTTTTGAAAACAAACCAAATAAATAACCATCTATCTTATTAATTTGAACCTTTTCTCTATCATTTTACTACAGCATGCTTGATATGACAACATAATAATACAGCAGTACATGAATGAACACCAGATTGAGGAAAATACCTAGTAAATAGCATCAGAAATCAAAATACCCTAGTATCAAAACTTAAATTCGGGGTAAATTAATATTACCGAAGCTCGAATCGATCGTAGCTGCTGTATCCATCCTCAGATTCGCTTCGCCGCGTTCTGATCTCATCAATGGAGACCTTAATCGCATTACGCATGGTGGTGAGCGAGAGGTATTTGAAGCGTTCGCGTGGGGAGAGGAGAGGAGAGGAGAGGAAATGGAGACGAAGCATGCTCTCGCTTCTCCTCGCTCTTTCCTATTTTGAGCGGTGTCGGACTTGCTTCACTCGTCTCCCCACCAAAAAGAACAGAAGTCGGCGACCACTAAGTGTTTCGCCACCGACTTCATCAACAAACTCTGCAAATCACTTGATTCGGCACCGGCTTCTGCTGCACCGACACTGGGTCAGGTGAGTTTTACCTGGCCCAAGCCCGGCCCAACCTTAAAACTATCAGTAATAATAGTTTTGAACACTTATTAAAGAAATAAAAGATTTTTCTCAGATCTGAAAAATCATCCTAAGGTCCAGCCCACTAAAACCAATGCCGGATCTAGCTATGTTAAAAGAGATTTTCTCCTGGACCTGGGCTACCATCTTGTCCTGGAGAAGCAAACTGAATTTCAAATTTACGTTTTGCAACCACAGAAAACAAAATTCCGCAAACTTCCTTAGGTGACCATAAAATTACAGATCTAGCAATTTAAACTTACTAGTTTTGTAGAAATTTTGTGTAATTATTTGTAACCATAGCATTCCATATTCATTGGTTCATTAGATGATTTACACTATGCTCTTCACTCGTAACTCAATGCATTTACCTCAGCAGTTTCACGATCTTGGATTCTAGGCCATAAACCCCCTCGCATTACTACAGTGCTTAACGGTTGATATCAAAAGTCTAATTATTTTATATTTCTAAGTTCATTTTTTTTTAAAAAAAAATAACAAAGTGGCAGCCTACTACTAATCTATGAGAACAAATTGTGCCAGGAAGACATACTTTGCCACACTGTTTCTCACATCTATACAACAGTACTGGTCACAATAAGTATAAAGTTCTTCCTCCACCAAATAAAACATACGATCTTGTGGGAGCCAAGTTCCCAGTACAGAGATAAAATGGAGATAAAATAATAGCATGCGCACTGTATAAGCAAACGGGCATATATTAAAAATCTGACACATCCATCCTTGCTACTGATGAACAAAACAACTACGGCAGTTTGATCAGTCAACCGATTTGACCAGCAAAAGCTGCTGCCCATAAGAAATAATTAATCACCATTTGAGAAAACTATTATATCTCTAACATATATAATTGCGCTGATGGCCTACAAAGTGATGGGAAACACAGTCATAGAGGGAAAAGAACAAAAGAATGGGACATGTCCTATCGATATTACCAAGCCGATTAAAAAGGAAAAAAAGACAAAAAAAAAATTCAGTAAAGTGCAGTTGATGAAGTAAATTTCTGATCTAACATCCAAAGTGAACATTGGATCTGAAAAGCTGAGAATAAATAGCTTGTTACCACCTTACATATCTGAAAGATTAACTGCACTATAGGATACATCTTGAGGCACTGTCCTTTCTACATTACATAATATAAATATGAATCTATAAACAAAATACAGTCATTATATTACTAAACTTGATTAACCCATTCATTAAACCACTTAATTTGATTGGCCAAACCAAACAACCACAAAACAATGGAGAAACCCTCCAACACAGTATTGTGGGGTAGTGAGTGCACTATAGTCCCCGCAATCACAAAATAACAGCAGCAGGCACCTTTGCCGACTTCACTTAAAAGATTAAAAAAAAAAAAAAAAAAAAAAAAAAAAAAAAAGGATAAAAATTTAGATAACTTGCTCACCAGACTTAGCAAGCACTAGCTATTTCAAACCAAAGAAAAGAAATAATTAATAGGTATAAATTTTTGGCTTCGGACACATTTCGAGTTCCGGAACTTGAACCGAAGCCCAGGAGTGATCAATGGGCACGTGCATTAAAAATGAAGAGACTGGCTTATAAGGGTGCATTTGATTCGGGCTTTACCAGAGAGGCTTCTGAGCAGTAGATTGTAATATCAGAAGAATTCGACATTATGAAAGAGTTCTTCAACCTGAGTAAATATGCAGCTGCCTCTACAGGTTCTTCTAATAGCTCTACTATCTGATTCTCCATGCCACCATTCGAAGAGGTGTCTAGAAGTTGCTGCTCGTTTCCATCATCAATTGCATTATCCTAAGTAGACATGACTAAGATAATTAAACTATAAAAAATTATACACGGCAACATTTGTTTGGCTGCAATCCGATTGCATCAGCAACAGAGAATAGTTCACATGGAAGGACAGAGAATAAAGCACAGCAAACATATGAGTGAGTTATACACAAGAGGCCAGATTATAGAAGACATGAACTATCATTTTCTTAAAATATATAATGGGTGTACTACATGGATTAGAAAATATTTATGCATATTAAAATGCTAAGAGGTAGGCACTTAGAAACAAGTGCATACAACAAAAATACTAATTGCATATTATCATCAACATTCAATCAGACATAGTCTGGAGAAAGTCGGAATTAGAATACTATTAGCCAGCAAACATGAGCTACATAGGAGCAGGCTATTGAAAATCAGTACTTTATTATCGATTAGTGTCTATGGAATCAAAGATGTTCATACTAATAGTCAATTGTAGTAGTTCATATCAAACTCGTACTAGAACGAGCCTTAATTACATTAGGTTAGCTGGATCAACCTAACTCATATTTTTGTCTAATATCATTGAAAAAGAAAGACATCATATTCTTAATTAGTACTCTAATTTGGTGATTTGTACTTGCAAGTAATGGGCAACTAATATGAGACACAATTAAAAGAATTCTGGGTCATTCAACTGCTTGATCTGATGACTATGTAGAGGTATCAATTAAACTTTTTTGACTCATTGGTTAACAGGAGAATCACATAAATATCAATTTCACATTGACCAAAAAAAAAAAAAAACAACAACACACTTTTTACCTTTTTGTGGAACACCATTAAGTTGCTTGAAAAAAAAAATCCTTACGTAAAAGGCTTTAGAGGAATATAAAAGAATTGATTATCATGCCAACTGCTAAATTCTTACCCATACTTGCTAACCACTCAGGGAGAATAACTGCAATGTCCAATGGTACCAACTACAGGAACAACTCAGGCACCAAAATGAAAACAAAGCTCTTATCTTATCATGGTAAGGAATTTGCTAAAGACTCGTACATGCAGGAGAAAACAAAAAATGAAAATAAGAAAATAAAAAAGAAAATAAGAAAATCTTGAGTTGTAATTGCAATTACTAAACACTATAAAACCAAGAGGATTATAATCAGGAAAATAAAAAGAAATCCATATGAAACAGGAGAAATCAATCCTTTTTCATAGCATAGGTAACCCAAAGAGGAGAGAGAGCACAGGCATGAATAGTGAGAAAACTTGGTTGAGTCACGGTTCTAACTGATAATTTACAATAGGAAGCAACAACGAGCAGACATTAATATCCACAAAAACAAACATATGTCCTTCATTCGACTACTTCAAATGCAAGCATTTGTCAATAAAATGCAACAAAGAACTAAACACACAGCAAACAACTTCTGAACAAGAGAAGACACGTCGAACAAAACCAAAGAAACAAATACAGACTAAAGCAAATATATTATTATAGGTCTTTAGTTGTTGCTACCTTAGTAGGCTGGAGTGGAGTATCAGCACTGGACCATCCCACAAAATAGCCACCACTTTGTCTTCTCATACTGACCTGCCATTTGTTAAATAAAAAGCTTTTATTGAGCAGTAAATCAAATAGAATTGACGAAGAAAAAGAAGAGAAAGAACTCTAATATAAGCAACAAGAACTTGAGAATGGCTACTTCTCAAGACTCTTCAGTTTAGGACACCGAACAGCATAGGTAATCGCAGTCCTGTGGTAGAAATCTTAATGAAAAGAATGATAATAGAGTTCTGTCACATGAACCTCCAGAAATTATGGTTTAGATAGGATGGCCAACTAACAATAGAATACCAGTAACCACGCCCAACTTGTGCTACCTGCCGCCAGTCTAAAGATGAAAATGTTCAGAATCTAAATAAATGGAGGATCAGCAAACCAGACACAGCAGAAGGAACTTACAACAAGATCGTGCAAGTTGACCTCAGTATTTCTCTAGAACTTACCAGAACTGTTAATGATGCCACCTTAGGAGAAGGCAGCCATTCTATGAGGTCAAAAACACAAAAATGCTGAACTCTATAGGGATGTTACATTTCGGTGGTTTCTGCTGAATATAGCCACACTTCATTCGTAATGACGTATTGCGCAATTCCAGCCAGTGGTGTTAGTTATACGTCTGCATACACTTTCAACCTAATGTGAGAGCTCTGTGTAATTCATGATCATTTCTAGCTCATAAAAAACACCAACTTTTCAATACCACATTTGGAATCAGTGGAGTTAGTATGAGGTGTGCGTGACAGATGGCTATAATGTAAGACTAGGATGGAACAATTCAGTGAGAACACGAGGGAGTCGGTATAAAGCTGATGGAAGTTGTTGAGATAGTTGGTACAAGATTTATAACAAAGTCAAAAAAAGATTACTATAATGTGCTAATCATAGCCTATGCCAGATAGGTCATCTTTTAACATGTTGTAGTTGAGTTCTACTAGACATGGTAACTACAATGAGAAGAATAAGAAAATAATGATTTGTAGGAATCGTTGGTGAAACCAAAAGTTGCTCCTCCACAGACATAGATGTTCTGACGCACACTTGCCAATTGAGTAAGGCTACTCTAAATCATCCAATGGTGAAACACCACCATTGCTTTGGTTAATTGCTAGCATGATTTTTCTGTTGTCCACAGTACTAGAAAGTCCAATCTTCCTTCTGATGTCAATCTTAAACTGAACTAAGATATGCTACTATGGCAAGACCTTAGTTAACACACAAGAACAATCCGAAGCTTCGCTAACGGAGAAGTAGATTGTAAGCAGGCTAAAAATTCTTATGGCAAAAAAGGTTAATGGGATATAGTAACTAACACTGGAAATGAACTATCCACATGTTCTCATCTTAAATCAACTACCAAAATAGTTTGACAGCACTCTTAATTGCAGTCCAGCATGGCCCTGGTATCGCATATTCATAATTGCAGTATACATGTATTGTTATCCAGCATGGATGTGCAATCCGTCTTCAAAAATAAATTCATTGATATTCTAAGAACAGCTCTTGGTTCTTGATGCCATATATAAGGACAATTATATCAGTGACATCAGTCTCAACAATAATGAGGCTGCAAGAGAAAATAGACTGAGGCAACATTGCAAAAGAGGCCATGATAAACTGAATGAGCCCAGAAAATATAAATTCCTTTTCTGCAGAGGAATACAATCTTATTCTAACAAAGCATCGAACTATGATGGCACATGATAATTATGAATTAACATAAAATATTGGTAGTAGAGACTAGTGCCGGAACAACTCGAAGAGAGGGGGAATGTTACTTGTTGACATTAAAAGTCCTACAGAAATAACATAAATAGGAGAGTTTATCATAAATGTCTAACTTTTCTTGGGGCGTGCGCTTGGTTCTTTTTTTAAAAAAATTGAAGAACTATTAAATGTCTAACTGCAAGTGCTAAAAAACCTTTATTTCACTCTAAGCCCCAAAACAACGAAGGCTAGTAATTTTACGTGATTGATCTTCAACGATGTCAAAATGAGTATTCTTTTTTCATTTTCAAGTCCCAAGGGGTGTTCAGCCATGCACTTCCTACATTGCACGTCAACGACCCTTTTGCTATATTTCATCCTGTATATTGATCTTAGCTAATTGAGTTAATGGATGATTTGCTAAACACACAGAACTTAGAAGATACTTTACAGTTGCAAATGAAGCAGTACGAAATAGAAGCGAACCAATGCTCGAAAAAACATTACCAGAAATTTAGTTTGAACAAACCGATTTCCGCCAAGTAACAACCGCCTAATCCCTGAAATGAAGTGTTCCGAATAGCTATCCTGATGACAAACTACTCCAACCAAACAGCTTACCCAAATCTTATGGAAAAATCTAAATGCTTGTCAATGCAAATCTCACATTATCATAAATCAAAAAACCTTTTTTTCTTCTCTAATCTTTTCCCTCTCAAACTAGGCGTACAATGTCACCCAATGTTGAGATTTACGATACTTTTACCATGGACTTAGCGCAATGGCGATTTTGTTCATTTGCCTCCACCTCATAAAACAGTAAATTTAGCACTGCATACACTAAAATTGAACGAAAACAAATTAACACCCGTAATAGATTCAAAGCTATAATCAGTTCTACTTCAATTATTAAACCAATTATTGTAAGAAAAGGAAATCGACAACCAATGTGTAGAACGTGGAGAGAACTAAGCTTGGATTTGGCCGCATTAGAGTGAAACTACACATACAAGGTCGAAATTACCCCTGTCATCATTATTTAAGAAACGCAGGCGCGTCGAGCCCATTTTTACTTCTTTACCCCCGGGATTAACACAATCAAAAGAATCTATCTACAAAGCGTTGTGTACGTAAATAGAAGGGGCGAAAAGGTCATTCGACACTAATGACGAGCTATTGAACATTCAAAACCCGAAAGGAGGGAAAGGACATGGGAGTCATTGCGAAGTTCCTCGAGGGGCAAAAGGGTCATTAGATAAGACACCGATGATAAAACCCTAGCTTCCGTTTTTGAAATGTCGTCCTCCTCGACCCTTCGAGAAGCTCGGTGGCGAAACGGTGAATAGCTCAAAGCAAAGAGGATGATGATGGGGAAGAGAGAGCTCCACTCACCGCCATCATCGCCGTTCTCCTTCCTACTCCAGTGTCAGCTCCAATGCGCGAGCCACGGTGAGGAGCGATAGCTCGATCGTGCTACTTCGCCATCGTCGTCGTACGCGGGAGGTGGCGTCGGAGAGGGGTTGAGATCGTCAATGGCGACGGGATGGGAGACTCTGAGTAAGCATTCGAAGGTCCCAATGGAGGAAGAGGTCGAGAGAGAGAGAATGAGGAGGGAGATGAAGAAGCGAGGGAGAGAGAAGAGACAAAACACAAAAAGGAGGAGAAGAGGGCAAAGAGGGAAAAGAGGGGCAAGGGTTCGTGAAAGCTATTTTGGACCTTTTCCTGTCTCTTTTTGTGCTCTACTGGCTCTGTTGAGTGTGAGTTCGAGGAGTCTGGGGGAGATCATATCAACCCAAGGTCGTAGAAATTTGGTACGACCTGCTGACGTGGTTTCGTAATCAAGTTGTGTACTTGGAGAAAAAAACAATTTATATTAACTGTTTTGGTTTTATTTCCTGCTAACTTAAGTAATAAAAATAACTGTATTAGCTGATCAGCTTGTAAAATTTCTCAATTTAATTGAGAAGGTCTTGGTCTCACTATACCTTTATGGCCAATAGTTTACTGCCTCGCCCAGGATGTAGAACATTTCCTCCGACCGCAAGTGCAGAGAATTCATTGCCTTTTTCGGGGTATGAAGTTCAATGATGATTTATGAAACTACTTTAGCCCGCAGTGAGCAAGAAGAAGTAATTTTTAAACTGATTCGTATCCGCAGGGAATCCCAACTCGGATACTGTTATCATATGGCTTATTATTTTTACTGTCCAATCGTGTCAGTGGACTCCAATTTAAATAAAATAATAAAGAAGCTGAGTAGATCCACAAATTCAAATTTACAAAGTAAACATATCCCAAAATTTAGCCTGGGACAATTATAAAGCGAAGTTACCAATACCAGTGGGCTCCAGAAATGAATATAGTTCAATACAAGCCACATATCAGAAAACTGAAAGCATGGATCCTAATTAAATGGGCCCAAAGCACCAGGCTTAATTGGCACCAATCATATTTTAACACTCATAAATAACTATGATTGAAGGATATACAAGTTAGTAATTTTGAGATTAATATCTTCCTGAAATATTTCATTAGCATTTCCCATTAATGTATCCTGATCATAAAGAAGGAAGATACACATTTCTAGACTTTTTTTCCCTCTAAATAAATTAATAAATAAATTAATAATCACGTAAGAACCACCCGATAAAACTAGCAATACTGGGATTCTCAAATCCTTCAACACAAAGGCAAAGGCAGCATGTATTCCAACTAATTCTTGTTCGAAGTCTGAAGATGAAGCTGGACTTTATTGGAGAAGAAGTTCTCAAGCCTGCGGATTAAAAGAAAAAACGCAAAGGCAGCCACGCATCAGATGATAAAGATTTGGAAAATGAACAAGAACGAGCAACGAGCAAACATTCCTGGAAGAAAGCCCACCTTGTGGCGCATTTATAATATATGGTTTCCGGGGAGTTGTAGGTGCGAGCATTCCCAAACATTCTCTTCATGTCAGCAACGAACATCTCAAAGGTAATATAGTACTGTTCCGAATCGAGTCTCTTAGACATTGTTCTCAAATCTGTAAAGTAAGTACATGCAATTAACATAAAGAGTGTATCTAAGGAAGGCAGTATAGAACTCCAAATAAAAATTTTAAACTATAACAGGTATATTTATTTATGTTTTCCAAACACTAAAGTTGATGTCGTATTGCACGAATAATAATCACGAGAGAATCACAAGAGCTCGGCAACTAACCCATTGGATCTTTGATGATATCGTAATAATCAGGAACATCACGTGCATCTACAGGCTCCCTGAATGGCCAAGCATCAGGATGCTCGTTCATCATCTGTCAAAAGCTGCCATTTCAGTTATACTTATCCAATCTCCACAAATACATCAAAAGAAAAATAGCATTGTACTCCAAAATCAAAATGTTGATTTACATATCAGCATAATAACCAATATTAACATTTTAAAAAAAATCAACAAAACATAAAACTTGCCTTCAAAAGCCCTCGCATAAAGGCATTCAACTGCTGCCTATAGGCTATGGTGTCAGTTGCATTTGTTGTTTTAAAAAATCTCGAGTGTCCCCATTGGTCTGGAGTCCAACCAGCCTCTCCTGTATTGCAATATCGCCACAAATCAAAACCGTCCATCAACAAATGAAAGAGTATAAAATGTTCTAGATATTTGGAACCAATAGACGCAAAAATGGTATAATTGTTAAACAAATTCTTTGTAGGGAAGAAAATGGCTTCTTTAACATAATAGCAGAGACTTTCAAAATCGTGGCGTATATCAAGGATTCTTAACATACTAGTAGAATCTTACAGAATTTCACCTAATAAGAATCTGCTAGATGTTCAAAATTTTAATCTCCCCTATAGCCCCTGTTTTAATTGCATAACAGATCTAACAATTTAACCTTCTTCAAGCCTTCTCCCTGTTTCACTGCATAATAGCTTCAATACTGTGCTTACATCGGAGTAGGAATAAGCAATTGCTGTCCACAGTAAAAAAAAAAAAAAAGAACAATAACCAACAAGCATAGCTGTTTCTGTTCCTCGTTAAGGACCAGCAGAAGTAGCCGTTGACAGCAAAAAGTTAGTTCACTCTGCATTCTGCTGCTAGTCTTGCATTAGCAGTAAAGTACAATTAATTAATTGGGTTGCTAATACAGCTACAAAATCCAAAAGGGAAATTAAGATTACTGGTTATACTACTGGTGGCGCACAGTCATACTGTCATAGTGTATGAGTTAGAGGTATACTGTTTTATGCATTGTAAATGCAAGTTATCAAGAAACAGGAAATAGCAGTTAAGTTATTAAAAATAAAAGAAAATAATTAAAAAAAACTTTACGTTTCTTGACTGAAATGGGCAAAAAAATAAAATTGATTTCACTTACGGAGACCAGGAATTTCCTCAACTTTTATGGCTTTCCTTGGAATTCCAGCTTCTTTCTAGACAAGAAAATATATTCATCAGACCTTTTTTATCCAATCCATGTTTTGAAGAAAAACCAAAAGAAGAGAGAGCTCACTCAATTGTCATGAAAACATCACTTGGTATTTGAAACCAGCCTATTTTGTGAACATTGACAAGTAATTATTTCCCAAATTCCAAACCAAAGGCATACATGTTCATAAGTAATTAGATCTAGTCAGGATAGACACCTTACTGAGCCAAATGTTCTCAAATTTAGATATGAGGTAAGGCTTTTACGATATGATAATCCATTCTAAACTTCTGCTTATCTTATGTTTTAACACGAGAATATATTCTGAGATCCATAAATTTTGCAGAGAAATGGCTAAGCTATCACTTCAAGAAGAGATGCCCAAGTGAATGAGAAGAAAATTCTGCAAGTTAACTGCAAAGGACTATCTAGAACCTTTTGAAAGTCAATTCCCGGATAAACAATATGGCAGTTGGAGAATTCTCTAATCTTCTCGTCAATTGCCTGCATAGTCAAGAACTTGAGATTATAAAAACACTTCCCTACATATAAAAAATGCACCAACAAGACAAGTATTTCATTAAACTATACATCTGGAAAGAATTTAACATACAAAATATCACGATATTAAACCATGAAACCTATGCCTGACATTTTTACCTGCCTTTGTCGACGAATCATTGTTGCCAGATCAGTGTACGGAAGTTTCGGATTGATTTTACACTCCATCAATATCCCCCCATCATAGTCTTTAATATATCTGCATTGCATAAATGAGAATGGTAGGCAAGACAACTAGCATATTGTAATATGACCAGAATGGTGAAGTGGCATAAAGCAAATTATTAATAAGAATACTTGTGCAGAATCAGCCAGCATTTGGTTGCATTGCCGTATAATCGGTATGTACAACCGACAAAACTTTCATGAGGAAAAGTATAACATACAAATTTCAGCTAGTGACTCAGCCAAATAACAATTTAAGGAACAGAAAGTTGATAGGATGGCAAACGATATGCATACCCTTGCCATCTTTCCTTGTCCATTGTAATCTCCTTTGTGAAGCCCTACAATTTAAGCATGCAATATAGTTAATCTAACAGATTGACAGAAGACATACATTGACTCTGTCCATGATTAAATGGAGTACTAAAGTAAATATAATTAACTTAAAATTAACTGCATGGCAAAAGCATTCTTCATGAATGCAATATGAAGTTGAACGAAAATGATACCACAAAGGACTTATAAAAGAAGCTAGCAGTCTTCACTGTAGAAACAGAATTATTGAGAGAGAGAGAGAGAGAGAGAGAGAGAGAGAGAGAGAGGAGAGGAGAGGAAGAGAAAAATTAGAAGTCTTCAAGCCAGAATGGTAATTGAAATTCTAATCTCTTCATAATTTTTCTGGAGATAAATTTTAATGGAGGGGATATGCACCTGCTTTACAAAATAACCAACTGCATTGTTATCCGCATATGTTAGAAAATGAGTAAGCCCATCAACATCACGGGCATGTTGTTTTAAGTGATTCATTAGCCTTGTACCATAACCTTTAACTTGCTCATCTGCTGTAATAGCACAAAATGCTATCTCTCCGAACTTCTGACTAAAAATGAAAAGGGAAAAAAAAAAAAAAAGAGAAGATATCATGATACAATAACTTACGAAGGATAAGGGGCACATAAAAAAGAAAAAAGATTTAACATCACAACAACAGTTGAAACTTAAGCACGCAGTTTTCTTGTCAACCTTGAAGACAACTAAGAAAATAGCTATTTCTAGAATATACGATATATAACAAAAAAAAATTTTTATTTAATGGTTATGAAACAAAGATATTTATACTACGCAAGATTAATTTCAGCTAGCCTACTAAGGGGAGTTAAGAGTTCCAGGTAAGGAAAGATCGACAAAGGTTCATATTGATCAAAAGTAAGATTGATTGACAAACATGCTATGGAAAAAACATGGCCCAAAAGAAACGGAAATCACTACCACTTAAACCATTCCTACAAGTATAAGTTAGGCTAGAAGCAGGATGACTATGGAGGGTAAAGATACCCTTTACAAATCTGCTGCAATATAGAAAAATAAACAGTAAATGGCTCCAATAAACAGAGGTCCATCTGAAAGCACCATTAAGATTTACATACAAACCATTTATAGATAAACAACGATATTACCAAAATACCTTAATAAGGCGGCAAAATATACCCATAGAAAGCTATTAAAAGATAAAACAATGATAAATTACCAGCATACCTATAATAAGGACGGTATGTAATGCCTCCGACAACTTGGTTATGTCTAATAACCATCATGGACTTATGGCTTCTGCAAAAAGATAACAGTCGTATTACCAACAAGTGCACGGGGCAGGACATGTAGCAAATTTCTTAACCGGCACAAAACCATATAAACTCATGCACATTTCGTGAAACAGTGGCAAGAAGGGAAAAGAGCGCTACCTATCCATAACGAGGCGAACAATGTACTCCTTGGGCATATTGGGAAGTTGCCGACCAAATATATTCTTCAATCCAATCAACCTGAGAAGTTTAAAAATGAAGTTTTGATCACAAACAACAATTCCCATCGTAATGTCTCACAAATGGAAGGGGATTAACTAAAATGCAAACCAAATCATGTGTTCGTCGACTCCATCATTTGAATAGCACAAAAATTTGAGTCTTCCCGCATCTTCCTACAAAATTACATGCACAAACAGTAACTTGCATTGTCATGTGAGTCAAATAGGCCTCATCTTAATATTCTTCATAAATTGAACCGTAATATCATAAGGACATAATTTACACGGCGCGCGAATACTCAAACGCAGTGCAGTGAAATAAAATTAAAGTTATTACACAAGACAAAGTAAGAGATTTATATGTTTATGCGCATAATTGTTGCGTTGCCCCCAAAAACAGAAAAATTGAAGAAAAAAATAAAAAATAAAAAAGGCTTTACCTCTCTCTTCAGCCCTTCTTCTCTTGCACTATAAGCCCCACTGGTCTGTATGTTCTCTGTGAATATTCCCTTCGCCGCATCCTCCTTCACCATGATCCCCGGCATCAAGCTCACGCCGGGCGCTGCATTTTGCTGCCCCGACGATCCCCCGGCCCCGCGCTCGTCCTTTGCGCCGACCTCCGCTGCTCCGCCACCCGAATTCTCAATCTTCACCGACGAATTCGTCTCGGGCTTGG
This sequence comes from Tillandsia fasciculata, assembly GCA_029168755.2. Lineage (NCBI taxonomy): Eukaryota > Viridiplantae > Streptophyta > Magnoliopsida > Poales > Bromeliaceae > Tillandsia > Tillandsia fasciculata. Next base: position 564,703 of record CM054947.1, on the reverse strand, counting down.
GCGGCTTGGAGCTCCTCGGATTGCCGGAGCCGCCGCCGCCGCCGCCTTCGAGGCGCGCGGCGGTGAAGTCTCTCATGGAGTCGTTGTCCTCGTCCTCGTCCTCCTCCTCTTCGTCGTCCTCGTCGTCGTCCTCCTCCTCCTCCTCCGAGTCATCGTCCTCCTCGCGGGCGCTGACGCTGTCGAGGTCGTCGTTGGAGACGATGGCGCCGGGGTCGGAGAGGGCGAAGGGGGCGGCGGGGGGCTGCGGAGGGGCGGAGGCGCCGGGGAACTTGCGCTTGTGGTGAGCGGAGCTCGAAGCTGAGACTGAGGCCGAGGCGGAGTGGGAGGGGGAGGGGGATTGGGAGCTCCGGGAGCGCACGGGGGCGGAGGCGTGGCCGTCCATATCTAGGGTTTTCTCCCGGACCGGACCAGGAAGTAGAAGGTAGGTTCTTTTCGTCGAGCTTCGGAGTTTTGCAATTTAGTTCTCAACAAACAATCTTTTATAAACTTTTTAAACTTTAAATTTTATTGCATTTGTTGCGCTTTAATTCCTAATTTTTAACTTATTTGCAAGTTGCAACTACCAATGGATAATTAATTCTAGAGAAGAGAACCTATTATATGCAAAATTAATTTTATTTTTCCAGTATATTTAAGCATAGGTCTATGATGTGCTATCTCAATTTGATCCGTTAAACACATTTTATTTTTATTCATCCCTACTACTTGATGATATTTAGAATAATTTTATATTTTATTTTTGTAATGCTATATTACCATCAGATTATAAATTGGATGGATCAAAAATCATCTGTAATACTGATAAGATAATTCAAACTAAACACATTTAAAAAAAAAATAATTCTTTCAATACATTATTTTTAAAATTTTAAATTAATAAATTTAAAATTTAAATTATTTTTATTTTTAAACTTTTAAATTTTAAATTGAAATAAAATATTTTATATTTTTGTTCAAATTTTAAATTAAAGTGCAAATTTTATTAAAGTCATAGTTTGGTAAAAAAATAATATTATATTTGACGATACGAAAAATTCTAGACTAAACCATACTTTAATATCACAATTACTGAATTTTATAAAATAAACTAAATATAGTAATTCTATATACATTATGATTAATATTATATTAATATATTTTTAATATATATTATAATTTAAAATTATATTACTGTATTGAACTATAATAAACGCGATAATATAAAATCAGTAATAATTTAATTCAGTGAAATAATCTGTAATAGATTAAACATTTAAATTGTGAAAGATAATGTACTTTTTTTATCATGTGATCTTACACTTACCTGTTGAGGCAAGTCATTTGGTTGGATCCAATTTTAAGTGCATTATTTAATTGGTGATTGGACTAAGACTATACTCAATTTCTCTTCTAAGGACCAAATTGCAGTAACGGGATTCTGGGTTCATGATATTACATTTATTAGATTCCAAACAAAACCACTATTATGCTGATTTTCATATTTGACATTCCAATTCTCCGGTACTTTGGCCGGACTTTGGCAGGATCTCTAGCCAAAATCCTACACCTACAGATTTTTATTTCTGTTCCTTTTTTTCTCTACTTTTTGTTATTTAATATTTTTAA